>CM026263.1:2400000-3000000 GCA_014851425.1 Senna tora | reverse complement strand
GAAACAGCAGCATCTGAAAAGGGAAATATTGATACAGTTAAACAAGTTGAAAGGGAAAATGTCGAAAAGGTATCAGTGGTTGTGGGAGATGAAAGCACCAATAGTGACAAGCCGGATGTTGTTACTGATCCAGTTGATGTTAATAATTGTGTGACACCTTTGGCTGAAGGAGTTGGTCATACTGACTTGCCTGCTAGTGTGGATTCTGCAAGTGTGGCAAAGGAGCTGGTTGTTCCTGGTTCTACAATGGAGACTCGTACAAAAGTCAGTGAGAGTGTAACAGAAGTAGTTGTTAGTTGTCAGGATTCTTATAGCACAGAAATACAGGAGAATGGGGAACTAGCAACCCAGCTGGAGACTGAGGATTCAAAGCCCCAGACTGAGTTTGGCTTAAAGACGGATCTCATGCCCGACTGTTCTATTTCAGAAAACCAGGTATTTGAGGTCAACCCTAGATTAGGGTCTCAAGTAAAATCTGATTCTATTTCTAGTGATTCTGTATCTATTTATGAAAAGAATGAACTAAAGGGTAATATAATTGCTGATGATGTCAAATTAGAACATAATATTATTAAGCCAGAGATGGTGGAACCATCACCCAGGAATTTTGTCCCTGTTTATGATGAATCACGTTCAATGGATGATAGAGAGCTACATGAGAAAAAGGCATCCGTTGAAGAGAATATCAATAATATTACAAGCCCAGACTTGAAAAAGATCAATAGCAGTGAAGATGTTGGGTATCCAGAAAAGTTAAACTTGGACAGAAGTTCTGGTGATGATTCTATGGAAGAGGATTTGCCGGAGAGCAAGCAATTTGATTCTAAGTTTAATGAAGATGAGCTTGGAGAGAAGAGCAAGAGTACTGAGGTGCCTATTTTGAAGGAGGAAAGTGGTACTAAAGTTGTGGGAGGTGTTCTCTCTACAGCAAAAAGTGATGTTCACCAAGATAATGACGTTTCTCCTATTATGTCCACTGAGAAAAGAAAATTTCATGGTAGGCTTTTTATTCCGATCTTTTATTCATCATTCATACCACTTTCTGATTATCTTCTGTTCTTGGTGTGCTATATCTTTCATTGTTCTATAGATCCCTTTTTCTTTTTAATTAGTGCTGATATGGATATTATGTAGCATGTAACCTCTTCAATTTTCGGTAAAGAGCTTTATTTATGTCGTGTGGACTTCTTGCTAGTATTAGATAGCTGATGTTTGATTAACCTACCAGCTTTTCAGATGTAGTTAAACTTCTATAATTCATGATAAGAATAATGTTAAGTAAAAGTAGCATGCATTAATTTGCTGAACCCCACTTCTTTTCCTCCAATAGACTATATTGTGGGCTAGCTGATGACGGACAGCAAGCTGCAAATTTAGTTTTTTTTTCCCTCATGATGAGAATAAATGAACAATGTCAATAACAGACTCTAGGTATTCAGGAAGTACTATATTTTTGGGTTATTACATTCTCTCCCCATTATGAAATTTGGTCCCCGAATTTCAAGTAAATTTCTTAGATGCACTCAAGTACTTTGTTGCTCATCAAATTTTAACGGCTTCTTGTAGTTATGATTTTCACCACACAGTCTGTCCTAATATATATATATATATATATTTTTTCCGGTGAAACCCCTTAACCAATTAATTGCAACACTAGTTTGCTCTTTATCACAGATCAATTGCCTAGTTTCATAACCTTTTAGTAGCACACAATCATTAACCATAATTTCCACAATTATTTTATATTGTCCTTATCCAATATATTCCTATAATTATTAGGTACCATCCTCCAAACTAACTTGTAGTATGTTGTGTACATTAAAATCCACTAATATAGCACAAGAAGAAAATCTAGATTATCCTATGCGAGCTATGCTTTGAATGAAGTTTAAAACATTGTTGATGCAAATATATCAATTCATATTATCCCATTAATTCTTAATTAATTTATATATATATATACACACACATTATTATTTATTTACTTGTTTATTTATTATTATCATTTACTATTATTAGTATTATTTTTTTTCTATTATATTTTTGGGTTATTACATTCTCTCACCCTTATGAAATTCGGTCCGAATTTCAAGTAAATTTCTTAGATGCATTCAAGTACTTTGTTGCTCATCGAATTTTAAGGGCTTCTTGTAGTTATGATTTTCACCACACAGTTTGTCCTAATAATGCATTAATTTGTTGAACTCTCCACTTCCCGCAAATACAATATATGTATATTTTATATGTATATATTTTCAGTATTAATTGGAAGACTTTGCTTCGACAAGTATAATATTGTATGCACAATATAAGTTGCTTCAAGCTGTGCTCTGTTGTTTAAATAAGTTTCTGTAAATAATATATATTATTGTAATCCACTTTTTGATGTCCTGAATTATTTGGAGCATTGTGTCACAGACCAAGTGTCAGTTGGGAACAAGGAGCCTGCAAAAAGGCAACGCAGGTGGAATTCTGAAACAATTAAAGGTCCAGATCCGCAAAGCACTACACCTGCTACTACACCCAAGAATGAGTCCATTGCTCTGAAACGCAACTTCTCTAGATCTGATTCTTCTGCAAGTGATGATGCTCCCCGCATTGGTAAGTTGACATATATTTTGATTTGATGTGAATTTTAATAGTATTGTTCTAGGCAAAGCTATGAAGAACCAATTGTTGCTTTTCTAATGTTGAATTAACAACTGATTGATTTCATTGCCATACACTCCCAATTCCCAAGTGTTAACGTTGGACCTTTCACAAAGCAAATTTTAGGCACATCTTAGACACTAATATCCTCATTTCAAGATTTATATTTGAATATGAAGAATTTCTCACTGGTTGAGTTTTATATGTGTACTTTAAGATAATTATATTTCTGTCAATGCTGTATTTTCTCCTTATGTTCTGTATAATTCTTTGTCATCATACCTATATGTGTTGTGTCCTCAGCTTCTGATTTTTAAATTTAAAGAGTACAATTCATCTTTGGCAGTTCCACCATCACAAAGGTCCCCAACTACTTCCCTCAGGATTGATCGTTTCCTCCGACCTTTTACCTTGAAACAAGTGCAAGAGCTTTTAGGTAAAACTGGGAAAGTTGACAGTTTTTGGATGGACCATATTAAGACCCACTGCTATGTCACTGTAAGATTTAACTCTCTCTCTCTCTCTCTCTCTTTCTCTCTCTCTCTCTCTCTCTGTGTGTACCTCCCACTGAAGTTCCCCATGATGTTATTTCATTTGGCATATATTTCTAACTTTTATATTATCTTTTGGTAGTACTCATCAGTGGAAGAAGCCACTGAGACACGAAATGCGGTGTATAACCTGCAATGGCCTCCAAATGGGGGGCGCCACCTAATTGCTGAGTATGTTGATCCTCAAGAAGTGAAAATGAAGTTGGAGACTCCTCCTGTTCCAGTGGCTTCTGTGAGTAGTAGTCCTACAGTTCCTCCTGCACCTCCCACCTCACGGCCAGAACCTTCCCCTCGCCAGCATAGGGAGCAACCTCCGGTTCCAATTTCTCTCCCACCTCCACCACCATTGTCAAAGCTCCCACCAGCATTAAGAGAACGGCTTCCATCCCCACCACCCCTTCCAGAGAAAAGTGACCCGCCTATTGTCACTCTGGATGATCTCTTTCGCAAAACCAGAGCTACTCCTCGGATCTACTATTTACCGTTGTCTGAAGAGCAAGTTGCAGCAAAACTTGCAGCACAGGGTAAAAGCACCAGGAATTATAATGTGGAATCACTAAGTTGATGATATTTGTTTTCCTGCTTTGCCAGTATACTCACTTTTGTTGAAAGTTTAATTGGTTCGAAGAGGCTGCTTGTACTTAAATAGTCCAGCTCGGCTAGGTGTTCTATTATGTACATCTATGAAGTATGATCTATGGTTTGAATTTGTTTTTTTTTCTTGCAAATCTATGGATTAATTTTTCAATAAGATATAACTGGTTTTTTTTTTGGCCTATGGAAAATCCCAATGTCGAATAGAAAAAAGCGTTGCAACTTGCAAGTTTCAGGTACATTTGCGCTTAGGTGGTCGATATCCTTTTACTACTAGTAGTGAAAATTTTTGACGCGATTCCTTTCGTCAAAAATTTTCATTACTATACTAGTTATGCGTCGTTTTTTAGTTTTATTGTTCTGTGATTTTAACTTCATTGTACTGTCGTTTGGTTTTATGCTGTACTCTCTCTATTATCTTTAATATATTATAAGTCTTTTTCACCAATTCTTTTTTTTTTTTGACGCTGTAATTCTGTATAACACACTTCGATTCGTAGTTTTATCCTTTTTTTAAAAAAAAGTTATGTAAAAGCTAACAGCATAAAGGAGTTCTATAAATAAATTTATGGAAGAGTAAAACTCATGGCATATTTTATAAATTTAAGAAGATTAACGCGATGAAGTCGACAACATAAAGGAGTTCTATAAATTTAAGAAACATTTTATTGCTAGTAAGTCGAAATATTTCGACTCTTTTAAGGATTTATTTAACATGTGTTCTTAAAATATATATTAAATTTTTTTTATTGGTCGAGCATTTCATATCTTAAAATTGACAAGAATTTATTTTAAAAAATTTTTAATATTTAAAAATTTAATTCATCAATTAGATAGAATTTTGGCCAAATTACTTTTTTGGTCCTCAACGTTTTAAAATGTTATTTAGGTCCTCAACATTTTTTTTGGGGGTTAAAATTGGTCCTCTACTGTAACATCTTTTTGGTTTTGCCATTAAATGCTGACGTGGAAGGCTTATGTGGTACACCCTCTCTCCTACGTGTCATATTTAAATGACATGACACCATCTCTCACTCCAACTTAGCAAAACGACGCCGTTTTGGTTCAAAACAGAATATTTAAATAAATCAAAACGGCGTCGTTTTGCTGAATTTGAGTGAGAGAGGATGTCATGTCATTTAAATATGACACGTAGGAGAGATGGTGTGCCATTTAAGCCTTCTACGTCAATATTTAATAGCAAAATCAGACAGATATTACGCTAGAGGACCAATTTTAACAAAAAAAAAAAACGTTGAGGACCTAAAATAATTTTTTAAAACATTGAGGACCAATATTAAATTTCATACAAACGTTGAGGACCAAAAGAATAATTTCGCCTAGAATTTTAATATGTGCCATTAATTGGAAGGACCCTATTTCTAATTGGTTTAAGAAGTCTTTATTACAAATTTTAAAACATTAAATATTGTATCATATCAACCAATTAATAAACTCTGAACTCCTAAGGACATTAAATAGCAAAATCCAATTTTGTTTTATTGTTTTCAAACTCTGACGCTGCTGCTGCAGTCAGCTGACTTCATATATTTATTTAAAAATAAATACGCATTAATAGGCCACAAGATTTTTTTAAAAAAAAAGAACTCAACAAGTTAGCAATAATTTAACTAGAAATAAATTTATTTTTTGATATCATTTGATCCCCATCTAATAAAAAAAAATTTCATTTGTTGACATTGTATACAAAGACTCAAGGCTTCTATAAATTTATACAGAAACATAAACACAGTCAACACTTCATTGCTTTCCTTAAAATGAGATCTCTAATGAAGAGTGGAAGATAGTACATGATGTTCATGATGAAAGAGTATTCCCCAGAGGAGAACCATGCAGGAGGATTCTTCTTCATGATAGCATCTACGGTGTGTTTGGCAAACTCATCCGAAGGAGTGGACTTAGATTTCTGAGAAAAATAAGCTCTGTCTCTAATCACTGCTTCAAAAGGTTTAAATAATTTCCATTCAGGCATGCGGTTATAACTAGCTATGGCAGAATTTGCAATATTTGATTTGACAGCTCCTGGTACTACAGTCACAACATCAATCCCAAAATGCCTCAGTTCCAACCTTAAAGTGTCTGATAAAGCATGAAGAGCAGATTTGGATGCAGTGTAGGCGCCTGACCATGGTCCTGGTGCCATTGCAGTTACACTACCAATGTTTACAATCTTCCCTTGCTTCCTGGTTGCCATATGAGGAACAACTGCTTGAATCAACCTCAAGGAACCTGCAATTGTGAAGGAAAGATATAAAATATAGAGGGGAGAATAAAATTTAGGCAGGTTCTCCGATCAGAAATCGATGTGTATAGTTTATACAACTCATTTCTTCTATGTGTTTTATTTTGATTGGATGAGTCGTCGTACTAGAAAGGATAGGATTAAGAACGATTGCATTGGAGGGAAAATTGGGGCTTAGGTGGGTTTTGCCATGTATAAAGAAAGTCATTAGATGTTGTACATAGAGTCGACTAGATGGAATATAGCCCAGTAAGTAAAGGTAGGAGAAAACTAAAGAAAACAATAAGAAAGAAGCTATTAGAATAGATTTAACTAATAATGACGTAACTATAGAAATAAACAAAGACAAAATACATTAACGTCGTTTGATTCATAAATAAACAATAGGAAAAGACTTTATTTATTATCGTCGGAGAATATGATAAGCAAGTCTAGTCCATAAATATACAACATGATCTTATAATGGGATTTGGCGATCACCAAGTAATGCTCCAGCTCTAGAGCAACAATATGCTGTACTAGTCTCTTGTATTATGTCAAGATGAATGCTTGAAACATCCAAATGGATGTTGATCATGGTTTACACCAAGACCAGAAGCCTCTCTGGTTAGTTTAAAGTGTTTGATTCCCAAATTTCAATATCCATGAGTAACTAAATAAAGCTAGTGTATTGTTGAGTATAGTGAAATTGACAAATCAAAATTCAAAATCTAGAGACGTGCCCATGTTCCCAGCAATATCTTCAGCAAAAGAAAATCTCCTTTCTAAGGAGAATCACATGTAAGCTTCAACCCAAGCTCACTCTCTCACAGTCCCAACATATAAAATCTTCAATTTCAGAAATCTGATATTAGCCACAAGGTAAGATTTTACAAGTAACAAATTTGTTCGTAAGGCAATTTCTTCTTTGCTTTTTTCCTTCATAAGTATACCCTTCTAGTGGGGATTCAAAACCTAATTCACCAATTCATTCATAGTACTAGACTCCAATCTAGGATTTCCTCATCAACAATTAATTACCAAAGAGGGATTTCAATATTGAAAGATGAAGAAACACACACACACACACACACACATATATATATATATATATATTAGTTAGTGATACGAACCGAAGACATTGGTATCAAAGGTGTGTTGAATATCAGAGAGGGGGACCTCGGCAAGTGGGCCCACGCATTGAACTCCGGCGTTATTGACCAACACATCGATCCGACCATACTTTCCTACAACATTCTGGAGCGTACGCTGAACGCTCTCATCGGACAAGACATCGAGCTCTTGCAAGAAGAACCTCGGATCTTGCTCCAGATCCACCATGGATGACCGCGACCTGCTGGTGGCCACCACCGTACAGCTTCTGGCCGCGAAGGCGCGTGCGAGCGCGTGGCCAATGCCTCCCGTGGAGCAGCCCGTGATGAGAACCACGGGTCGGTCATGAATATTATCGTCCATAGGGGCGACGAAACGGTGTGCCGTTTTGAGTGTTGTCTTTGGAATTGCAATATTGAACGAGTGAGATGTTTATATTCTGGATTGAGATTTGGGAGGTGAGAGGGTTAAGATTGAAAGTTCCTCCTCTATGGAATCGTAGTAGATGCAGGTAGTGGCTGCGCTTCGTTGCAAACGAGGTTGTCCCACACAACTTGGGAGAACACTAGGCTAATATTTTTATTAAAATATTGAAGGGTAGTTTCTGACTTTATGTACCAACTGTATGATGCTAAGCGGAAGCAGATCCTCTACATTGCAATGCTCTCTAAAGAGTAAAGACAGGGTTTTGACCCTTTTTTTCAAAAAAAAAAATTTCAGCATCTAATGAAAAGAATTCAGTTGAGATGAGGGAGACAGTGGATGAAGCCTTCGTCCCGTCGCCGTCGGGACCACTCCACCGCCGCGGTTCATGAACACAACGCTTTGAGTCATATATGGAGTATTAAGAGGGTTTGATATTAGTCTCGTACACGTTTGTAAAGTTCATCAGTTGGGAGAAGTGAGCTGGACCTTTGCTCATGATAGGGACGAAAGTGAAAAGAATGTGAGGTGAAGTTTAAAGATTAAAACGCTCTTAAAAAGTTTGTGGCTTTTAAAAAATTAAGGGTAAAAAAGATTTTTCATATTCTTATCTTTTATTTTTCTATCTTCTTTTCACCGTATCAAATAATATTATTTTTACATTCCGCTTCTACTCCCTTGCATACTGAACATACTTTTAATCACTTACTTCTATTTTTATTTTCACTTTTAACTAAATACTCGCCGAATACCAAACACCAAGCTTAGTTTGGATTGGAAATATTTTGCTTGTGCAGGTGAGGATTGTGTAATTCATGTTTGGCAAGTTGTGGAGTCAGAGAGGAAGGTGGAGGTGCTAATGGAGAAACCAAACTACAGGAATATGAATATGCTCTTTATTATGAATGGGTCACAACCAAACTATAGGATTGTGGAATTCTTTTTATTGCTGACAACTTTTCCCTCTCATCTAATGGTAATGGCTACATAATAAAATTACTTATTGCATCATTTCAATTTGACATTTTTATTGGAAACTAAATTGGCTCTTCAGAAGTCAGAACTATAACAATGCTACAAATGTCTAGATCATGAAAGTGAAATCTATCTATTAATCTATTAATCTATATAAAAGAATGTACATAGAACCAATTTTTGCCACATGTACTTTGGACATGGTTTGCTCAAAAGCCAAATCATTATCTTAATATATCATGCTTATGTGGAACACTTAAAAAAATTCAGCAGTTAATGCAATGAATTCTTTAAATCATATACCTTATGCAATATAATTCATTAATATGATTCCTTAATTAAATGGAATTAATGTGATTTGATTAGACAAACATGGTATAATTTCTTGTCCTTAATCATCCCAACATCACAATTTGTGGGATGACATGACAAGGACATGAAAAATGCATCAATTAGGCACATAAATGGCATGTGTATAAAGCAAAATAATGGTGTGACTTAAAAGCACAAAATGTGAGGGATTCCACAGGCGTAAATGCTAGCAGATGAACCATCCTTGTGCTGCCATGCATCATTTCAGTGGTAGTAAGACCTTTATTCTTTCTCTTCACTTCACACATAATGCTCTCATCTCATGACTCTGCTTCCAAACCAAATATATATCTTCTTTCACACTTTTTGATCCAGGGATTACTACCCAAAACTCATCCGGATCTACCCAAAACCGCCTACTAGTCTCTAGTGCCATAAGATAACACGATACTATAACACAGACAGGATCATCCAATAGTATCATATTATCTTAGATGACATCTTCAAAATAACACTATATCAAAAGCCCCTTAGAATTTACAACAAAAACTTAATACAAAATCCTCTATTTTCTCTCCATGTTTTAAGATCCAAACGAACGAAATGTTATTGTATTCTCTCTTTTTTTTTTCTTCCCCTCAATTTTTACCTTCCGAAACACACATTTGTATCTGATTGGGAAATGAAAGGGAAGGTACTTGGGAATAAAAGAAAATGTTAAATGTTAAACTTGTTTGAAGATTGTAATGTTTTTTACATTCCTTAAAACATTTTTTTAAAAATTAGTCATGAGAACTCATGTTACTATTATTTTCATGTATATATATATATATATATATATATATGTGTGCTATTTATAAAAAGATTTGCTTTATACATTTTCTTTGTTTTAAAAAAATTGAAGTTTAAAATATCTTTTAATTATTATCTATTTTTTGTAATAAAAATACATTCATTTTTTAGAGGTATGAAAATAGGCTAGTTTGTCCGGCCCAGCCATAGATCGTTGGCCCTATTTTATTAGAGTTGTGTTGGATTAGTCTATTTTTAATATGGATTATGATTTTTTCAACTCGGCCCGGTCCTTTTAGAGCTTAGAGTTGGGTTGATTCTTTTTTAATTACTATTTTAAATTATTAAATAATTATAAAATATTTTATAGTATAATATATTTTCATTTAAAATTTAAAATACTAAGATATATTGATAAAATAAGAATTAAAGTAATTAGATAAATTAAATAAAAATTCAAAATACTTAATATAACTTGAATTAAAGAGAAAATCATAAAATTAATTTAATGTATAAATATTAAAAATAAAATAAAAATAAAAATGTGCTAGTTTGGCCCTAGTTCAGTTTGACCCTATTCTTTTTAGGATTGGACTGATCATTTTAATTAGGGCAAAAAGTTTTATAATCTAGCCTTATATATTTTACAAAGTCAATAGGTTAGCCTATTTTGACACATCTATTTTTCTTTTAAGTAAAAAACAATAAATTAAACGTTTTTTTTTGTGTCTGCTTTTAAAAGTAAAACATTTGTTAAAATATGCTAGGATTTGACATTTTTTTTATTTTGTAGTTTTAAAAATAGTTCAAAAAATTATTTTCAAAAATAAATTTTAGAAGAAAAAAACTTTGTTTGATTCATTTGTTTTAGGAATAGTGTTGAAAACATTTCTCTTAAAGTTGTCATTTCTCCGTAGTTCCTCCTCTTATTTAGGTATCTTGAGTTTGTGAAGAGGAAGGATAATGAAAGATTAATAATTGATATTTTATTATCTTTCTCTTTAATTTTCATCTTTTCAAATAAAAAAAATATCTTAACTATCTCCCTTTTTTTTTCTTTGATCCTCAATGCAAACATACGTGTGTGATTATAGGATACTAATGTAGAGCCTAATCATCAATATCTTCTCAGACTTCAACCATGCAAGTATAAATTAAATTGCAATTAGATTCAAATTATAATGACAATGACTTAATTATAAGAACACAATTACAAAAATTAAAATTATAGAGATCTGATTAAGAAATTAAAGTAAATTATAGCGATTAATGAATTAATTTAAGTATTTTGAAAAACAGATCATATTTTAATATTTTTAGTGTTGTAATATATCTTGATAAAAAATCCCCTCTATTATCTGCACTTAATTATTCATGCCTAAGCTCACCAAACAAAGGGTTCGTTTTGTAAAGTAAGAACACGTTTTCTTGCTTGAAAAGAATGGTGTAATCCTTCTTGTAATTTAATATTTTTTTAAAATATTTTTTTTTAAACATACTTTATTTTTTTGTAATATGATAAAATTATATTTTTGTCCTTATTTTTTTATTCACTTTTATTCCGTTCTCATTTTTAATATAAAGATAAAATGATTATTTTACCTACTTTTATTCCATTCACATCACTTTCACATTACTATTTTTATTCCCTTCTACATTCTCATTTCTATTACCAATCTCATTATATCCAATATTCACGTAACCAAACGTGCTCTAAACTTTGCCAATGCCAATTAAAAAACCCACTCCCCAACAAACATACTTGATACTTTGTTGGGTATTTTTTAAAGTACTGCAAAGTGTGTTGCTTTTCATTTTATTCTTGCACTTCGTTACAAAAATAGCAAAACATAGTCTTGAGTTGATGTTATGAATTATGATTGCCCTGCATACATTTTGCTTGTATGGTTCTACTGAAGATTTTTTTTTTTTGTCAAAAAAATATATATTTACAGCAAATGGATGAATTCATATTACAAAATATATGCTGTGTAAATTGAGATTGTATTATAAGGCTACGTTTGCTAAGAATCTTAAATAGTAAAATACATATATTTTTATTGTTCCTTATAAAATTTTACATTATATTTTTTCATATCAAATATATTTTTCATCATACTTTTTCTCTTTTCTAATTTTTCTCTCTATCTCTCTCGTTACTTTTTTAAAAGTACCTTTCCTACCCCCAATGTTTGGGGGTCCTGTCAGTTTCGCCCATAACGTTTTTTTGCTGTCAATTGTACCCTAACGTTTTACGTTTCTGCCAATGTCACCATTTTCACTAACACCGTCAAATATTTAACAGTTTTTGCTGACGTGGAATCCTATGTGGCAAAACGTTTTTTTTTTCTGTCAATTGTACCCCTAACGTTTTACATTTCTACCAATGTCACCCTTTTCACTAGCACCATTAAATATTTAATAGTTTTTGCTTACGTCGCATCTTAGGTGGCAAAAATATCTGACTTGGCATATTTTTTTCCATACCAGATTTTTTACTCATATTTTTCCCATCAAAATTGTGTCGTTTTATCCTCACCATATTCCTTTTAAAATATAACTCAAATGCACGTGTCATTTTGCAGAAAAAAACATCGGAGATGTTACCCATTCTCTACTTTGTCGGAGACGTTACCCTAAAATAGAGAATGGATAACGTCTTCGATGTTTTTATGAGCAAAATAGTGCGTAGGTTTGAGTTATATTTTAGAAGGAATAGGCCGAGGTCAAAACGACACAACTTTGATGGGGAAAAGATAAGTAGGAAATCTGATGTGAAAAAAAATATACCAAGTCAAATATTTTTGCCACATAGGATGCCACGTAAACAAAAACTATTAAATATTTGATGGTGCTAGTGAAAAGGGTGACATTGGGAGAAATGTACAACGTTAGGGGTACAATTGACAGAAAAAAAAAACGTTTTGCCACATAGGATGCCACGTCAGCAAAAACTATTAAATATTTGATGGTGTTAGTGAAAAAGGGTGATTGACAGAAACGTAAAATGTTAGGGGTACGATTGACAGCGAAAAAACATTAGGGGCGAAACTGACATGACCCCAAAACGTTGGGGGCAGGAAAGGTACTTTTACCTTCCTTTATTCTACAATATTTTACTCTATAGTACATACTTTACATCCCTTCCCTAACCATTCATACATTCCTACCAAACGTATCCTAAATATTATACGAAAAGACCAAAATACTCCTCCTATTTTGTACACTCATAGCTGCTTCCATTGCCACCCCACCACCACCATCACTTGTTTTTTGTTTTGTTTTTAATATAAAGTTTTTTTATTTTAAAATATAATATTAAGAGCATTTTGGTCTTTTAATAAATTTTATTTTACAAATTTTCCTTCTTATTTTGTTACATGCTAAACATATTTTTTATTTAAGTTTTGTTAACCAGTACTCTTAAAGCACTGATTAAAGGTTCATTTTAACCAATGAGAAAGCATAAGAAAATAATTTTTGTTAACTTTTCAATAACTTCAAAATAATAAATTCTCTCAGCTCTAATAAAAAAAACTTTAACAAATATCCTAGATTATTTATTAAACAAACCCTTTTGATTTTTACAATTACATCACTTCCCTTCTTTTTACATATCAAACATAGTCAAAAAGTTACTCATGCCTAGGGAGTAAGGAATTCAAACTTAAAAACTTTTTGTAGAGACAATAATGAACAATAAAAACTGTACTTATCATAAATAAAAGGAAACGGTAAATAAACTGTTGGTTAATTTTCACCTTCTGGTTGATCTGACATAACCAAATGGGACCATTTTCAACAGAAATTTCAGGGATATTTCATGCACTATAGTGTACAGTCACTATAGTGTAGAGTCAGTACATCATAATTTCCTTCCTTGGCATTAATATTATACACCAATAGTGAGAGAAATTGCAGACATTGTAAGACAAACTCTAATTAATGCATCTTAGCTAAATTCCCAGCTCGTTTTAATTATTTGGATAAAATACAGAAAAAAGCTCGAAGTTTTAGGTCATGATCTATGGATAAATAATATCTTAGGGTTTTAAAATTTTATACTAATGACATCTTCTTTAGAAAGAAATTATGATGAAAAGGGAGAGAGAAAAGTTATCTCCCTTTTATTTTCTTTCTAACAAACAAACCCCACTTTTTTCAATGCGATAAAATTATATTTTTGTTCTTACTTTTTTATCCACTTTTATTCTATTATCACTTTTAATGTAAGGACAAAATAGTCATTTTACCCACTTATATTCCATTCACATCACATCATATTGACATAACATTTTTATTTTTACATCTTTTTTCATTTTCATTCGTATTCCATCATCTTTTCTACCAAAAGAACATTTCCTGCTAACTTTTCAATTTAGAGTACTCAATCTCTAAAGCATATTTTGATAAGTTCACTTAAAACTTGAAATAAAAACACTAACGTGATTAAAAAATATTTTTAAAAGAATTATCAAAACACCATTTATTGATTTGAAAAAAGAAATATTGATGTGATTGAAAATGTTTAAAAAAATATGTAAACGTGACGAAAGTGGATTGAGTATCCAACGTTAAAACGTAAAAAAGTTGAGTGCAAGGTTTTAAAATTTAAAGGTGTTATGTACGGGGAGTCTAAAAAAATGCCATCTTAGCCAATTATTTATAAATAAGTACATAGCACACACACCTTTTAGCATTTTGGAAATAAAAAATTCCATTAACATTATTTTGCATTCATAAAAGATCATAGCCATGAAGGCTCTCTCTGATTTCTTCTTTAATCTCTACGCAAAGTCCATAGTCCTATTGGCTTTCCTGCTAATAGAACTCATCATCTTCATTCAAAACCTCAATTCATATTACTCACACAATAATAATACCAATTCATCTCCAAATTCAATTACCAATAACTCTTCTCAATACCTTCAAATCATTGAAGAGAAGAACCCCACAATTTGTTACACCAAAAGAAGTCACAATCATAAGGAAGAAGAAGAAGATGATGAAGATGAAGATTGTAGAGTGTGTTTGTGTGAGTTTGAAGAAGGCCAGAAAGTGAGGAACTTGAAATGCAATCACACATTTCATAAGGATTGTTTGGATCAATGGTTGCTTCAATATTATTACTGCCCTTCTTGTCCTCTCTGTAGAAACAGAGTTCTTCCAGATGATGTTGTGAGGAAGTATCGTCGGAATAATCAGGTAGATTATGATTATAATTATGGTTATGATTATGATTATGATCAGAGGAATATTAATATTATAGATCATCTTGATGATGATCACCAAATTATGTCATTGTTATTTGGATTACGTTGTGCTATTACCTTGCAAAGATATCTCTGAAAAATATATATATATTTTTGAAACTTTCATTATAGTTCTTGTTCATGAAAGAATCATATATGGATCATTCATGAGTTAATTTGTGAGTTTCTTTTTTATTTTCTTTTTGGTTTTTGTTGTACAGAGGGAATTGATATTCTTTCTCTACTGGGATACCTTAGAAGATTAATCATCTGCCCTGTTTATGAAGATTATGGTAAATAAAAGAAAATTCAACCTTTAATTTTCACTCTTCTGCTACCTACGGTGAATCCGGAAAAACCCAATCCGTCAACCAAGAGAGGACTTGCGAAGGAAAATTCACCGAGGGAGGAAACTCTCAGGTGAACCTCCGATGATTAAGTCAGTTCTCAATATAACAGAATAACGGTAGGGTAACAAGAATTCACTATTTCATATATACCTCGAGGTCTTGGAGGATTCTTACGGCGAATGCCTGAGGGCATAATGGTCATGTTTGGGCCATGCTCATGTGATGGGGACATTTTCACGTGGATATAAACAGTTTGTACGGAAGCTATTAGTAGTGAGCTTATATAATAATGATTGGATGATAACAACAAATAATCGACCAGATGAGGTAATACACCTTATTCAATAAGATTGGTCGATTGCATAGGCATATTTATCGATTATCGATTATTAATATCTATGATTTATCAACATTTGGCTCAATTTTTTTGTTGCGAATGAGGTGGATCTTGAGTAATTCTAGAATGATGGATATAACAATTTGTACGGAGGTTGTTAAATATTAATAGCTGCATTTGGTAATGATTCGAGACGCCGACTGAGATAATGCACCTCATTTCGGACCGAAAGGTAGCCTTGGTCATACTTATCAATATATATATATATATATATGATTTATCAATATTTGGTTAAAATTTTTGTTGTGAAAGAAATTATGGGAATGATGGAGTTTCTAAGGTAGCTAAAGTGTATAGAAAATATCTCAAGTAGATATTTTTTGGATACAAACCTGAAAAGCTGAAACTAGAATTTTTTTTCATGGTTGCTTTCTGGAACAAAAAGTGTTATTACGACACATTCTTGAATCATTCATAATCATCAAAGACACTTTTTTTTTTTTTTTTGCACATAATATTGATGTTTGATAAATAGGTAGGTGGAGAAGTTAGAAGGTTTAATGGGTCAAAAATTGTATGTATTCCTTGAGGTTACACAGTCATATAGCCAGCAATCTCAAAGAAACTTTATTTAAATATTTGTGAATCTAAGTCCCCACCACATGCCAAAGCCAGAGAGAGTCACATGAAAGACTTGGGTGTGTGTAATGAATGAATGTATATGGCAATGTGGTACTGCAAATCAGAGGAAATAACAATTTGACGTAATGTTTCAACAAACTTGGACAGTACAGAAGCAGCCATAAAAGAAAATTAGTTAGCCGTGTGTTAAGATTGTAAAGGGGGAAGGTAGTGGGAGAAAATCCTCTCTGAAACTCTCTAATCGTCTCTCATTATCATTCACTTTTGTAAGGTATTTATACATAAAAATAAGAAATCCTAATCAAACTTCTAGAGTTATCCTTAAACGTAGATAACAACCTTATCTACCAAAATTCAAAATATAATATTCCTAAAATCTTATCCAAAAATAATCTTTCGTAATCCTAACTATTTATAAAATATTTCAATTCAAATATACATATATCCAAATATATGTATATCCACATCAATTCAAATATACATATATCCAAATATATGTATATCCACAACACTGTGTTTTGTTATTTGTCTAAAGGTAAATAACTTTTATATAACTATTTACGTTTGTGTTGGAGATATAGAATATCACATTGGATAGTTTGTGATACTCGATCGAAAGTTAAAGTGGTTAAGTATTTTTTTTAACAGTTAGTTTTGAGAAAAAAAATTTTAAGTTAATTGAGTTTCAACATGATATTAGAACTTAATTGGTCTTATAATTTATACAAATCCAAGGTCCAAAATGCAAAAAAAAGTTCATTGAAGAATAAAATAAGAAGTCCAATGGAGAGATCAAAAAGAGATTATGGTCTCTCAAGTTTAGACTTTAGAGAAATATATTGTATGAGGTATACAGTTTATTGGGATAAATGCAAAATACTTCAATTAAGGACACAAATTAATGAATAGCACATTAACATTTTGGTCCCTAAAATATGTAATGTGTTTCAATTTAGTCCTTAAAAAATAAAAATATCAAATTAACTTCTTGAAAGATGTAGTTTGTCTCAGTTTATTTCTCCAAAGATAAAATTTATCTCAATTTAGTCCCAATAAAATTTTCTATCACTTATGTTAATGGAAATTCTCATTAAATAAATTGAGATAAGATGTATATTTAATAAATTAAATTTGGTATATATTTTCATCATTTAAATACTAAATTGAAACAAACTGCATATTTCAATGACTAAATTTGATAATTTTTATTTTTTAGGGACTAAATTGAAACAAATTATATCTTATTAAAATGTTAATTTACTCATTAATTTATAAAGAGAAGTCACGATCAAAGAAAGGGCAGGGTCAATTTGGCAGAGTGGCACTATTGAATGAGGAGGAGGAGAGGTAGATGACCAAATTCAATATGAGAAGACAAACTTGCATGCTTAATATCTATGGGAGCAGTAAAAATGGGGCACGATCCTCTTTATTTTTTTTAAAAAAAGTAATTTATATATATATTCTTTGAATCCTTAACATTTTACTCAATTTTCTCTAACACCGAATTAAGTAGATGCCTTGGGTGAGCGATGAATGACAATGGAAGTTTTGTTCTTTGTACCCGAATATGATACACTTTTGTTAACTTAAAGCTCTATTAGCTTTAGGTTTTTTTTTTTTATTTACACTTATAAAAAAGAAACTACTCAGGAATTTTTTTTTCATTGAAAGCAATTTTAGTTGATGTATTATCATACACTAAATATAAACATATCTCTTAGCAAAAATGCGAACTCGAATTCATAATGTTGTGAGGGACGAATCCCTTAGTTTCTACTAGATCTAACCCCGTTGGTTAGTGCTTAGCTTTTTTAGTTGTCCGTCTACTCTCTGATGCTTTGTCTCGACTAATTTAGACTCCATCCATATTACACACCTGACTACAGTAAAAAAGTTTTTCAATAAAAATAACTGTCTCAGAATTTTTCTTAAAGCATACCAAATGGGTTACTACTTGACCAATCCCTTATTGGGGTAGATGTTCAGTGGTACTGGTACGGTAGTACTGAACTTCAGTACATCCCTCCAATCAGTTGGTTCTTAAATCATTCAAGGTGGGTCCTTAGTAATGTGAATTTATATTAATATTAACAAATAACTATATAATTAGAAGGATGTACTGAATTTCAATAATACGGGGGCCTAGTTGAATTAGCAATAACATTTAAGAGAGTCTTTATTATTATTGAATATGAGCATATCTTTTCATGAAAATTAAAACTTTAATTCATTATAGAAGGGATTAGTTATTTTCACTAAATCTAAGTCATATTAGTTAGTTTCTTTTTATAGATAAGGATCCCACTTTGGCCTTTTTTATTTTTGTTTTTTTGGGTTGTTTGAATGAGACAGCTTTAAATGTGATTAAATGTTATCATTAAGAAATGAAGCCAAATAACACGGCGAATGAATAATCATTAAATGCAACTTGGCCCCCTAACCTAAGTACCCTACCCTTCCTTCCACTACGTCTACCTAAGCTTTTGCTCATCTACATTTTGTAAAAAGAATTTTGTGAAAATGAAAATGAGAAGGAATGAGAATGTGAATATTATTATTATTATTATTATATTTGATTAGACATAAAAAAAAAGGAAAAGCAAATTATATTTATTATGTTTAGTTGGTAAAAAAATTACTAACTAAACATAATAAATGTGCAAAGACAGAATATGTTAGCGTCGTTTAATTCATATAGCCGACCCCACCTAATGAGAAAAGGCTTTGATTGATTGATATGTTTAGTTGGTAAAAAATCAATGAAAAATGAATGAGTTCAATAAAATAATCATTTTAATTTTGAATAAAAAATTCACATGTCTTTTGAAAAAAATAAAAATATTAATACATACCATTTTAAAATTATTAATATATATATTTTATCAATAAAAAATTAAATAATTACATATAAAAATAAACGGAATATTTAAATTAAATTATATACATTTAAAATGTTTAAATAACACGATAAATTACAATTTGTCTCTTTGTAGTTTGGGTTAAAATTAGTTTAGCCCTTGTGATTTAGAGTGTAACATTCTGTAGTTGGCTTAAAATCAATGTATCACCTTGTAGTTAAAAATGTGTTACTTGGCCCCCTGTAATTTGTTATATTATCACTTAACTACTTTATATTATTTTTCATCTAAAATTTAATATAAATAATAAAAAATTTTAATAATATATAGTTAGTCATTGAATAAAATTTAATCGAAAATAAAAAAATTAATTAACCATAGTAACTTAGTTTAAAATTAACTTTGTTTATCCAAAAGAGAAAAAGACTTTATTGCAAACTTTTAAATTATAGGCATTTAGTCTTTTCCATGTTCATTCCCAAAGAAAAAGCAAGCCATCAATTTGTGGAGTGTTTGGACTCTCCCTTGTTAGAGAATTATTATTATTGAACTTTGGGCCTAGCCTATGCCTTCTTAAGGATATGTTTGGGTTGAATCCACTTCATCATGCAGCCATAGCCCATAAGAGGAAGGGTTTCTGTCATTCAAGAATTTGTGTGTTGCTTCAGTCCAAAAAAAAAAAAAAAGAGTTTGTGTCTTGCTATCCTCTTGCAGCCAAACAAGTCACTGCTCAAGAAGAGACTACTCTTGATCTAACTTTGCCTCTTGTATCTATGCTTTAGTCCTCCTTCAAGAAATAAAAAAACACACCTCTATTTTAATTAGAAATAACTCCTTTTTTTTAATGGAAAAGACTACAATATATCATGAATTTTTTAGATGGAGACTCCAGGTTGATATAAAATAGGAAGTAATATTATATAATATAAGAAACCTCTGAAAATTGAATATCAACATCCCATATTTAAAATATTCTACTTATCTCAATTTAGTCCTTAAAAGATTTTATTTGTCTAAATTTAATTTATGAACCATAAAAATATTAAATTTAATCTATGAATAATATACCTTGTATCACAATTTCCTTTATGTGTTTCATACTTTTCCTTTTCCACATAGGAAGAAGTTCAGATGCAAGGTATCCTTCAGGAGTAAATATAATATTTTTATGATTCAGGAATTAAACTTAGATAAGTAGAATTTTCAGTGACTAAATTTAAAACATTTATGAACAATTTAAAATTCATCCCATATTTTTGGGACCAGAATATTTGACCTTTACAAAATAATTGAAGAATCCTTTTCCTTATCTTATGAAATCTCCCATATCCACTCAACATACATACATGTATTCTTTCTAAGACGTGAGGGCGGAGGAAGAAAGGCGAATTCGTTACTCAAACTTCGTTGTGCAGATCAATTAATCGGAAAAGGGTTTGATGGATAATACTTGTGAAAAATGGAATAATTGTAGCCAAAAACACAAGTTCCCTTAATTCGAAATACAGAAAAACCAATGAACTAATGTACAAGACAAGAAGGAATTGCAGAAATAGAAAAAATTAAAGCAACTTTATCCATGGTATGAGATGGATCAAGCAGAGAAGAAGCTGGTAGAAGCAGCGATAGCAACTTGGGTTTTGGGCTTCCAGGCCCACGAAATCTGAAGCTCCTCCTCCGTCTTCTTCTCCTTCATTATTAGCCTCTCACCCAAAACCCAACCACTCGAAAACACCTCACTCTTCTTCTGATCCTTCGGGACTATTCCATTACTAATTCTACTCGCCTTTCTTATTCTTCTCTCGTACTCTTCTGCTACTAGCATCGCAATATCAGACATCCTTACTACCTTACTTAATTCGATTTCTCCCACAAAATTACCAATATATATATTTAGTATTTGTTTGATGTTGCTCGATCTTAGCTTCTTTCGAACAAAACCTTGAGCCATCCAGTGTTATGTGAAGCTATTTATATGAAGAGACGCTCTCCTTTGATTGGTCGGCCGTTTTGGATAAGAAGGCATTGTGGGGTTCGTTTGGTCATTTCACTCATTTCTAATAAGACAATACAATGTGCCTTTTAATTTTATTTATATTTGAAACATCCACAAAAACTCTATTTTGATCCCGCAAAATTTAGTATTTTTTTCAATTTGATCCGTAATATTTGCTCAATCTCAATTTGGTCTCTATGTTCGTAATTGGTAACAATTTGGTTCATAATGTTTGCTCAGTTTATATTTGGTCTTCTATATTTGCAATTGATATCAATTTGATTTCTAACGTTTACTCAATCTTAATTTGATCATTCCAGTATCTCAAGTGTTAAAATATTTAATAGAATGCTAACATGATAATTAAATATTGAATACACTTGATGATGTTTATTTAAGTAATATATATGCATAATCATGAGTATCCACCCCTCTAAAAATTAATAAAAAATAATTATTTTAAATTTATGATGATAACAACGTTTTAATTTATTTTTAATTTTAACAAATATTAATAAAGTACACTCACCATGCAAATACGTCACCTTAATGTATAAAGCATGTACATTCAGTATTTAATTAATCATGACAGCATTATGTTAATTATTTTAACATTTGGATAACAAAGGGACCAAACTAACACCAAATACAAACATGGGGGCTAAATTGAGATTGAGGAAATGTTAGCCTTTCATCACATATCCAACATGCCCAACTTAAGCGCATGGCTTCTGCTCCTTTCACTTTCGTTTTAAAAGGTGACAACGCGGATAAGAGGACGTGGACCACTGCCTCACTTTTGTTTCTTGGATAGTCTTTTGAGTTCAAATTATGGATACTTTTGTTTAGTTAAAAAGAGTATTTACGCGTTAATGTAGGACGGTGCTAATACTAATATATTCATATTGGAACGTTTTACATATGAAAATTTTGGAGCAATCAATAATCAGATTTTTTTTCCCCCTTGTAAACTTCGGTCGATTCTTTTGTCTGATTGAGAGAAGAGTGAAAGAGATGGGAGAACAGCTTTAAAAAATTAGAGAGTTCTATACTAATTGTTGCTTATTCCTACTTGTCTTTCTCCTTTTCTCCTCTTCTGGTCTGCCCCCAAATGAAAATACTAGGATCTTAAGTTCATCTTATCCTAGTATGATGCATAAATGACTAAAAAGTAAATACAACTATGCAGTATAACCAATAAAAATTTGTATCATCACTATCATTCAAATAAATATTTATTTGCTTAAATTTATTCTTACATTTGTAGTCTAACAACTATCTTCACGTTAGTCATACTCAACTAATTCCATTAATAAAAAATTTAAGACAATCAACAAAAAAAAAAGGATGAAGTTAAAAATAACCATAAGCTTGGCGACGAAAAAGATATCTTACCGAATTCAACATACTGTGGACGAAACAGATATCTTGCCTAATTCACCAGACTGAAAAGCCATGCAGCGAAAAGAATAAAACAAGCCAGGCAAACATCATATCAATAACATAATTGCTATTAAGAATTCAAAGAACTCTCCCTTATTTTTTGCTTTTTGTTTACAAACAGAATTTCAACTATGTTTCCGAGTATAAGCACAATTATTCATTTCTAACTACATTGAGGCCACTATGAGGTATCACATTTTATCAATAACCATAGATCTCCGTAATAAGAACCGTCCCACCAAAATCATGTAATTCTTGTCAGCAAGTAGATGGCTCCTTTAAATTCATAAGAGGCCCAGTGTTTTCAGCTGTTGAACATGCTCGGGAGGGAGAGATGGGGGAGACCAATCAGGCCCTGTAATCTCCCCATCAACATCCTCAACCACATACTCCTATGATAAGAAGTAAATAAACAGTTCTATAATCACATGGGAATATGAGTATTAGCTATTAAATATGAAGAACAACTTATCTCAAACAGTTTAGAGCGTCAAATTGACATCAACATTCCCAAATGGTGACAAGAAGATGCTTCAACATGTTGATCATTCTTTTTACTGCTATGTTTAAGTTGTGCAAAATAACAGCACAATAAAATGCATGTCCATTCCTAGGTACAGTAATCACTAATATACACTTATTTTCCCGCAAACCATAAAACAAAAATCCTTTCAATCACTTTGGTATAATTTCAGAAGTTGAAATTAATTGATTATAATGGAGGAACGAAATAGGGTGAAAATTCATGGCGATTCCTCTGTTAGGTATGTTTGTCTTGAGGAAAATGGAGAAGATGGGAAGGAAAGAGAATTTAAAAACTTTCACCTTATTTGGGATTCTAAATTTTGGAGGAGAAAACAATTAAGGATTTTGCAATAATATTTTGCAATAATCATCCTTAATCTTCTTCTTTTATTAATTGTAATTACTCCAAATTAAGGAATTTTAGAGGAACTCCAAACAAGAGGAAGAGAAACTAGTAATTAACATTTTCTTCCCTTCTCCTGCTCCTTCTCTTTCCCAAACACACCCTTAATGAATGTCTTGGGGAAGATATTATCTAGCAATTGAATGCTGAATGAATGATATGAAAGCTTCTCATTATTTCTTGTAACAAAACTCTAGGTCATTTGTGTAATAAATCTAGAGATGATTCATGGGCCAGTTGCACATATCAGTTAGGTATTAAGGTTGACTTAGCTATTGCAATGGACCAATAATTGGTAGCTCAGTTCATTGCACCGAATGGACAAAAGAAATGAAAGTAAACCAGACGCACCTTTGTTAACATCCGTTTTGCAAGAATATGATAATGTCGCTGCCATATCCGTTGTCCTACCATAGTAGCCACAAGTACGCTGTAAAATATCCCTATTATAGTAAAAAGTCCCAGAACAATCAAAGCCAATATGAATAATAAGGGCAGCCCTGCTTCCTCAGCACCTCCCAAGCAACCACCACATTCAGTGGCCATAGTTCCACAACTCTCAAAGCATGTGGTGCAATCTGTCCACATGCAAAGAGTGCCCGGCAAATGACAGTCTGCACAAATTCTGCAATTACATCATACAAAATAAAATCAACCTCAAACAACATTACTGTTGATCACGGACTTGCAGCTCAAATAAGATAATTCAAATACGACATATAAAAATCTTAGTTTATGTGCTTAGCATGTGAAAGGATATGTAGTTAAAAAAGTGGATTTTGTACTTTTTACTCCTTGGTGATAAGAATGGTCTCTGATAGGGATGGGGATAGTATGGGATGTTCCTAGGGTAGTATGGGCTACCCAAGTCCCACATCGAGTAGTATGATATGCTCGATGGGGTACTTAAGTAGCTTGGTTCTTCCCCAATGGCTAGCTTTAGAGGGAGGTCATTTGGGTTCCATCTCCAATAATAAAATCTTACAGATTACTTAGAAAGCAAGGTTTCTGGCCTAACCATGTCAAATTTAAATGAATAAATAGAAGTAGAGTAATTACCCAGGTTGACAGCAACAAAGACATAATTCTCGACAGGGCTGTGCCAAATCATTGCGAACCCTTCGATCATAACAAGTAATGAAGCATCCAGATAGGCCAAGCAAGGCAAAAAACAATAGAGCTCCTACATTTGACAATATGAACATAAAATTAAGACCAAATCAGCACTTTGTCAGTGGTGAAAGCAAACTCTGAAGTCTGAACCCAAAAAAAAAACATCACTAGACTTGTATAAGCATTTGGATGACTACTTAAGTTCTTAATAGTTTACCACATATGTAGTAAAAGCTAAGCTCATTATCAAAACCCCAGACAAGACGAAGCCAGTAATGCTGGAAACGATCAACTAGATAAACCAAATAAGCCAGTGAACCAATGACCTGCATACAATAGAAATAAGGTTTTGAATCAACCCATCTACAAGCAGTTCATTAAGTAGGAAAATGATAAGCATGTATATGGCTAAGAAAATGGGAACAATTCACCTACAAGCTGGACAGCTAAAAATATAAACAAAATGTCTCTGGTAACAAAGAATCGAAATTTCAAAGTTCGCCATTTCCTATCAGCAGCAACATGAACTCGCAAATGATAAGGAGCCTTGCAGGTTGTACAGTGAGCAAATGCAAACCCTTCCTGCAAAAATATTCAGTAATCTCCATACTCATCACATAAAGTGTTGTTAAGTGCACTTCAAGGTGCATGAAAGTATTAGTAGTAAACTACATTCACAATTAATCCACAATCTATAATTCTTTCTATCATTAGGTAAAGGCAAAAACCCAACCAAAGATAAGTGAATTGCTACATAGCTTATTATCAAAGACATTCCAGTTAATCATTAAATTCACATGGATTTCTATATTATAGTATAACAAGGACAAGAAAAATCAAGTTTGCTAACAAGCCAATGAAGAATGGAATATATGTTAAAGCAGGCGATCTTAAAAAGTAATATTGCAAAGCAAAAAAAATAGATTGCAGGGCAAACAGAGTAAAATGAAATTGTATAGACAAACTACTGAAAATTAAGTAGGCAAACAAGTCAAATCTTTTCATCATTGACAACAGGAAGAGTGAAGGAGAATGATCAACGTCATTCGTCTGTAACTCCTAAGCTGAAGATCCTAATCCTATACAATTAGCAACAAGCTAATAATCATAGATTCAGAATCGATTTAAAAATTTATGAGATGAACAATTGAGAATAATACACAGGTCCTAGTTAAATCAATCAGCAGAAGAGAAGATTACTGATCACCAAAAATACCCTCCGGTCAGTTTCACAGATTTGATCATTACCCTCACAAATAACATCACTTATGCATAGGTCACTAGAAAATTGTAGTTCCTCACTACGGCCACAGTATAATATTCTTTCATAATTAAATTGAAAATTAACAGAGGGTCAGAGACAGAAACATTACCTTAATGGCTCGCCAGTGATCCAAACATTCACGATGTACATATTTTGATGTGCCTTTACACTTGCAAGGAGCTATGAAATCTCTACCTACCCAAAAGAGAGAAGACAACTGATAAGATATATCCTAATACACCTAATGTGGAGCTCAATAGTGATACATGCACATTTTCACACCAAGTTAATATATCTATTCTTGCCAGAAGCCACTCTACTAAATCCCTCAGTGACGACTGAAGCATCCACCACATCACACTGCCTAACACAAATCAAAATAAGCCAAAATAGCCACTAGCAAGCTTAAAAAGGTAAATATGGCTACGTGAATTACATACTTCTAAGTTCGAATTCTGCTCCAGTATGAATAACTAGTATTTTGCTCTAAATTAATCAAAATAACTGAGAGCATATAAGTCTGATTCGTTGTACAACATTGATTCACACTTCCAAAAAGAAATAGGAGATTCAAATTAGGAAACAATTATTTCAGAATAATTCTTTTTCTCACAACCTAGAAAAATGACAAGATGCATTGACTTGCCTGGACTTCAAAACATGTCAAACAAAATAAAATCAACCTGAAGCACAAAATTCAAAATAACTCTTGATGTTGATTCTCATGATAGCCCCCTAAGCTTGGTCTTCAAGCAAATTTGACATATAATCTGCCCTAAACAGGAAATGAAAACAAAACAAAAGAGAGGTGAAAATCAAATTACCATCAGTTTCGAGACAAATCCGGCATTGAATTTGTTCGCAGGGACCTGCCTCAAGGTCGATCTCTCCAGGTTCAGGGATCGGTGGAGGAGGGATTAGAGGCGAAGTGTCTGAGTGATCCGCCATAAAACTACAGAGAAAAACTCGAGGGAAGGGTTGAATTGAGATGTTGAATAGAGTTTAGGTCCGAAACCATGAATTCATGGTAATAACATAACCCAAATGTTATATATCATTCCACACCCTCCCTCTCTCTGTGAACTATGTTAGTCTGCGAATGATTTTCAACGTTCAAGCGTAGAACTGATAAATAATGGAATAAAAGTTAAAAGGTTAAAACACCAAATTCATCTATTGTGTTTGCATGAAGTTTCATATTGGTCCTTTATGTTTCAAAAAGTTTAAATTGGTCCTTTATCTTTGCAAGAAGTTCTAAATTTGTCATTCCTTCGACTTCTGTCAATTTCTTAAGTTAAGTGCTGACGTGACATGCTGACATGTCATATCACGTCATTGCTACATCAGCGCCATATCATCACATATGATAGTAGATGATGATGTGCTGATGGCGTGGCATGACACGCCAGCTTAAATAGACACGTAGGAGATATAATATGTCCACGTCAGCACTCCACGTTAGCACTTAACGGAACTTCTTGCAAACATAAAGGACCAATTTAAACTTTTTGAAATATAAAGGACCAATATAAAACTTCGTAGGGACCAATTTGAGGTTTTGACGAAGTTAAAACGCAAGTGAATTGACTGAATTCTCCAAATTAACGAGGTAAATTACTTTTTTTTCTTTCTATTTGATAAAACTATTATTTAATCCAGGCAAAAAATATATATTATTTAATTCTTAAATTAAAAAAATATATCATTTATTTTTTGAATTTTAACATTTATCAACTATTTGATTTTTAAATTTTAGAAATAAATTATTTAGTCCTTAAATTTTTATATCTATCAACTATTTAGTCCTTATAACGTTAGCCATTATCACTATTTACTTGTCACCTGTACTTGGTTAAAATGCTACCATTACCTTCAAAACTTGAGATTGATGAGAGTTATTTTTCCTACAGTTGTAACTCATCGAAACGATTCGATTAAGCTAGCAAAGGTAAAACTTTGATTTGAAATGGTGAAACAAATAATAATAGCTAGTGAATCTAAACATCGATTTACTTGTTTTAATATAAACCACACTTACCTCCACATTTTAATCTAAGCTTCAATTTATCAGTAGCAAAGCTGAAGAAGACGAAGCTGGTTCCTCTTGTCCTCGTCCTAGTGTAGTGTGCAAGTCACTCAGTTAGGTAATGACTAATGTCTCAAGGACTAAATAGTTGGCAGAGATGAAAATTCAGGGACCAAATAATCTATTTCTAAAATTCAGAACTAAATAGTTGACAAAGGTAAAAATTCACGGACCAAATAATCCATTTCTAAAATTAAGGGACTAAATAGTTGATAAAAATAAAAATTCAAGGAGAAAGTAATATTTTTTTTCAAAATTTAAAGACTAAATAATAGTTTAACCAATAATTTAAGAACTATAAAATAATTTACCTCAAATTTAATTAACCACCGCCTTCTTTGATAAGATGTGGTAAATTTTTATATCTTTCACCAAAAAAGATAAAAAAGCTTTTTGTCTAACTTTAAGTAATATGTGAAAACGAGGAAATTAGTTTAAGTCGTAAGTAGTTTGATATTTGTTTAAATAAGATTTGAAGTTTGAGACTTTTTAAATGCAATCTTTTTAAAGATTCTCTTATTATAATCAGGTGGTTGTCACGGATTGAATCAAATTAGTTAAACTAAGCCTATGAGGTGGGGAGGGAAAAAAAAAAAGAAAGTAAGAAAATCACACATATGTTATAAAGATTAAAAAAATTTTGTCAAAAGACCATTTTGGTCCTCTATGTTTCACTCAAGTTTCATTTTGATCCTTTATATTTCAAAAGTTCAAAATCTATCTTCTATGTTTTCAAGTTGGTTCAAAATGTTCCTTTTGCCTCACACCGTTAGCGTCTTCCATTAAATTGCTAACATGGACCTTGAATGTTGACAAGAGTTTAGGTCCATGTAAGCATTCCAGGTCAGTATTTAACGGAAAAGGCTAACGGTTTGAGGCAAAAGGATCATTTTAAACCCACTTGAAAACATACAAGACAGATTTTGAACTTCTAAAACATAGAAGATCAAAATAGTGTTTTCACCTTAAAAATTTTAAATACATATTCATTGATAACTACGTTAGGGTGTGTTTGGTTAGTGGGGTGGAGGATGTAATGGGATTACAGGAGGGAATGAAAAAAGTAATATGATAGTAATGTGATGTGATGTGAATGGAATAAAGGTGGGTAAAATGACCATTTTACCCTTATATTAGAAGTGAGAATGGAATAAAGTGGATAAAAAAGTAAAAGCAAAAAAATAATTTTATTACATTACAAAAAGTAGACTGTGTTTGGTTGGAATGATGTAAAAGAATTACGTCTAAAATTACTTCGACCAAACATTCAACCAAACGTGCCCTTAATATTTTATAACTAGGCAAAAGTATCTTTCCTACCCCCAACGTTTGAGGGTCTTGTCACTTTCGCCCTTAACGTATTTTCGCTGTCAATTGTACCCCTAACATTTTGTGTTTCTCCCAATGTCAGGCTTTTGGCTAATACTGTCAATTTTTGAACGGTTTTTTATGACGTGACATCTATGTGGCCAACAATTCTGACTGGACTTAATTTTTTCCACATGAGTAGTCAATAGTATTGAGTTTTTGGGGTCCATTTTACTGATGTGATGAGTATTTTGGTGTACTGAATTTACTCATGTATTGAGTTTTTGGTGTCCATTGTACCCCTAAAATATATTGCTGATGTGAAATAATAAAGTCCAGTTAAAACTATTGGCCATATAGGATGTCACGTCATAAAAATCGTTCAAAAATTGATGGTGTTAGCCAAAAGCCCGACATTGAGAGAAATACAAAACATTAGGGGTACAATTGACAGCAAAAAAACGTTAAGGGCAAAAGTGACAGAACCCCCAAACGTTGGGGACATGTACTTTTGCCTTTATAACTAAAAAACTAAATTGAACACATATAAGGCGGAGGAAAAATTACATTTGACTTTAAAAAATAAATAGTAATATAACAAAATGTAGTACCTAATTTATTTAAGGTGATATAATTTGTTAATATTAATAATAATTTGGTCTCTCATTTATTTATAATAAATCCTTATTAATACAAGTCCCTATTATTATTTCACACAAATTAAATTTGAAAAGAATTGATGGATCAAATGTCTAAAAATTTTGTCAAATACCTAAAAAAAATAGTTATAAAGAAAATAAACATTTGTGGAGGTGCCAAAAACTTGACCAATCAACCCGAGTCTCCAAATTTTGATCTTTTGTTGCGGACAAAAAGTCAAAAAAGAAGGTGAATTTTCTTTGTGGAACAAAATTCAAATGATATTGTAGAATGAACTGAATAATCATCTGACTGGGTGTATTATAAAATGGCAAAAGTATATTTACTACCACTCAACGTTTGGGGTTTTGTTACTTTTATCTTTAACGTTTTTTGTTGTTAATTGTATCCTTAATATTTTGTATTTTTCTCAATGTCAGGCTTTTGGCTAACACCGTTAATTTTATGGATGATTTTTTATGATGTGGCATCCTATATGACCAACAGTTCTAACTAGACTTCATTTTTTCACATAAGCAATATATTTTAGGGATATAATGAACCCAAAAACTCAATACATCAGTAAATTCAGTACATCAAAATACTCATTACATAAGTAAAATGAACCCCAAAAACTCAGTACTATTGACTGCTGATGTGGAAAAAATTAAATTCAGTCAGAATTATTGGCCACATAGGATGTCACGTCATCAAAAATCGTTCAAAAATTGACGGTTTTAGCCAAAAATCTGATATTGGGAGAAACACAAAACGTTAAGGGTACAACAAAAATACATTAAGGACAAAAATGACAGGACCCCAAACATTGGGGAAAGAAAAAGTACTTTCGCCTTATAAAACTGTTGAAAGTTTGGCAAAGTGGGTTTTGTAATCCCTAATATTGACATTGATCTGAATTTCTGAATTGAGATTGTTTCTGACGATTATTTGTGTGTAAAGATCGTTTTCACTTTCAGTCTCATAGTTTTGGGCATTATGCAGAAGTCACAATTTTCAACCCCCAAAAATCAAAATCCACACAGCAATTAGATCTCATAGAAAATCCTTGTCTTTTGCTGCATAAAAGGAGGAAAAGTGGAAAACTACATATGTGTTTGGTATGATACAATCGTCTTAAAAAAAAATAGAATTTGACCAAATCTCAATTCCATTGAAATTTAATTTGCACCAAATGATGGAGTTGGGTTTCTATTAACAAAATGATGGAAAGTTCATTTTCCATGAAATCACAAATTTGTTGACCAAATTGCCCCTTATTGATTTCATAGTTTTTTTTTATCGCAAATTCATGCTTCTAAAATCTCTGATTTCGTAGTTTTTTAGCTACCTCATAGCATTTTGTCATTACTGACCATTTATTTTATTTTTAAGTGAGAGCATATCTGAATGGGTTTATTTTTTATTTTTAAAATAATAATAAGAACATTTTTAGTGTTATTGCAGATTTTATCTACCAATTTCTTTTATTTTTTATTTTTTTTCATACCAAACACATCCATTTCATACCATAAAAAGGAAGATCAGAACTACGACCATAACTTGTAATTTCCTTTTGAATTTAACAGTGCCCGCACAATAATGTCTAACTATGAAGTACTCTAATTACGCAATGGAAAACACAGATACCAATTAAAACATGTCCTAAACAGCCTCCTCTCCTTATACACTGAATTAAAACTTTTCAAGTTAGAAATCAAATTCATACAGAACAATACAAACAGGAGGCTTGACTTGACCATGGCTAACTAATTTACTTCTTCCTTTTCTTTGGGGGCTGCAAGGCTTCCTCATCTTCCTCGTCTTCTTCGTCTTCATTCTCCTCTTCTTCAACAACCTCCTCTTCCTCTTCCTCCCCACCCTCATCCTCTTCGTCGTCATCGTCGTCATCGTCGTCGTCGTCATCGTCTTGCTCGTCGCCCTCCTCTTCGTCATCGTCATCCTCTCCATTCTCCTCTGCCCCAGCACCACCACCCTCAGGAGCCTTCTTTGGGTTGCTCTTATTGTTAGAGTTGTTGCCGTATCCTCCTCCATCTTCAGATGACAAGTCCTCCTCTTCACCCTCTCCAAATCCACCATCCCCGTCATCATCATCACCGTCATCGTCATTGCCATCTTCTTCCTCTGCATCAACTTGCTTGTCTTGGCTCTGGGTGTTGCCTTCTCCATTGATTCCCGGCATGTTTGAGACTAACATCTCCAGAAGATCCTGCATTCATGTCATCAATACAACAAAGAAGATATTAATTTGTGCATAGCACTATGTAAAACACTTTGACTCTAATATTTCCTGAAATTCTTCGTACTTAAATTGTGTGTAACCAATAAAAACCCTAAAATAAAAAGCTATTTGGATGTTATGAATTTGAGTCATTATAAATCATACATTAACCCTTAAAAAAAAAAAATTATTTTTAATTATTTTTAATTTTAACCATTTTTACATAAAACATTAGATGTACTAGAATCCGTCACAACATTTTTCATTTGGATGGGCCTAAGATCATGTCTTCTAGAAACTGTACTGATTTCTTATACTCAACTATAAAGTCTACAACCAATAGAAACACTCACGGAGGGATTGGTCCAAAAAATAAATGATTTAGTATTTCTTAAACAAACTCTCGAATTTAAGATTTTGTGAATGCAATTATCTCTAATGAAAAATTATTTCACTATAGTTAGATGCGCGACACAAATTGATTCTGAATTAATGAAGATTAAGCCTCAAAGAAGACCGGTTGGACAAAAAATAAACACCAATTCTACACCTATTGGGTGAATTTGAGCAAGATTTACTTACTAGTACACTGAACAAGTGGCGAGAGTGGACAGTAGACTCCACTATAACTCATTATGTCCCACCGTATAAGATTCTCCCTCCTCCACTCAAAACAAAAAAATATAAAAAAAAAAAGATAACGAGGAACAAAGTAACGACACGTGTATGTGTACGTGCTTTACGCTCAACAGCATCTACTAGGGAATAATCCACCCATCGAATCGAATCCAATTCCTCCCTCCTCCCAACCCAACCCCTCTTTCCTTCTTGACTTTTGACCTTTTCCCTCACACACGACAAAAAGATATTTATATCCTGAACCGGGGGCCCCACACGGCACAGCCTCGGAACCTAAACTAATCCCAAAACCGCATTTCATATTCCCAACTCAATTCCGGTCTATTTTAAAAAGTTTTCTACTGCGCCGAGGGAGCGCACGTTAGCAACCACCACTAAACTCCAAACCACCTGCTCACCGTAGCCGGAGTGGTACACACACACCCAAAGTAATAACTAATAAGAGACACACCCTCACATGACACGAGATGGGTCACCGCGGCGCACGTTAGCAAAGACCAAAATATCAAGCGCACTCAAAAACGACTACGACTAGGGTTAGATAGTGGTAGTAGGATACATCCAAATTAAAAACGGCAAGTCCAAATTTGAGAAAGCCATGATAAAAAAAATTACTTCGAAATTTGAATAGAGATATATAGAGTAATAGAGAAAGCTTAAAATAGCAGTAAATGGTTCTTTAATTTAAACTTACCGGGGCCAAAAGTTGGGTTTTGAAGAGAGCTGAGAATAGCAAAGTCACCAAAGCCTCAGCGGCGCATGTTAGCGAGCCACAATTAAGCGTAACCGTCACTGAATCCTGATTAGCCTCCATTTTCTGCTACCAACAGTTACCTGTCCAGTCCAACCTAGAAAATGCTATATTGTAAATAAATAACGTATAAATAAAGCGTGAAATGAGCTGACGACCGTCAGATCTGTCCTAAAACCAAGGACAGCCACTGATCTATTTATCTATCTAGCTTTACAATTACAAAGTTACTTACGACTATTTTGCTAATTATTATTTTTGAATTTATTTCTAAAAGTTGTAGTTAAAACGAAAAGACATCAATCAAAACTTTCTTTTCGAAAAATTTAAAAAAAAGGTCAAATAAGCAAAATACCAGATACAGAAACTAAAGATTTTCCCGGAAAATCAGAGCGAGAAAGAATGTAAAAAGCGGAAACGCTTTTCAGGCGAAACTTCAACAGAAATCGGTACCGGAATTGCGAGAGTTCAGACAAAATTCTCTAACCGGAGAACTGAAAGCCGTGGTGTAATCATTAATTCCAAATTTCAACACAGAAAACAGAGAGATCAGGAAAGAAGTGGAACAGAAAGCTGAAAGAACTAGGAAGAAACCACAGAAGGAAGCAAACACAGTGAATTAGCGAGAATTGAAGGAGAAAGAGGTGGAAAAAGCTTACCAGGAAGGAAGATCTAAGCACCGATAAGCTAGATCTGAGGGATTCGAGCTCTAAAACCTCGCAAAACAAGCAGTATAAGCCCCGTTCATTCTGGACCGTCCAATCGTGATCGTAGAAACACAAAGCAGCAAAATATAGAAATATCCAGAGGTCAGAGAGTGGAGTTGAGAGAGAGAGAAACAGAGCAGGAGAGAGATACTGGAGACCGAATGCCCGTAATTCTTCAGCCAGGTATCGGGCAGGACGGGCAGCGGGATGGCAGTGTAAAAAAGGTCGTATTGGGAGCTGCCCGAAGAGCAGGTAAGGACAAGTGTGGGTTAACTTAACTTGAAATCAATTTGTTCCTTTTTATTTATTTTCGAGGTCTTTTAATTGAAATGATTTTCATTAATTAGTAATAACTTCAGAGTCAATTTTCAAAATCTTTTAAGAATTAAAAATTCATTGTCGTTTTATTTGGATTGGGCTGTTTTAAAAGGTCTCACGTGTCTGTTAGATATGGTTTTTTAACCATGGTTACTTACTTACACCACCATGGTTGTTTTAACTTGAACTAGGTCTAGGATTGACTATTCAACAAGAGTAGAAGCTAAGCTTTGTTTTTTAGCTTTAAATAAATAAAGAACATGCAATGGATAAGCAAAATTAACTGAAGCATGAATATCGTGGGAAATAAAACAAATAATGTAATCTATGGAAAAAGGATCTGTCCATATTTAATTTGCAATTCCAAACACCTTCTTTATCTTATAATTTTTTAATGTCTGATCAGATTTGATTGGATTATTATTTATTTTTTAATTTTAAAAATATACTTATTTTTTCAATAATAGGAATTTGTATACAAAATAAGATTTGTTTATTTTTAATGTCATAGTAAATACAGTTAAGTTTATAATTTTAGTTTTAAAATAAAGATAATTAAGTGGTTTTATTGTTTTGAAATAAATATATACTACATAAAATCTTAACATCAAATAAATAAGAATAATAATTTGTATAACATTGTATTAAATTTCAGAAATATTATACCAAACATTGTAATTTATTTTTAAATACAAATTATTGATCACGCTATCTATTTATATATAAAAAAGTTGTTTAAAAAATTATTGAAATTCATTCCTTGAACATTTTAAAGTTTGGTCAATTAGTTTATTATATTATAAGATATTAATTTTGAACAAGATTTTTGGAATTTGAATCATTTGTTACATTATGCACAGTGACATGCAAAATGGCTTTTTCCCTCCTTTTATTCTCCCTAAGAATCAGTATTCAATTATTCATAGTTGCCTCATTCTTCCTTTTTTTTTTTTGGGTCGAGACTCAATCAATTATTCATCATCCAATCAAATTAAATATATTATAATTAAAGATTTTGGTTTATTGGCCCATCCTATAAGTCCATTTTTCACACAACCACAGTAAGCGCTCTCTAGGTAACTGGTATATATGGAGATAGACAATGTCATATATATGAAAACTTAGGGTACGTTTGGTATAAATATACGGATGTAACATACTGTAAAAAAAGTACTGTAGAGTAAAGTACTGTAGAATATAAGAAAGTACTGTAGAGTAAAGTGAGGAGAGAGATAGAGAGAAAAATTAGGAGAGAGAAAAAGTATGATAAAAAATGTGTTTGGTATGTATAAAATATGATGTAAAATTTTTTTGGGAATTGTGAAACACCACGATTTCACTATTTAGATTTTACACCAAACATACCCTTAACGTAATACTGTATTAGTGTTAAAAGGTTGTCAAAATCTAAATTTTAGGTAAAATTGGGGAAGGAGGGATAAACTCGTATCGTAAAATCGTAAAAATTTATCTATGACAAAATCTTATGAATTTACATATATATATATATACACACCTAACTATTATATCTTAATTACATAAAATATTAAACATTTATCATTCAATATACATAGTTCAATACATGATTAATAGTTGAATAATTTATACACACACAATTAAATTGAAGAAATTAAACTATATTTTCAACTAAGTTCATCAAATTCATTTGATTCATTTTCACCACCACAATTAGTCAATTACTATCACAATCATCACCACTTGTACTTCATTCCTAATGTTATGTAAATTCAAACACATACATCATTTGAAATACTACCAACTCAGACATCAACATTAAAACCTAGAAAGAATGGGAAGGGAATGAGTTATGTGGGGTAGGGGAGTCCGGTCTAGACAGTAGGTTTTTAGGAAATAGGTGGGTTTTTTTTTAGTTGGGATAAGTCCGGTCTATATATTTATATACACAAATTACTAATTTTTTTATAAAAAAAACTCCAAATGAACCATTTTTTTTGCTGCGGTAAAATTGTGGAACCGCTGGTAAAATCGAGATTTCATGAGATTTTATCTGATTTTATCGATTCTAATGCGATTTTGCACCAATACGATTTTGTACAAGATTTAACAAGATTTGAGGATGTAAAATCGTAAGATTTTAAAATTTAAATTTAGATTTTAATAACTATGGTGTCAAGTTATTGTTTGGGCAAAATAACAATAATAACTAATAAGTCCAGCCGGAGGAAGCTCTCGCGATGAAACATTGACACTTCAGTGATTAGTCGCCCAAAATAACAAAAAGTCTAGATTTCAATGGCATACTTGAGAATGAGGGGTATTTATACTATTTGAGCATAGATATTTAGATCATTTGTAATTGATAGTAACTTGAGGGATATTTAAATCATTTGTAACTGATAGTGACTTGAGTCGTATTGGCATAATAGTTGTACAAAATTTGTTAGTCATGGGGTGAGATAATGAATGATTGACAATGACATTTGAGACGAACCAACTGAGGGAGTTCAATTAATTGGTAAGGTTGTACCGTAGCACCTGAAATAAGAGTAGACATGAATATAAATAATTTGACCTATAAGTGTTTATCAGTTATTACATATTACAAGTGAAACATGAACTCAATCCATTCTTTAGAATTACAAATCCAATTAATTACTTAATGAGCATACACAAAATTAATTTAATAAGAAATAATGCTAATTCATGTAAACATATTAAAATATTCCAACATTAGACTATTAGTCTATCACTTATGATTGGACAAAAGTTTTTTGGTCAAATAAGAAAATTTCCTTCAAAAATATTTATCCTTTAAAATTGAAGGAAATGATGATTTGCAAAGAAATTAAAAATCTCTAACAAAAAGAAAAAGGAAGGACAAAATGGTATTTTCAATCACCACTTTCTTCACCTCTAAAACAGGAAGTGGAAGTGAAAGTAAATAGTAAAATTGTTTGGTATGATTGGAAGAAGATAGGAAAGTGAAAGTTAAAATGATAAAAAGGCATTTTTACCCTTTGAATATTTTTGCCCTCACGTAAATAAAAGGACAAAATAGTATTTTCAATCACTATTTTCTGATCAGCTTCCTTCTCCCATACAGGGAACCGTTTCTTCCATCTGTCCAAAAAAACTTTGTTGAGCTTCTCTTTTCCTATGTCTAACCAAAGGAATTTAGACCTGTTTTGCTTCCTTTTCCTTTTCCTTGTAAATTTAATAAATCAAACATACTCATTAGATTGTCTGACAAGACCAATTGACCATGTCATGTTTATCCGGATCATGTAAGCTCTTGTTGGTCATTCTCTTGGGCTCTTTAAAGGCCCATCTATTGTGTGGGTCTTCATGGTGGGCCTAGGAGCCCAATAGTTTGATGAATCATGAAACCTATATTAATTGTCTCCATATGAATGACCAAACTCAGTATCACGTAATTAGATTTTTTTTTTTTTTTATCAAAGGGAAAGCTACAAGGGCTAAGCAACGCAGAACCTAGGGGTCTTAACACCCCTCAAATCCTCAGCTAGAAAGGATCTACACTGCATGGGAGGATAAAGTGTCATTTTGGTCCCTCACACAGATATCTTTTTGTCAATTTATTAGGTGAGTGGATCTTCTAAAGTAATTCTCTATATTTTTTGGTGGAGTTATGAGAGAGATAGAGAGAAAAAAAATTGGGAGAGAAAAAAATCAAGAAAGAAAATATTTTCCTTATCTTTATCTCTCTCATAACTCCACCAAGAAATGTAGAGAATTACTTTAGAGGATTCTATCTCATTTATTAGTACCCTACAGATTTGTTTTGTTAGTTTAGTCCCCCACAAATCAAAATGTTATCAATTCGGTCCGTTATGACTCACATTGGCAGGCTACTTTTGGTAGGATTACCAAAAGGACTTTACATGTATTTTTACGTTTCTCAAAAAAATTTTACATCATATTTTTTACATACCAAACATACTTTTTATCATACTTTTTCTCTCTATCTCTCTTCTCACTTTTCTCTACAGTACTTTCCTTTACTCTGTAATACTTTACATCCATTCCCTTCCCATCCGTGCATTTCTACCAAATGCAGCCTCAATTTGGTCCCTTACAAAACAAAACATTATCAATGTCATCTCTCACAAATTTGTATTGTCAATGTGGTCCTTCAGTTAGCCAACCGTTTAAATACTTAACATAGTTAATCATGTGTGCATTTAAGTGTTAACTAAGCTAATTTTATATTATTTTTCATAAATTTTCTTGGTCAACAATTAACTATACACAGTATTTAAATAATCGGCTAACCAAGAGGCCAAATTGATAATGTTTTAATTTGCGAATGACCAAAATGATAGGACGAATTTGTAAGGGTCCAAATAGATATGGTTTTGATCAGTGAGAGACTAATTGACATTGCGAATATATGAGGGGCCAATTTTTTGGTCTAGATTAGGGCGTCAATCGTTCATCACAGTGACTAATCCCTTCGCTGAATTGTAGGCATCTTGAAGGATGGAACAACTAGCCGAAGAATTTAAAATTTTTTCATACCCAAGACTAGAGATCGAACCCTTGACATTTGGTTAAAGATGCATTCATCTTTAAAATCACAGTTAAGTGATAGAAAAAAATCATTATACATGTGAAAAGTGTATTGAAAAGTTTGATAACAAATACATACTAAATCAAAAGAAAAGAGTCTCCATCAATTATAAAATTCAGTAGTAAAGTTTCTAATAAAAAAAAAAGTAAAATGAGTATTTCCATTCAAATAATATCCTCTCCTAGTTGTGTGACTCTGTCCAAGGGACACACCACATCATACAAGTTTTTTTTCCCATGGTGAATGGTGACACACCTGGCATCTATTAAGTAATGAGATTTCTTTTCCATTATTGTCCTACTCTATCTCATTTAACATGTGATGATAAAATTTAATCTTAATGTCTTTATTTGTCCAAATTTTTTTTAAAAAAATTGTAATGTTGATGTCTTTATTTTAAAAGTATTTTTAAGTTATAACAGAAATAATTTTTTAATTTTAATTAAAAGTTAAAAATTGAAGTGTTTGCGTCTAGCTAAAAGTAAAAGTTAAATATTTTAGTATAACATTATCCTTACTAAAATTTTGTATTTCTTATCCTCTTTTAAATACCTAGGTTTTTCTCTTGTGCTTCACAATGTTATGTTTCTCTTTTTTGCAAATTAGAGTGAGAAGTATCTGTAGATATTAATTATTTTGAGACATAAATTAAAGTATGAAGTATTTGTAAATATTAATTATCTCAAGACATGTAAATTAAAGTATAAAATATTTGTAAATATTAATATGATTAACTAATATTTTATTAAATTAATAAAGTAATTAAAATTTTATATTTATTTGTTAAAAATGTAACTAAAAATATGTATACTCATTTACCTATTTAATAATTTTAATAACGTCTTAAATATATACATGACCTTCTTGATAATTTTCAAAAGTATTTTTTTTATATATAAATTGGCTGAAAATGAACGGCTCTAGCACTTAACAACAATTTAACATTTAAAAAAAATAGTTTTAACACCTTAAAATGTTATTAGTTTTGACAATTTTTTTTTTCTTTTAAGTAAATTACACTCATTCTTCTAAAATTTAATAAAAATATATTTATTATACTTTAATTTTAAAGGTATAGTTAATATTCTTTTAGTTTAATATGTTTCAATTTATTTTCTATTAGTAATGTTAATAATTTGAATATTCATTTAAAAAAATTCACTATTTATACTATTATATTAATAACTACGTATTAATTTTTTAAATGAAAAAGTGATAAATATAATTTAATCAAACATAGTAAGTGATTTGTTTTTGGGACTACAAGTTATGTTCGCTACATGGGAAAAGGCAAGGGAAAAAAGATTGGAAAATATAAAACACGTAGAGGCTCCACGTGTTATTTATTTTTTTATTTTTATCTTGAAAAGTGTGCATAATTAAAAAAAGAAAAAAATATAAAATGTTTATTATATCTTTTGATTAAACACAATCATAATTTTTTTTTCTTATTTTAATATAAGGGGTAAAGTAATAATTTTAATACATTCTTATTTTATTTCCATTCTCAACTTTTACTAACAAACACAATAAATATATTCATTTTCTCTTTCTTTTTCCGTTTCCGTTTCCGTTTCCGTTGCGTAAAGAATCGTGTTTTTCTGTCAATTTTTTTGTTAGCTTGATTTTCCCACTTTCCGTAGGTTATTGTTATAGTGTGTTCTCTATCTTTAAATTGGCCAATAAAATATGGATATTCTCACTTTAATTATATGTTTTGGTGGATAAAGCATTATATTCCTTTTGTTTGATTAGAAAATTATTCTGATTTCTGGCACAACAATTTGTTCGTCGCTTTGCTACAAGGCATCGCACTTGCCAATTGGGATATCATAATTAAATATTTAGTGGGAATAGTAAGAAGATTAAGAGAGATATATATATAAATCAAGGGGTAAGGGGTGTGGTTGAGTGGAAGGGACTCATCTATCTTTAACCAAGTGTCAGGGGTTCGATTCATGCCTTGGGTATGGAACGGCTTTAAATCCTTGGGCCAACTGTCCCACCCTTCGAGGTGCCTACAATTCAGCTAAGGGATTAATCACCGTGCTCGACGGTGGATATCCTGATCTAGACAAAAAAAATATATATATATATATAGTAATAATTTAACCTTATTCATTCACATTAATTTGTATGGCTTGAATAGCACTAACCACTTGCCTTTCAAATTATTAGTTGTACCTTTTTATAATATGGCTAAAGATTATTTTGGTCTCAACATCTTCCCCTTCTCTAACTCAAACCCAAGGTTTTCCCATGACTTATAAAAAGTAGTTGGGACTTAAATAAAAATTTTAAAGTTAGAGAAGGGGTGAAAATATAATTTTTAAAAAAATTTTAACATGTTACATCATTATTAACGAAAAAAATAGACAGTATTATGCAAAATGACTGATTTAAAACAAATTACAACGATAGAATAATAATTTGAAACTTTTAAAAAATTAAAGATTAATATGAAATTAGTAAAAAAATAAGAAATGATAATATATTTTTAATGCTCATAGATAAAATATATATTATAACATTTTCTAACTAAATTGTAGTATTATCAATTTTTTGGTGACAAAAAAAATATTTACTAATAAAATAAATTAAAAAGGGATTCTTGAGCAATTCGCCAGTAGGGATGATCAAAATACCTATACTCATTGGGTACCCTGAAAATTTATCTTATGGGTCTGGGTACAAAGTCAACGGGTCCGGGTCCGGGTAAGGAGGTACCCTACCCGTAATAGTAATTATTTATTTATATATATAAAATATTATTTTTAAATTTTTTTGTGTTGAGAAAATATATAATTCTAAAAAAAAATGTTAAATATCTTATAGGTATTAAATTAATTTAATTGTACATTTATATTTATGATTTAAATTTTTTTATTTTTTGCGATTATAGATTAAAAATTTGATAAAAAATAAATTTTATATTAATAAAATAATAATTTATTTCAAATTTTTATGAGTCTGGGTCCGAGTATGGGAATTTAACTATCCGTAAGGTCCAGGATGGAGATTGATTTTGATACTCATTCAAGTCCAAATCCAAATCTGTGAATTATAGTATCCTACCCATACCCTACACCCATAATCATCCCTATTCGTCGGTACTCAACCATTAGAAAATCCGTAGGTGATGGAAAAGTTAAAATGTCTAGAAAACAACGAAGCTTGATGTGATTGACAATATAATATGAAGATTTGAATGACGCCAAGAGAAAGACATCATACATTTGATGAAGAAACCAAATCATCAAAATTTAGGCTCGTTTGATTACTTGGGCATAATTTAGCTGTAATTTAATATTTTTTTAAATATTTTTTATTTTTTATAATTTGATAAAATTAGGCTCTATTTAATTATGTGTTTTAATATTATAATGTTTGTTGTAATTTAACATTTCTTTTAATATTATTCATATTAAATATACTTTATTTTTTTGTAATCAGTGAAATTATATTTTTTATCTTATTTTTTTATTCACTTTTATTTTATTCTCACTTTTAATATAAAGATAAAATAATTATTTTATTCACTTTTATTTTATTCATATTATGATCATATCACATTTTAATTCTCTCCAACATTCTTGTTTTCATTCTCATTCCTCAAACATTAACGTATCATCCCTTAATAATTACTCTTGTTGAGTTTGTTTCCAGCATCAACATGCATCTTCTTCACGAAACCAAACATTGTATTACCCGAATTATAAAATGGTATATATATATATATATATAATTCACATCTTCTATTTTTGGTCTTTGTGTTTCACAATTGGCATTCTTTAATATGACACCACCCACAGGCCATATCCACCATTCTTAGTGGCAACACACATTAGATTGCACTCCAGAAACAGAAAAAAAAAAAAAAAAAACATTTTAGTGTTTTGAGTCACGTTTCATTTCCTTTATTTATTTTATTATTCAAAGTCTCAAACTTTTGGCTAAAAAAAAAGTCTCAAACTCAAAACCACCATACAACATATAAAAAGTTAAAAACTTACCGAGTATGTGGGAAGAGTTTCATGTAGATAAAAGCTTAGTATTAGTGAGATATTTTGTATTTATTTAATATAATTTGTCAATATACTCACCCTAAAAGAATTAAATAAAATTTTCATTAATATTAATTTAATATTACTTGTCAATATATTAATATGGATCGGACTTCTGGCACTCAACCTAAAAAATAATTGTATTTTGATTATTTATAATTAACTTAAAATTTTAATATATTATTTAACATTAGAAATCATATATTAGTGTGCATGTTAACTTTCTTTTTGTATCTTATTAATTGAAGAAAATTGGGATTAATATTTCAGAAATAAATAAATTCTATTTCGAAGATTTTAAATGTTATTTGACTTTCTTTAAAATAATGTCTGATAGAGTCTTTTGCATATATATATATATACTTTCACTTAGATAATTTTATTTTTAATGTGAGATTTTAGTCAACTCAAATAATATGAGTAAAAATTGAATTGTGTTCTAAATATATATAAGAAAATTCAACTTAAAAAGAATTGACAATACAAAATTGGTAATGGGTTGTCCGACCATTTCAATGATGCAACTACTCCCCATGATTGTGTTGTTTTATACAAATATATAATTGACGCCACCACCAAACTCTATACAATTATTTATGCTTGTATAATTTTATTCTCTACTCCCCATGATTGTGTTGCATGAATTATTGACGTAATCGTTGACGTAATTGTTGACGTAATTTAATATTTTATTCAATATTATTTCAATCAAATATATTTTATTTTTTAATATGTAATGAAATTATATTTTTGTTCTTATTTTATTCACTTTATTTTATTCTCACTTTTAATATAATGGTAAAATGGTTATTTATCCATTTTTATTTTATTCACATCACATTACTATTCTCATTCCCTTCTGCATTTTTATTCTCATTATATCTAATATTCACGCAACCAAACGTGCCCATGTGTTTCATACTTTCGTGCTTTCTTATTTAACCATAAGTCAAAAGTTCATTTTGGTCCCCTATTTTTTACCTAAGTTTTAAATTAGTTATTTATGTTTCAAAAGTTTTAAATTGATCATTTATCTTTCCCAGAAGTTCTGAATTGGTCCTTCCGTCCAAGTCCGTCAATTTCTTAAGTTAACTGTTGACGTGGCGTGCCGAGGCGGACACATTATATCTCCTACGTATATCAAATAGTTGACGTGGCCTTAGACACACCAAAAACACCCAAACGACGTCGTTTAAGCCAAAAAAAAAACCATGCTGAGAGGACCAACACGAAACATAAAGGACTAATATAAAACTTTAATGAAACATAATGGACCAATATAGAACTTCAATGAAACATAAAGGATCAATATAAAACTTTAATGAAACATAAATGACCAATATAGAATTGTAATGAAACATGAAGGACAAATATAACTTTTAAGAAACATAAAGGACCAATTGCAATATTGAACTTTTGAAAGATAATTGACCAATTTAAATTTGAGTGAAACATAAAGGACCAAAATGAACATTTGACCTTTAATCATACTTGCGTAATTAGTGATGCAATCATACTTAACATTTATCCTCTCTTATGTTCACTTATTGACTCTGTCCTTTTAATTTATTATGTTATGCATATATACGCATAAAGTGACATGTAAGATAGGTTTATGTTATTTTAATTATTGTCTTAATTTTGAGTTCTATTTTTAGAGGGAGTAGAATGTTCAGTGGAACAATAGTATTGAACTTCAGTACATCTCTCTAATCAATTGGTCCCTAATCCATTTAAAGTGTGTCCTTATTAATGCAAATTTTTATTAAAATTAACAAATGACACACGACATAATTGGAGAAATATATACATCGAAGTTCAATAGTATTAAACTTTTATTTTTTTTGAGAAATGATAATGAAGTGTTTCTGTTGAAGTGGCTCCTCTAATAATGTGTCTTGTAATATTTTATTGATTAGTCATAATATCCATTTTGATAAATACAAAATCTCAAGACCAAAAAATTTCTTGTATTAATTAACACACACATCTAAATTTTTCTTAGTTTTATGATTTTTTTTAATTGCTCACATGATTTTTAAGGTTTTGTCTTAATTAATCTGGATTCAATATATATCGCGCATCTAACTATAGTGAGAGAGTCTTTCAACAAAGATAGTTGTAATATCTCGAATCCGAAACCTTATTTAATTGATACCAAATTACTTATAACTTGAACTAACCCTTAATTTTATGATTTTGTATTGCAAGAGTTTATAATATGCTTTCTAGTCGGGTGTTTAGAACCGAACAAAATCGACGCACTTGAACCAAATAAAACTGATTAGTGTTGGGTTTGGTTCGGTTAATTTGGTATGCTGAAAAATCGATCCAAACCGCATACACTTGTATATTGTATATATATGTACATATTATGTTAGAATTTTTAAATAATAAGGTTTAAAATTTATTTTTAGAATGTTAGATTACATTTAGTCAATCTAAAAATTTAATTTTTGAACTAATTTGATTGTATATTATAAGTAAATGAAATATTATTATACTTTTTTTTATTATTTATATTGAATAAAATTATATTTTTTTATTAATAAACTTAAATATGTAAGTTTGATAATTTAAAAGTCCCAAACTGCCAAACCGAATTGCTCAAAACCGCTCGTTGTTTGACGCTATAAACTTAAAGTCTTAAACCAATAGGTGCACTAATTTTTCACCCAAAATCGCCCAAACTGTCCGACGGACACCCGTTTCCTAAACTCTTCAGTCAAAAGCATGTATTTAAAAAAAAAAAGAGACATAAGTTTGAATTTTAAAAAAAGACAGTTATTGAATTTTAAAGCTTTTTATTGAGCCGATAAGAATTAATCTTAAGTTCAATGTAATTTGAAAATATCTTAAGTTAAAAAAAAGTGAAAAATTAGAATAAAGAATAAAAAAATATGTTATGTGTTTAAACTTTACAGTTTACACTATTTTTTAATTTTATTCCTAAATTATTTTTATACTTAATTTTTTTAAAAAAAATACAAAATTACAATCGATTTCGTCATAATCATTAGTTCCATCTAAATTACTAACACCAAATAATGACGTGGTACTACCCAAATAACATTAATGACTTTTAGTATGAACAAATGATGTTGCTTTAAATTATAAATTAGTATTAGTATTTTTAATATTACATGTATGATATCACGTCATCCTTTGCTGTTAGTAAATTAGACGATAATAAGTGTAAAATCAATGATCCCATTCAAAACATTTGAGATAAAATTAAATGAAAAAATTTAGAGATAATATTGTAAATAGATATAAAATTGAGAGCATAAAAGATACTCTTGCGAAGAGTAAATTATGATTGGATTTAAATTGAAAGAGATGGTAATGCTATATGTATTTCACTCTATGCTTATAATTATATCAAGAGTAAAGATACTTCTTGATTCTTGAAAATATATAATACTAAGATTTAGTGATCAATTGAAAGATTATGATACATTCTTTAGTATTTGAAAGATCACATAAGTTAATAGTTAATTAGTTAGTCCTCAAGTCGTTAGTCGTTAACAATCTAGATAATATGACCCATTAATATTGACATAGTAACTTTAAATATTTTTTTGGACACCTAATCCACTACCTATGAGAGAGAAATGACATACTCATAATACATGTGGTGGCATTAAATTCATTTCTAAACGCCAGATCAACTTTTTTTTTTTACTTAATTGGACTTTACGTGACGTTGAACATGTTATTTTTTTCACATTGATAGCTAATTAGGCTTTTAACAAAAACACTTGGGGTATGTTTGAATTAAGAATTAAGGAGGGTAAGGAAAGGGGAGGGATATTGAGACTCAATCACTCAAATGATTTGAGAAATCCACCCTAAAAAGTTAGCTTGTAAGGAGGAAGAACTAAACTTCTTAAGTACTCCATTGAGTATCTCATCTTATTAGATGCGAAACTAATTAATTTATATCTTCAATACTACTCCCCCTCAAGTCCAACTGATTTTTTTAGTTGTGACTTGTCCTTTTTTTTTTCCACTATTATGGGTTTGTGTTCTTTTGAGTCTCAAAGGCTTTTTTTTTTCCTTTCGAGCTTGTACTCTTGTTTTTAATTTAAGAGACCACACGTTTTTTTTATCTTTTTTTATCGTGAGTTTTTTTTTCTTCACATTTTGAACTTTGGATCGCCATTGCTCGTGAGATCATTACGCTATGATACCATGTTGAGATAAGTGACTTGGAAAACCCACCCTCAAAAGCTAACTCGTAAGGAGGAAGAAGCAAGCTCCTTAAGTACTCTATTGAGTATCTCATCCTATTAGATGTGAGACTTAACTTGTATCTCCAATAAGGGAATCAAGATATTTTTTCATTGTTTGGGAAGTTAAAAATTGGAGGGAAAGATTATAAAGAGGCCGGTTTAAGTTGATCATCCATTATCTTTCCCCTTCACAAATTCAAGACACCTCAAATTTGAGTATTTTGAAACAACTATCAACATTTAAACAAGAAGAAGGTATATGGAACGTTAACCTTCCATTCTCCTTCATTCTCCTTTAATCATTTACATTTCCTCCTCATAATTGTCAAACATATCCTTAAACGTTATCATGTTAGCATTTTACATGTCACATTACTTGAACCGTTAAGAACAAATAACTTAAATACTAACAAATTGATTTACCTAATCTTTTAATTCTTTTAAAGATTAAATTATAATATTGTTTATTTTTAGGAACGAACAAAAAAAGTTTACTCTTTTATTCTAGCTATCAAAATAAGTTTCCTCTTAATTAATGTTTATGTTTTAGACACTTATTATGATTATTTCCATTTTTATATATGTCTAATTGTTGTAGATTTTTAAATATCAATAGAAAGTTTGTAATTTAAAATGGTACTTTTGACACTCTTAAGTTTTCCAGTGGTTAGCATTTGTGTTTGCTACTTTCCTATCTGTTGGTGGAGGATACTATTTGCTTTCTAGAGACTATGTTAATTTAATCTATGTATCAAATAAACAATAACTCCACTCTAACATATTTGATATATATATATATATATATATATCAAGAAGTAGGGGAGAGAATAGAAACAAAATTTAGAAAAATGTTGACGCTGCTACCAAAAACGTTACTATTGATAATGATGAATTTACTAATTTTCATTCTTGCAAATTGATTAGGAAAATTGTATGTATAATCATATAATTCATTAGAACCATTGGCATTCTACTTTTCTTTTGTAGATATTTCTTTTCTTGAATGTAATTATTCTTTTAACAATATTATCTCCATGATTCATTCACAAATATTCAATCTCTATCTAATTCATTTGAACAATACAATACTCATGAATAGGACGGAGACCACGCTAGTAAACAATAAACGTAGGCACTTGTGGTAGTGTGAGAGCCTTTTGGGGCTCCTTTCAATTGAGTGGTATCTTGTCGCAAGGAAAACTCAAAAATAGAGGGAATTGAAAAAAAAAAAAAAGAAATGAAGATTTGTCAAATGGGGAAATGAATCAATGATGGGCCTGCCCCACATACTACTATTCGGATTATCCATATATAGTTAAAAGCAAAATTGGTGCCAACTAGTAGGAATGGTACTATTTTTAGTGTTGCCTTGATTGTAGACTGAGTTCAGCTCGTTTAAAATTAGGAGAGTTCGAACTCGAATTCGAATTTTTAAACGAATAAAAAATTGTGATCAAGCTTGGTTCGTTTAATTAACCGAGCTGTTCACGAGCTTAACGAGCCGAGCTAAGTAATTATCAACTTTCATAGAATATACATGCACATAAGAAAATTAACTTATATCTTATATTAATTTATAGATTTTATCTTTTTATATGTTTTATTGATTATAGTTGACTCTACTTAGTAAGAAAAGACTTTGATTGTTGTTGTTATTATATGTTTTATTGATTAAAAGATATTTGAACACAACAACTTAACAAATTCAATATATATATGTGTAGAATGAGTGCTCATTATATATTTAAATATAATAATACATGTAAGATAGAGAAAAAAATATTTTTATATTATTTTATTCTTAAACGAGTCGAGCCTTACATGTTCAAGTTCGGCTCGTTTAACTAAACGAGCTTATTTTTATGTTCAGACTTGGCTCATTTAATAAACGAACGAACCCGATCGAGCTCTTATGCGAGCCGAGCCCGAACCGTTTGTTTCATTTACACCCCTACTTGATTGATGTCAAAATTCAAAATTCCACTTTTTTAAAAAAGTTTTTTGAAATATTATATTACATTATCTAAGACAAAAAAAATATTACATTATCTTTGAATAATTAAAAAAGTTCTAATGTCATCTATATATATATTTTTGAATGCTATAATGTCATATATTTTAATCCAACTATTGGTAATATTAATATTAATTTGTTTAAAAAAATATATTGTAAAAGTTATTACTTCAATACAATTTATTTTGAGTTAAAAATAATAAAATTAATTCATTTAAAATTTTTATATTAGTGAAATAGAAATTTGATTATATAAATAAATAAATAAAGGTATTTAAGTCAAGAAAGATAACATTCTAATTTTTTTGTCTTTAATAAGAGAAAAATATAAAATTTCAAAATAAAAAGAAAGAAAAAAGCATCTTTTGAGTCCTGTAATTTTAATTTGTTTGGATTAAATAAGAATATATATATATATTCTTATTGAATTTTTTTATTACGGATTTTAATAAATAAATAAAAAAGAAAGTAGAAATGGGTATGAATGAGGCCCACCATGACAAGAGTTGAGTGTCATGAGTGACGTGTGGGATTACCAATTAAATTAAATATCAAACAAAAAAATAAAATTAGTGTGACGACAACTACATATAACAAATTCACAATTTGAGGATGGTGGTTCAGTGTACTATAAAAAAAGAAAAAAGAAAAAGAATGTGGCATTGGATTGAATGAGTCTAGAGTACTTCACCCACAATTTATAGATGCATTCACATATGCTATGAGTTTTTTTTTTCACGAATATTTTTTTATTGTAAATAATTCAGTTCGAGTTAGTTGAGATTTTATAATGAAGTTAGAGTTCGGCCAACAAAAATTTTTCTATACACAAAACTCGAACTCGAAACTTTACTTAAAGAAAATAGAGTACCTACCACTCCAACCAACTACCTTTTATGAGTTTTTGAACAAGAATTTGGCTAATAAATATCTTTAGGATACTAGTTAAAAATTTATTTTAATTAACAAAAGAGCTTAAACATTATTTTTATTAATTTTTTTGAAAATTATTTTTATTAATTTAAAAATAATAAAATTTCTCAATAATAATAAAAAAAATACTTTAACAAATTCCTTTGAATATATCCGTTGAAATAAGTTTGTTATATAAAATTTATTACCCTTCTTTTTCTTAAATATTTTATAAAATTAGTTGAGAATTTATATTAATTTAAATTTTCATGGGTACATTTTTCATGTATATATATATGTGTATATATATACATGACTCTTTTATAAAATTATTTATTACAGTTTGTATTAATATTGTTTTCATGTATTTATTTACATGTTATTAGTAAAGAAACTTATTTCATATATTTTCTTTGTTTTGAAAAATTAATGTTCAGAACGTATTTTAATTAATTTTTTTTTATCTACAAAATACATATTTTTTATTAAATGGTTAAATAATAATTCAAACATGTTTTCGAGTTTTTCTATTTTTAAAAATAAGAATAATTTTTAAAAATGTATTCAAATATGTCCATAGTTTGTTATAAAAAAATTATTTTTCTATAAAAGTTATGGTATTAAATATTTATTACTTTTTAATATTACATAATCAATCGTTTTAATTACATATTATACTTTTATTAACAAGTTCAAGGATTTGTATGAGTCAACCTCCAATATAATTACTACAGTATTCACCACCAAATATAAGCTATTTGCTCACTGGCCCACCTAATATGACAAAAAGGGAAAAAAAATCAATGTGTTTTATTGTTTTAATGGCAAAAATAATATTTGAAACCATACGTAGCAAATTAAACAATGACCAGTGAATTAAATATATATAAATCCAAATTAAACTTAACAAAAATATGTCATGGACTTATCTAGCTTTTAAACTTCAAAATTATAAGTTTTTGTTTTGAGTAAATTATACTCTTTTCCCTTATTTTCCACCATTAGTTTTAAAAATTACACTTATTTCTCTTAAAATCTTACACTCTATTTTGATATTTTCCAATACAAGAGCTCTCCTTATTGGTGTTTGTACATTGTATTTGTAGGTTGCTTCGCTAAAGAGGAGGGCAATTTGGTCATTAACGGTAAATTGTATGAAAAGTTAAATAAAAGTGACAGGTTGGACAGCTTTGGTATTGAAGAGTGAAATGTTGAATCAAAGTGTAAAATTTTAAATTAGAAAAAATGAGAGTGTAATTTCAATATTTGTTAGGGGATGAAAGTGTTTTACTCTTTTGTTTTTGTCTTAATTAATGTGTCCACCAAGTTGGGTCTGATCACTAATTCAATGAATAATGTGAAGTTCATTGTTAAGATAACTCTTCTAATAAACGGCATTTTATTTTTATTTTTTCAAAAATTGAATCCATAATATAATAATTAAGAGAATATAAATCTCTTAATTAGTATTTAATGAATTTTAATTAATTTATTTGACTTTAGTTAATTAAAATCATATAGCGAGATAAAGAGGAGATGTTGAGTGGTAGGTAGTATTGAATTTTAGTGCATCTCTTTAATCAATTGGTCCTTAAACTATCTAAGGTGGATCAATATTAATGTGAATTTCTATTAATATTAATAAACGACTCTGTATGATTGGAGGAATATATTGAATTTCAGTTGTACGATACCACTGAACTTTTATCCCGAAATAAAACTCACATAAAAGTACGCAAATTCAATATCTTTGTATAATTTTATATCATACAAATCAACTATTAATGACTATAAGATCGACCTCTATATCATTACACCTTTATATGTTGTTCAACCTTTTTAGATCATATTATCCTATTCTCCACTTAATTATTGACCATTCTCATAACATCATTATAATAATTACTAATAACATTGTTTTTTTTTAAATATAGAATAACATCAATACTAATAAGAAAAAAACTTAGGTCCATTTCCTTATGTCCATTACATCAAGTTCCACTAATCATATATTGTATTTATACTCTCTCTCTTCTATGATTGGTTATATAAAAGGTGGTCTTCTATATTTTCTCTCTACTGTGATTGGTCATTTAAACACTTTTTGCCACGTGTCATATTTATATTGGAGAATTTGATATAATGGACATAAAGAAATGGACTTAAATTTTTTCCTACTAATAAAATTAAAAATTGCCGTAGAGCTGTCTAGGGATTTCATGACATGCAACTTTTTAAATTTGGAATTCGAAGCACTTCCATGTTGGAAAAAGATTGACAGGGCTTCACGAGGTTTACTAATTATTGAATTAATTACTTTTAAAATTTATAATACATTAATAATTTATTTCTTTAAAAAAAAATGTCATTTTAGTCGTTAACAATTTAGTTTCATACCAATTAGCGTTAATATAAGTTTTGAAAATCTACGTTTACTTCCAAAAAAAAAAAGTTTTAAAAATCTACTTATTTTTAATTATTGAAAAAAAAAGTGCTGGAGTTCGAATCTCACCTTGTGTATGCAGCAACCAATTGGCCAGCGACAAACTCTTAAATGAAGCTCAGATCCGCGGAGGATTAGTCCTTGGCTTGTCGGGCTGGGAGATACCTTGGGAAACAAAAAATTATCTTTTATAATTAAATATTGATCATAAAAAACTAAAAATAAATATTTTAATTTAACAACTAAATTTAATTTAACCGTCAAATAAATTATTGAAAAAAGTTAATAACAATAAATATTTTTAACAGTCAATAATTGTCAACAATATTATTTTTAATAATATATTTGTCGACAATAAAAAATATTTTTATTATCTTCTTTTAATAATTTTTTTTAATGGTCAAAATTTAATTATTAAAAAAATATTTTTTAATAATTATGTGACTGTTAAAAAAATAGATTGTTTTTTTTCCTCTAAAAATATAGATGGTTGATAATAGTGATGCTCATTTTTCATGTAATGTCACCTTCAAGTTTTATTGTTAAAGGGATGGTAAGAGTGCATTCGTTGGGAGAATAATCCGATGACAAATTGACAATAAACCCATAATCTTAAAAGAATTAATCATCACGTCCATTCATTTGTATTTTATAATCCAAGATTTTTTTTTAAAAAAACCTAATTTAATTTCATAAAAAAAGAAAAAAAAAACCCAAAATCCCAAATAGAGTAGTTTACGTTGCGCACGCCAAATCCAGATCTTTGGCTACACCAAACACACAATAAGGACAGTGAAGAACACGCGCTATGTTCAGACAGCCACGTGCCAAGCACGAATTCACTAGCACCATTTTCAAAATCCCAAGCGCCATCACCGCGCGTGCGCACATCCCTCAACTCAAGCTCTCCCATCATGAAAAATAAAAATAAAACAAAATATAAAAATAAAATAAAATAATATAAAAACCCCCCATTTTCTGGGTCCTCTCTTCATCTCCTCCACTCGCCGGTGACCCACACGTCTCCGACCACTGGACCTACCGGTATGTGACGTCACGCAAACTCTGATAGGGGAGCGAACTATGCACCCACCACATCTATCTCTATCTACCTGGTGCGCAATATAAGGTGTAGTGGAAATATGACGATGACTTCTATACGCTTAATTACCTTATTCTCAACTCTTTGACTCTCTCTGTATCACAAATCGACACGCAGGAAAATATATAATTATATTACAATCACACAACCATACTCTTCCCTCAATTATACTCTATTTTTTTTTATACTAGTAATTTATGTATTTTCTAGAAAAAAAGTCAAGTGAGTTTGATATTATAATAATAATAATAATTGATGTAATGTAATACCACAACAAAAGGAATTTAATCGAGAGTTTGATGGAATCGCGAGTCTTATTCTCTTTTAGGCTCTTTTGTTCCTCGATCGGTTAGGGTTTTTTTGTGAGGGAGGATAGCGTTTGTGTTTGGGTTCAGGGAATCTCGTTCTTGTAATTTTGGCGGTTATATCGAGTTGGCGAGATTAGTTTGAGCGGGAAAAAGGCTTCTGAAAGTAGATTTTGATTAAAGGTACGGTTTGATTTTTTCTCTTTCTCATTTCTGTGGTATTTAAGAGCTGTGTTCCGAGAAAAACGAGGAAGTGGATGGGAATCAAAATCTGATGTAATTGCCAAGGAAATTTGATATTGATTATGCTGTTTTCTAATGCTTACCTACCTGTGTTTTCTTCCTTTTAAACCATGTAAGGGATTGGATTTCTTTCCCTATAACAATAATGGTGTTTTGGTTAAGAAACGGGGTTTTTGAATCTGTTCTATTGGTGTTATTATGGTTGTTGAGCATGGCTAGGAAGATGAAGGAAGAGACTTAAGCATATATGCTACCTTTCTACGTGTATAGTATCTGGATTTTTGTGGAAATCAAATGTTTCTATATTTAGTTTATAGTTAATAAGTAGACAGTAATCATCTCTCTAGTTGTACTTCTTCTATAACTACTACCGTTGAAAGAATGGTGCCACATGACGAGACTTCAGCTGCAGGAACTAAATATTTTTCACTCCTCATCCTACTTTTGACGCTGGAACATCTAACAAGACTAATTTCTACTATTTTATCATCTCTTGCTCCTGAGCTTGTCTTCTTATTTCAATGGCAGTTATTTTAGCTGCTTCTCCTTGTCATATACTATCTTCTGTACTGGGCAGCATGCTTTTCTGGGTTTTTTTCATCCATGGGACGTAGTATATATCATATAATTGAAGCTTTCTTCCAGTCTTACCAATCAAGTTGATCTGTTTTGCATTGCCTTAAATTGATTCCTTGTGATAAATGTTATTTGTGTATCTGGGGTCATTCTGTGATTTATAATGTGTATTACCATAAGATTTCTGCTTCTGTATTCTTATACCTGATGACATCAGAAGATTTTCTTCAGTGTTTGGTGATGTCCTTACAAACAAGCCATGTCAGTCCATAAATGTAAATGGCAAATTGATTTAATTTATTTTCTTTTTTATTTTCATGATTTTTATTGTTACTGTTTAAGTGAACCTAACTTTTATGATAAATTAACTTTAATGCAATATTTCTTCATTCTTAACAGCAGTTTGTTATATGAGTACATGTGTCAAATGCTGATTGAATTGCTGCACTAATCAATCCAAAGAGCATGAATTCTTCTTCCACACAGTTTGTTTCTACGAGAAGGATGGGTGTATATGATCCTATCCACCAGATTAGTATGTGGGAAGAAAACTTCAAGAGTAATTGTAATTTAAGTGCTTCTGTGCCTTTAATTGGTGAGGCAGATGCGAAGTCAGACAACCAGGTGCAACTTTACAAAATTTATGCCTATATCTTTTGGCAAATGATAATGCTTACTCTGCCTATTAAGAAAACTAATTTGTGTTGGTTAACAGTCAGAGGATGTTTCTCATGGAATGCTCGGAATTCCTAAGAGTTATGACCAAGAAGCTAATAAACCTTTTGAAAAGGTAAGAGCATTATGCATAATCATTGCCTGTCTCTCCCCTTACCAAAAAAGGGAAAAAGAGAGTAATATTTAATATTTTTGTTTCTTAGATTCACAAGAAGTTTCTTTGATTGGGAAATTTGTTTAGTAACTAATGCTATCAATAGATATATTGTCATTTTGAAGTTTCAAAGCTCATTCTGTACTATGTTGTATAATATGATTTTTTTTTTTTTTTTAAAAATTTAACCATTTAAACTACGGAAGGAGTCTTCAGTGATGTTTTGGCACAGGGGAGGGCACATAATTCCTCTTTTCTTTTTCTTCATCTTTAGCTTTATGTACAAACTTAGGGTGACAATCAGAAGCATGCTAGACTCACCATTTTGGATTCTGTAAGGAATCTGTGCATGATGCTAAATACAATATCCTATTCTTCCAGAGTTTGGTTTTCCGCATGCTTTCCGTTTGCCTGTTTGATGCTTACATTGAAACAGAGATAGGAATATATAACATAACAAAACATGCAGATACAAAGACGTCTTGCACAAAATCGAGAGGCTGCTCGTAAGAGTCGTCTGCGGAAAAAGGTTTGTAGGGTTTTTCATTTGAAGATACATGATAAATGCAAAAAGTGTCATGATATTTGCATCAACTTAAATAAGATTTCTGATATTTCCTTACAGGCCTATGTTCAGCAATTAGAATCAAGTCGTATGAAGCTGATCAAGTTAGAGCAAGAGCTTGACCGTGCAAGGCAGCAGGTACAGAGAGGAAGAACTTCACTTTGAACTTTTACAATGCAACACTTTATATAGATCAATATCTGCTTTTCTCCTTTAACTCTTGAGGCAACAAAATTGCAGGGATCTTTTATCGGTTGTGGGTTGGATTCTGATAATATGGCATTTGCTGGATCTGTAAATTCAGGTTTTTTGTTATTTTGTTACTAAAAATTGATAAGTCATTGCTTGAGTTTTGCTGCTTCTAGTTGTTAATATATTATATCTTAGGTAACTAAGATCATGTTTTCAGTTTTTTTTTTGTTTAAATTAATTTGGTTAATCACTTACCTTGTAGCTGCTTCCAGCATTAGATTCTCTAATCTCATATACAAAAATCCTTATCTACTTACATAACTCAGAATCTCAGATATTTTATGAGACTCTTTTACTGGACTCACCAATTGCATTTAAGTTGAAGTAAGTCATAAGCATACCGTAAATGCTTCTTGAAAATAAGTCTTACAGCTAACCGAGTGCACAACTTTTAGGAAGTATTGAGTGCAGCCCTTAAATTGTTCAGAAAAATTTCAAAATTTGCTTGAGCTTTGCATAGTTGTTTATATTTGATATGTATTGAGGCTTGGATTTTCTGAAGTATGTTTTGATTCTTACATTATAAATTTCCTTTTTCCAACTAATTCTTGCATTCTAAAAAAATTGGAACTAATAACTCTGCAGGCATTACAACCTTTGAGATGGAATATGGGCTCTGGGTAGAAAAGCAAAATAAACAAATTTGTGAGCTGAGAACTGCTTTAAATGCTCATATTAGTGACACAGAGCTCAGGATACTTGTAGATGGTATAATGAAACACTATTCTGAACTCTTCCGCATGAAATCTGCAGTTGCGAAAGTGGATGTTTTCTATGTTTTGTTTGGAATGTGGAAAACAACAGCCGAACGATTTTTCTTATGGATTGGAGGATTCCGTCCATCTGGGCTTCTGAAGGTGATGCTTGATATCTAACAAATAAATGACGTTGACAAATTTATGCATAGAATCTGTAGGATCTAATTTAATTGCTTCTCATAAAACTATGATGTGTTCCCTTTATCCTTTTGGGCACTTTAATAAAGTAATGATAAATGTATGACAGTTTTTGAATGGCTATTGGCCATATGAAATAATATGTTTGGTGACTTTAAACACCCTAATACTCTTATTTATCACCAGAGAAAGTAGCGTTTGTGTTATTTGAACATATGATTCAACAGTTTGCTTTTTCTTCTTTGGGCAGTTTGTATTTAAATACTTTTTTCTGTTAGTGACTTTACTTCATAATAATTGTTTTTAGAGCTGACTAAGAAGACTTTTGTCTAAGCCACGGCATCCGATGAATACTTGACTAAATGGGATCATTTCCGTTGTCATATTCTACAATGTTGTAACCATGTAACATATGATGCATGTTAAGAAAGTTACTTTAACTGCAGGTTCTTGTCCCTTTGATTGAACCCTTGACAGAGCAACAACGATTGGATGTTTATAACCTTGGACAATCATGCCAGCAAGCAGAAGATGCCCTTTCACAAGGTAGGGACAAACTTCAGCAAATACTTGCTGAAACTGTTGCAGGCGGACAAATGGTTGATGGAACCTTTATTCCACAGATGGCTACTGCAGTAGAGAAGTTTGAAGCTCTGGTGAGCTTTGTGAACCAGGTAATGAACTGCACTTTCTTAATAGCCATTACTTCTCAATTTTTTAAAATTGTCTTTTTCAATGCATGTCATGTAATTATGTTCGAAGCATACTTGTACTTTGTATGTATGTGTTTAAACACCCCCCCCTCCAAAAAAAAAAAGCTTTTCCCCAACATTTGTATGCTTATCTCTACCTACCTTTAGCCTGTTGGTAAAAATATGTATGTGATTTGTAGCACCACGTCATCCGCTCCGTGAGAATATGTTGAAAGAGTTACTAACTTACTAATGTTTTAAGAAATGGACCGGACCGTTCAAAGTGTCCAATCCGGTTTTTATCAAAGACCCGGACTACCGATTGGACTGGTCAAAACTGAATGACCCGGGAACCAGCCGGGTTTTATGTGAACTGGACAATTTTTTTTTTGTTTTGCTTTTTTGGTTGTGTATCTTAGAATTTTGAAAGAATATTTACTTTCTTGAAAGTCTGTCTAAGCCTCTTGGAGTGGATAAAATGGCTATTTTCTGATATCTTCTCCCTAATTACTATTTCTGATGACTATATTCTTGGTGCATTAGTTTTTACATGTAATGATTTTATATTTTAAGCAAGTATGATTAGGGACGGTGGCTATAGAAGTTGGATCATGAAGTATACTGGCATTTATATACTATAATAAACTTCTAAATACATTTTTACTCTAAAAAATCCTCAACTTACAGCAAAATTTAACCAAGCTTTATGTGAAACAGGCTGACCATCTTCGGCAGGAAACCTTGCAGCAAATGTTTCGAATCCTTACAATCCGTCAGGCTGCTCGATGCCTACTTGCTTTAGGGGAATATTTTCAACGCTTGCGGGCTTTGAGCTCACTTTGGGCAAATCGTCCTCATGAACCTGCTTAGTCTTACATGATCCCAGTGCAAACTTATAATCCTGAACAAGACGAGTATGGACAGTGCCTCCCCACATATTAAACCTGAAATGAAAGTGTCTTTCTTTAAGACCATGAAAGAATGTGCCATGTGTGGTCCAGGGTGCCTCCCATTTTTCCAGCAGACTTGCTTTATGGAGAAGTTGTAAATATGACTAGCCATTATGTAAATAAATTAAAATTGAAAGCTAGGTGTTGTCTAGATGAAACATTTACAATATGTAATATAAGTTTTTATGGAAATTGGCATATTGAAGTAAATGTGTATATTATATATGTTTTGAGAATAAATCCACTCTCTGTGGACATATTTTAATGTAATGGATCTTGTCAACAGAGACATTAAAGAGATGTTTCTTTTTATTCATTTTCCCTCTTGGAATAATGCTTTTGTTCCTGTCCATTACGCAAAAAAAAAAAAAAAAAAAAAAACTGTTTTATAATATACTTTTTTGCTTTATCTTTTGGATTTATTTAACATAGGTACATGTTAAGGTTTAACTTGATTGATTAATAGAGTATTTCAAACCTTGAAATATGAAAAAACTCAATTAAAAAATAAATTTTAATGTTTCAAAACTAGAGAAAAATCAAGTGAAATCTTAACATGTCATACTGATATATGTTAAATAGACCCTTATAAATTTCATCATTTCAATGTTACTATGTTCTTAAGAAACAACCAGGAGCATTACAAATATGAAAAAGTTTAGGTAAAATTTTTTATATATTTGTTAGAAAGTTCTCCATTCATTAGCTTAATTTATACTTTTTTCTCTTCTATGATTTGTCATATAAAATGTAGTATTCTATATTTTTTCTCTTCCCTTATTGGTCTTACAAAAACTTTCTGTTATGTGTCTTTTTTATATTGGAGGACCTTATAACAAAAATATAAACAACCTTATCTAAATTTAATCCTACAAAGATTCCAATATAAAACTACCAAATCAAGATAACCATTCGATGGACAGAAACTTGATCATAGTCTTCATATGAAATTGTTCTTTGTACAGGATTTTATTGTTTAAATAGCACAACTCTACGCAGCTTTCTGATGTCATGGACACCATTATACATTCACAATTGAGATAATCTAGACGGTCTACAATAAAGCAATCCACTTTGCAACTGGCTGAGCATTGCATTGTTACGCCAAGTTATATCAGTGAGATGTATAAACTGAACAAGTGTCCCTTTCTGTTATAGCAATTTAGCTCAGTAATCCAGTTGTTCGTAGGATAATACCAAATGATTCCGGTTCCAAACAAATTTTCACAACTTTGATATGGCATAGTCCAAAGCATCCACAACAAAATCTGCATTAAACCAGTAAAAGTAAATGAAATAACATTTTGTTCTGAAAAAGAGTTCAACAATGACTTAGTTGAAGAAGAGAGCTCAGAAAGAACAATACCTGCGTCATCTTTGGTGAAACACATTGGTGGCTTAATCCTAAAAACATTCCCATGTAGTCCTCCTTTCCCAACTAAAACACCAAGCTCTTCATTTCAAAAGCAAGTATATATGGTTAGTGTTTTTCAAAGATATTTTGGAGAAGGCTTCATGTAAAATGTAAATAAAACAATTATTTGGGTTGGTTTGTATGTCTTGGTACCTCTCAGTTTTTCAAATAAAACTGCAGTTTCAGCCTTGGCAGGTGTTTTCTCTTTTCGATCAGAGACAAGTTCTATCCCCACCATCAAACCTCTTCCCCTCACATCTCCAATGACTGGCACAGAATATACTAATTATAAGAATATAATACAACCATAAAATTTCAGCAACGTGAGAAACAATCACATGTCTAACACACAATGCAGCTGCACACTGACCTTAAGGGTTTGTTTGGGAATTAAGAAGAAAAGGAAAGGAAAGTGATTCAAGGAGAAGGGAAGGGAGGGGAGGGGAAGGGAAGGGAAGGTTAAGCTTTCATATGTCCTCCCCTTGTTTGGGTGTTAATACCTCCTCTTAAATACTCCAATTTGGGGTATCATGAATTTGTGAAGGGGAAGGATGATGGAAGATTAAGAATCATCTTCCCCTCCAATTTTTAACTTCCCAAATAAGGTTCCTCATACATAGTTTAAGGCTCTATTCAACAAGCACACATAAAGGAATAGCAAGTGTAATTGTGACGTAAAATAGTATATTACAAAACAAGAAATATTGCAGGGATGTCAAAAAAGTAAAAAGGACGTCTAGTCACGAGAGTCATATGTACACAGCCTTACCCTTATAAAGAGAGGTTGTTTCCAATAAAAGAAATATTGCAGGGATATTAAATTCAAGAATTACATACTCTCGTGTCTTTGCATGAGGGACCTCAAACGCCCAAGCATATGGGAACCAACAGCTTCACAATGAGATTGACGCTTCTCCTTATCAAGAACTTGAAGCACTGCAAGTCCACCAGCAGAACATACAGGGTTTCCACCAAAAGTATTAAATTGGATCTTTTGGGCCATAACACTTGCAATTTCTGGAGTTGTGACTACAGCTCCTAATGGTAAACCATTGCCAATACCCTGATGCATATAAGCATGAGATACAATAAAGTGACGTGCAAGATATGGAAGACACTCAGTCCTTATAATGTAAAAAATATATACATCATAAAGAAAAACAGATAAAGCTAGAAGCCAAAACATTATAAGGAAAACCATGAAATGATGGCCAGGAATATATCATAACAGACAAATAATGATGTTGCAATTCAAGTGCAGTATTAAAGTCTCTAGGTTTCCAGAAATTAGTAAAGATGAGGTGATGGTATAGACCTTTGCCATGGTGACTATATCAGGAATGACACCTTGAGTCTCAAATCCCCAATAATGGCTTCCTGTTCGGCCAAACCCGGTCTGCACTTCATCAGCTATGCAGACACCGCCTGCCTTGTGGATAATGTCATATACTTGTTTCAAGTACCCAGGTGCCAGTTCAACTGCTCCTCCCACTCCCTATAAGTCATGACGAAAATGTAAATAGAAAAATCAAACCAAGAGGAGCCTTGAATTTTATTTAAGCATTAAACGTGATAACTTATATGAACCTGTATTGTTTCGGCTATGAATCCAGCAACTTTTCCTGAAGTACCATAGTCGATGTGATCTTGTACGTCTTTGGCATAACTACTAGCATCTGAGCCAAAGATTCCACGATATGGGTCTGGATTCATAACATGGTGAATCTCGCCCTAAAAAAGTTTAAAATCTTGATGAGAATAACTGGTATATCACCATATTTAATATAAAAATGTATACTGCATTCAGAAATCAGAATGATATATTCTCAACGAAGCAAGCATGGAGTTGTGGTAAATGTATCCCCGTTGTTGGTATGTTTTTCCCTTAGAAACCAAATAAGAAGGGGGAAAAATAAGAATCCAAGTCAAGTTTTTTTTAATAAGAACATTGTAAATTTGGTATTTGGACTGTTGACACTGTGAACTTCAAGAGACTAGCTAGAAAAGTTTAAAAGGAAAAACTTACGGTTATATTGCAATGGTTAGAGGTATTTATATAGAACTAATAGGTCAGATTGAACTTTGACAATGCTATGTTAGATCAATCAAACATTAAAGATCTTGCGACCTGTTATATAAACATACCTCTGGAATTGGGTATTTCCATGTGTTCAGAGCAGTAAGCCCAATTGTACTAGAACTGCCCCCATGATATGCATTCCTCAAAGAAATCATGCCAAGATTACCAGTATATAAACGGGCCATCAGCATTGCTAATTCATTTGCTTCTGAACCAGAATTAACAAAATAAACAACCTGCAAATTAAATATGTTTACTTGATGCATTCCACATTGAATATAATCAAGATCACTCAAAATTTGAACATAGCATTTCATCAAAAGACTCCCCTTCCTTTCATTTGCTAAAAACTTTACTAGATTGGAGATGTAAGAGAAAAATTAATGACATGAAGAAATTGATGCTATTTCAGAAGCATAGCATATTTCTCTATAAGGAATGACTAATAGAGAGATGATTTCAAAAAGGTGAGCATAATCAAATTATACTGTTTTTACTACAAGTTTTCACTTCTCACTATTTAAATATAATAAACAAATAATGGATAGAAAGTTGACCTTAAGGTTTCCAGGCATTTTTGACGCCAATGCCTCAGCAAAATCAGCTATTGCATGGTGTAAATATATAGTTGTAGCATGCTGCAGAAGTTTATTTTGCTCCATTATAGCATTCAAAACTTCAGGATGGCAATGTCCACAAGAAACAGTAACTATTCCAGCAAAAGCATCAAGATAACGCCTGCCACTCTCATCAAATAGGTATTGCATTTTGCCTTCGACAATGTTGAGCTATGAATAAGATTGAAGTTTGAATTAGATATATAAAGCATAAAAAAAAGAACAAGAAAGACAGAGGAATAACAAAATGAAAGTTCACACTATACACTTTAGATATATGGAGGGACCGGGACCAGAATTGCATCCATATGATGATTGATGAACCACAACGCAAAAAGGACTTTTTATCGGTCAGGAAATCAAACCGCGTTGAAATCTTGAAAGAATACTTGGTGGTAGGAGCAGAATTAAAAATCATCGTAGAAATCAACACTTCATAAATTTTTTCAAAGAAAAAGCATTGAATTATAAACGGACTTGCATTAGTTCGCTTTGATTGTCCCTACGAAGGGAGGCTAAAGAATCACCAATTGTTACGGAAAAAAAAAAACATACAACGAATCCCCTATTTCACATAGCGAAATTTTGAACTTCTCTGTTTCAGTCCAGAATTACTGGATGTTTCATGAATCACCACTTATTAGATTAGCATTTCACTTGACAATCCACATCATCGATTTTCATCAAAACACTACGAACAAGACACGAAGTGGAATAAATCAGTATATAAACAAACCGATAAACACGAAGAAAACTTAAAATTACAATTCTTCATACGCATGCAGATCAATAAAGAAATCAGAAAAAAAATCGCAAGAAAATGTTAATACACGCAAGAACACTTAGAAACTAAAATGGTTTTCACTTGGAAACTTACAGGCTTCTGATAGTAGTGGAACAAAGAAGGACCTAGAAACTTCTTCCGTTTGGCGAAAACTTCATCGGCCAAAGGACCTTTGTACGGCTTAGGTTGGTAATCAAATGGTGGAAGCTGAGGCAAGCCAGCGAAATCGGTAGCGGCGGCGGAAGTGGTGGAGAAAGGAGAAGAAGGAACCGTAGAGAAAGAACCGGAGAGAGAGAGGCCGTTACGAAGGTCGAATCTGGACTTGGATTTCGTAACAATGGATTTCTTCAGTAGTCCTCGGAAAGCCATGGCCGATCGGATTCTGAGAAATGAAACAATTGAGAGAGCTTAATTTCAGTAAGAAATAACAGACAAGTGAAATTATGTAGTGAGTGCTGATATAGTGACGTGTTTGGCTAACGGAATCTTCGGAAACTGACAAATCTCACTATTCTATTCAAATGGCGATCATAATATATAGTGACGTGTTTGGCTTGCATTAACTTAGGTGACATTTGGTAACCAATGAATGTTTTAGCTTGAAGTAAAAATGTAAGCGGAAGTGATCTAAGTATGTTTGGTATGCAGGGAAATATAAGAGGAATATAAAAATAATACTGTTTAGTATGGTGGGAAGAAGATAGGAAAATAGAAGATAAAAGTATGAAAAACCTTTTTTACTCTTACTTTTTTAAAAGCTACAAATTTTTTAAGAGCATTTTTGTCTTTAAACATCACCTCACCCCACCTTCCCTTAACTTCCCTCCCCATCATGAGGGAAGGAAGCTTCTCTCCAAAGGAAACCTCAACCTCACCTCACCTGTAGTGAAGACATACTAAACATGTTCAAGTTTAAACTCACCTCTCTTACTAGTAAGGGATATCGAACGTGATATTAGTGTGACAAGATGATAAGTGGTTTATGTTTTTCTAATAATCGACCTCAGGGTTTAATCCTTAAAGTGATGTGAATAAAATATCAATCATTTGGGAAGTTAATCTTGTAGTAGTGAGAGAATTAGTCATTAGGCTCATTATTTATTCATAATTAATATTTACATGATGAACGGAAAAAAGACGGGTGTGTTTGGACGTGATATCATTTCGAAAGTTTTTCTGTTCTTGTTTAACACTAACAAATACGTGATCCAATTATATTATGTAAGATATTATATGTTTTTTTGTTGCTGTTATTTGCTAATTTGATTAAGGATTTGTTTTAATTAATAAGAGAATTTAAAATAAATGTTACGATTAATTTTTCACTGATTTTAATATAATAATTTTTTTGTATTAATAAAAAAATCTTAACAAATCTCTTAAAGATATTTGTTAAAGACACCCTTATAATATTTAAGACAATATGGTCAAAAATCAAAATGCAAGACTTTCCCAATGTTTTCTGATAAACCTATAAAAAATAGAAGTTTTAGAATGTGTTTGTTAGAGAGAAAAGATGAGGGAATAGGAATAAGAATTAGAATCTTGGAGAAATAAAAAAGTTATGTCAATATGATGTGATATAAATGTAAAAATAGATAAAATGACCATTTTACCATTACATTAAAAGTGGGAATAGAATAAAAAAAATAAAAAAAAATATAATTTCATCACATTAAAAAAATATAATTTGTTTAATAAAAAAAATAAAAAAAGCTTTTTTTTTTAATCATCGCTTTCAAATATAACCATATTGATGAGAAGAGAATCCACAGACGTTAAAGAGAGTGGATCCTCTAAAGTAATTCTCTACATTTATTTATTGGTGGAGTTATGAGAGAGATAGAGAGAAGGAAAATATTTTCTTTCTTGATTTTTTTCTCTCCCAATCTTCCTTCTCTCTATCTCTCTCATAACTCCACCAAAAAATGTAAAGAATTACTTTAGAGGATCCTATCTCGTACCTAAAAGGGTTTAATGTAGAAAATGCAATGGCATTATTAGCAGTCCATGTTACCATATATTATAGGATTGGGATTAAACTCTAGTTCAGAATTGATATTATATATAAAGGGAGTTTGAGCTCATATTTTCTAATCGTTACAACTTACAAGTTACAATATGTATTATTTTAATTTGTTTCAAAAAAAAAAGATTTTTTACACTAATTTTGAGATTAAAAAGGGAGATTTAATGATTGGGAGCTAATGAGTTTCTTCTCACCAACTCATCATAATATTATTCTTAGGATAACTATTTAGAATTATGGAGAGCTCAACCTCATCTATTAGATTTGTTTTAAGATCTGTACCATTTTAAATTTAAAATATATATATTTTTACACAGATTCCAAGAAAAATTCAACGGCTGACAGATAGTGAGCTAAAACTCACTATCTCTCTATAACATTACCCTTATCCTTATAAAAATGTGGGTTGATTCAAATGATTATGAATTCTAAGGATAACTCTTGTTTAATTTATGTACAAAGCTTTGAATTTTTCAAAGTTATTTACAATTTTATTTGGGGGATATTCCTCCTCATGAAAATTTTTTAGACATTAAAAGGCTAATTGAGTAATTGTGATAGATAAAGTTGTTTGCAAATTAGGCCTGTATATTAATTTTTTGGGTTGAATCTCTATTGATCTTTCTAACATGTCATTAATAATATTTGAGAGTGTTTTCTCTTATTACAATTTAAAAAAAAAAATTAAAATAAACTTGACGAGTATCTTTCGATAAAAAAAGATATTTTATTAACTTCTCACGAGTAATTTTCTATTTGAGATAATCTTGTTCGAAATACTGTTTAACAATAACCATGGACATCTCTTTAAATAAGGATTCGAATCCTGTTTCATCACATTGTGAGGAATTAATTTCTTCAACTAGACCTAATTCTTGATATTTTATGATATGAAAACGTGTTCTTTTCCTAAAATTATAAATATATTTTTATTTAATAACTATTACGTGTATGTTTATTCCTAAAATAAACAATAAATTAAAATTTAATCATTTGGGACTTGTTACGTTAGTTTAATAACTAAACCCACACTTATATGGCAATTATCCCTTTAAAATTAAGGGCTTTTGAACATATATATACCAAATAAAAAAAAATATAAATTCAGCTGCCTTTAAAAATTATCTACAGATATATACCATTTTTACTGTGCACAAGCAAAAACGCCTTCAGTGAGAACGTTTATAGGGTCAAATGGTCAACCCTATAAACGCCCTCAGTGAAGGCATTTTTTACAATTTTATCACACTTATTTTCATGTAAATATTAGCGTTAAAAACGTCCTCAGTGAAGCCGTTTATAGGGTTGACCATTTGACCCTATAAACGCCCTCACTGAGGGCAGTTTTCTTGTCAAAAATTAAGAAAAACGTCCTCAGTGAGGGTATTTTTTAATGTGCACAGTAAAAGTGGTATATATTTGTAGATAATTTTTAAAGGTGGTTGAATTTATGTATATATTTTTTATTTGGTATATATCCGTTCAAAGCGAAAATTAAGAGCAAGTTGATATTTTGATTCTTGACAAATGTAAAATGTCTTATTTAGTACTTAAAAGATAAAAATATTAAATTTAATTTTAAAAAATATAATTAATTCAATTTAGTAAAAAAAATAAAAATATTATTTGTATCAATTATGTTAATGAAAATTAACCTTACATAAACTATATTTTTTATACTAAACTTAATATTTTTATTTTTTAATTAATTAAGATATAATACATTGTTTTAAAAAATAATTTAAGAAAATAATGAAAATAATTGGTGGGCCCTACCAACTTTAGAGCGTATTGTTATTTGTTAATACTTAGGATTAGAGTTATAAAAAAGAAAGGATTAGAGAAATCATGATAATGTTTGGTGGATCTTATCTCGTTAAATGCGCACAAAAATAAATGAAGGATAATGTATATGAATCAACGTACAGTCAGCAAAATTTGGCTTGTTTAGTCCTTACTTGTTTATCAATAACTCAAGTTATTGAATCTATGTTGAGATTTGTGTAATTTTAAATTTTTTTTAAAAAATATTTTAATATAGATCTCTAGATAGATTCAATGACTAACAGATAGTGAACTTGAGTTCTTAATAGCTTTATAACATTACCCTATCTAGATTAGGCTACTGCATTAAGGAGTGGCACAATTAAATAAAGTTTGGGTTCTTATTCCACAAAGATAAGGGTTTGAATTCTATGACTGATGTGAGGGCCTTATTAGTAGATGATATGTAAATCCTTCCATAAACCTTCAAAGAAGTTAAGAAGTATTTCTTAACCCTAATAAGATACCGATACTTACCCCTATCAAAATGATTTTTCACACAAAAAAAAAAAATAGGCTAACGCCAATCAGGCACATATGGATGGTAAACTAAAGATTTTGATATACTAAAGTGTAAGAATATAAAGTGCATGATTCATACCACTAAATGAAAATTTAAATTCGTGTCTGCACTGTAATACTCTCATTCAATGACTCAAACATTATATTTTATACAATTTACCGGATATACACTTTAACAGATTCGAATTCGGTAACATATAAAATGGTAAACTAACATGTAAAATGATAAAAACAATTAAATCAATTACTATCTCAATATAATAGACTAGTCTCTCAAAAAACGTGACGAACTAAATTTAAATTCCATTGTTTTTAGTAATAGGATACTTGTGAAAAAGTAAATAAAATCAAAGCACTATCTGTTTATTGACACATGCTATTTGTATTTTATTACATCTTACACTGAATTATTGACCTAAAACACAATCCTGGATTCGTTTTTTTATTCTTTACCATTCTATCTTCTTGCAGAAGTGAACCCATTAGAAATTCAAACTAGGCCAAGAATGAAGCACAAATCACACAATGAATTGAAGAGGAATCGACCTCAATGGAAGTTTTCAAAATCCTGCAGGAAAACCACCTTTTCTTGGGTCGCTTACTGCCACAAGCTTTCCCACACCTTCATTTTTTCTGTATGGATCTATCTCTTGAACAATAAACTGGCAAATAGTCCCCCCAGCAAGGCTTTGTAGGACATGGCCCTTCTTTTGAAGGGCTGCCCTAATATTAGCTGGAAGTTCAAAGTGGTCACCGCTCACTGTTGTCCAATTCTCATAGTAAACCACATTAGGTATCAGCTGCTCAAATCACACATAAATAGTTTGTTAAGTAATAATTTGGTTGAGCTATTGCTACTCTTATCTATTTTTGCAAATGATATAGTAAAGTAAACCTACTTTTTGGTCCTAAAAGATTTGCAATATGACGATTTAGTCCCTACAAAATCATAATATATGTTTTGATCCCTAAAAGATCATGACAGTTAACTCTTTAGTCTCTGAGTCGTTAGCTATTAATGACTCAGGTAACGTGGCTCGTTAAATGAAGATGCAGTGCTTTATTGGACGCCAAATAACTTGCCTATGTGAAAAAAATGTCATCTCAGTGCACCACCTCATAAGTCCATCTTAGATTTGGTGTCCAATGAAGTACTTAACATGGCATGAAGATGGGTTTATAAGATGGCGCGTTTCCACACAGGCAAGCTTATTTAGAATCCATCAAAACACTTAACGGCACCACATTTTCATTTAACGAGCCAGGCCATTAACGGCTAGCAACTTAGGGACTAATGAGTTAACTGTGATGATCTTTTAAGAACCAAAAAATGTATTATGATCTGCCAGGGACTAAATCCTTGAATTACTAATTTTTTGGAACCAAAAAGTAGGTCTACTCTGATATAGTAACTGAAAAAAGATTAAGGGCTTTGACAATACCTGATGATAGACCCTAGGAGACATTACAGAAGAAAAAGGATCCATTCCTTTGACAACATGATTTAAAAGAACTTCTGACGTTCCAGCAATGATCATACCTCCTCCACTTGCACCTACTACAGCTTTCAGTTTCCCATCCTGTACAGGCATACGCAGGTGTATATTACAACTACAATCAAAGCCTTTTCCCACTAAGTGGGATCGGCTGTATGAGTCAAGCGACGCCAACGTGTTCTGTCGTTATTCATTTCTATGATTAGGTTATTAAGAGCCAAATCCTTCCTAACAATTTCTCCTATCATAGCATATGAGTGACCTAACCTTCCTAGTTCCTAATACACAGGTACATATTATTGCAAAAAAATAGTACAAGTACCATAGCATATGAGTGACCTAACCTTCATTTTAATTCTCTTTTGGACATGAATCATCAGTTTCTTTACAAAAAGAACAAGCCATCTCAGACCAAGGAAGGAAAATATAGCAAAAGCCAAAAGGGGTACCTTGAGGGCAATAGTTGGTGACATGGATGATAGAGGTCGCTTCCCTGGCACAATAAAATTGGCAGGAGCTGGTGGTGGAACATCCTTGGAAACATTACTAGGCATGGAGAAATCATCCATCTCATTGTTCAACACTATTCCTGTACTTGGAGAAAGCATTCCTGCACCAAAATATGAATTTATGGTGGTAGTCATAGACACGGCGTTTCGCTCCTGATCTACGATGCTTACGTGACTCGTACCATGTTCGTTGATCTGATTCCACCTTCACAGAAAAGTAAAAAACAGAAAAAGCACAGTTGAGATTACATACTGGACTACTGGTATCACTGTTCTGCATAGGTTATGATTGAGTAATTTTATATGGTTTTGGTACATGTTTCTTAGCATATACTCAAAAGACTGAACATATAGGAGCATATAAAGCTGTATGGAGAAACATATCATGTTCAACGGATAAAAGTTCAATACTACAGTAATATTGAACTTCAGTACATCCCTCCAATCATATAATGCCATTTGTTATAATAAGGACCCACCTTGAATGGATTAAGAACCAACTAATTGGAAGGATGTACTGAAGTTCAGTACTACTGTACTACTGAACATGCTCTTAATGTTCTACATTACATCTAGGCTCTAGCAGTAAGTTAACTCTAGTCAACTTAGCACTTACTTGCCACCATAATAATTGGAATCAAAAGTTCTATTGTCATTAATGGTTTTCTGTAACTCCTTAGCAAACTTAGGAGAAAGCATGTCAGAAACAACCGCCGTTATATTTACAAAATCAGGATCACCAAGATTCATTCTGACTGCAAATACATGTTTCAAAGCTTCAATTTCTCGATGGAACCCGAGGGAGCCTAGAAGACCAGAAGGGAGTTCATACTGAGCTAGGATGTTCAGCATCTGTGCCAGAACATGAATGAAACTTTGCTATGTCATTTGAAAGTTATGAAAAGCATAAAAAAGGGCAAAAACACCTTCTTTGTCCCCAAACTTCATACCAATTTTCAATTTCGCCCCTAAATTTTTTTCTGGTCAATTTTGTCCTTTCGAATTGCACTCAATTTTGTTCCAAAAGTTTCGAATTTCGTCCTAACACTTAACATCGTGGAAATTACTAATGTTAAATGATGACATGACATCACACGTGTAATATTAATGCTAACTCATCACTTAAAATGATGTCGATGTCGCTTATTCATATTAAGAAAAAGATGTTGTTTTGAGTGATGTGTTATCATATCTCATGTCATCATTTGCCTTAATAATTTGGATGATGCTAGGTGTTAGGAAGAAATTCAAAACTTTTGGATAGAAATCAATTACAATTCAAAACTTTTCAGACAAAATTGACCACAAAAAAAGTTCAATGACGAAATTTAAAAATTGGTATAAAGTTTTGGGGAAATAAAATGTATTTTTACCCATAAAAAAGACCAAACAGAAACAGGAACAAAAATGAAAAGTAGTAGATAATTAGATATACTTACAAGCATCATTGGAGGACCACCTGAAGGAGGAGGCATGCCTAGAATCTTCAGTCCAAGAACATCCACAGATAATGGCACTTTCTGTTTAACTCTGTAATTTTTCAAGTCTTTCACTCTCAAAATACCTCCAGCTTTCTTCACATCTTTTACCAAGTTAAGACCAATTGATCCATTATAGAACACTTGTGGACCTGACTCAGATATTGCTTTCAAAGTGTCTGCTAGTTTCTTATTGTAGCATATGTCACCTATCTTCAAGAGTTTTCCTTTTGATGTGAAAACACTACGAAGTCCTGGATCTTCCAAGATGTATGATTCTGTGCTAACCATTTGCGTGTGGAGGTATGGTGATATCTTGAAACCTTGACGAGCAAGAATTTCTGCTGGTTTTACAAGTCTCTTCCATGGAAGCTTCCCATGGAGTTCCCATACTTTGTGAAGGCCAGCAAGTTCTCCTGGTACTGCTACTGAGAGTGCACCTCTTGCCTTCAGAGTTGTGTTGCCACCATACATGTTCTGAAAAATGGTTCAAAATTCAAATATAGAAAAGAATGGTATCAAAAGAAGAGTTAATGTACAAATCCCTTGATGCCTAATTAAAAACACATAGTTTGAACCTCTGGGATTCATTTGTAAGAACATTTCAATCCCATCTGCTGACTGACAGATTTTGTAGGTGGAACATCTGAACAAGTATGAGGATGTAGTGTGTAATTTGAGTGTTTAAAATCGAACCAAATCAATAAACTGAACTAAACAAACCAAATAAAAAAGAATGGTCTCGTTTGTTCTTGATTTCTTTTGGTTGGTTTTAACCGAATCATTTTTCTATATATATTAATATTTTTACATCTTAATAGTGAAAATTATAGCATCTTATAATTATATTGAATAGATATTATTATTATTTTTGCCTAGTTAGATATTATTTATGATTTGTTCTTTTATAAGTAAATATTAGAATATATTAATAATTTGATAAATAAGAATATTTAATTTGACATGATTTTATTAAATAATATAATGAATTAGTCGTAAGATTTTTATTATTTATTAATATTTTTATAATCTTGATTAAATAATTTAGGATAATTATTTAGTACAATATTATAAGTTTGAACTTAACTATTTTTTAAAATTATTACTTTTTTAAATGTAAAAACAACATGTACGCATCTTCACGTCATATTAAGTATTTTATTGGACATTAAATTTGAGATGGATTTATGATACGACGTGTTAACCTGACATTTTTTTACATAAACAAGTTGATTTGGTTTCCAAAGAAATACCTAACTGTGACATGTCATCATATAATAGACTATGTCACCTGCTATATTACCACTCAAAAACTAAAATAGTTTATAACTTTCATAATTTTTCACTTTTAAGAATAAAAATCGTTAAATTGCTAATATTTGAAGAGCCAAAAAGTAGGTTTAGTCCAAAATCGATTAAACACAAAATCAACTTATTGTTAGGCAGAACCGAATCGAAGCTCTAAACCCTAGTGCGTTGATTGTAAGTTTTAAGTAAACTTGAAGAGAATGGAGGAAAGTATGATAAATTTGGGAGAAGAAGAAGAAGATACATACCTTAGAAGCAAGAGAAGGAGCAGTTTCTCTCATGTCAAAAGCTTGAGCTTCTCCATTAGCTAACCTAAGAAGCATGAAGGCTCCACCACCAAGACCACTTGATGCTGCACTCACTACCCCCAAACACAGAGCAACCGCCACGGCTGCATCCACGGCATGCCCTCCGTCACGCACCACATCCGACCCGATTCGAGAACATCGCCGGTCATCACTCGCCACGGCGCCATGCCGTGCGATGATTACTTCCTCTCTCTGTTTATTGGGACTTGAAGAAGCAGAGCCCAAATTCGGAATGAAGACGAATAGTAACGATATTGCTATGGCACGCCATACAACTGCATCCAATCCATTCCATTTTGAAATAAGTTAGTTTATAGATTTCTGCCTTCATTTCTAATTTGCTAAAATGCAGAGAACCTGAGTTCCAGAATTTTAGGCTGTGGCCCCTCTTGAACTTCTAATTTTGGACACAGGAGTGTGAATAATTCCATCTAATCTTTAATACTTTGTCAAGTGGGTATTTTTAACCTAAAGAGTATTTCGTTCATTTCACACAAAAAATTATAATTTTTATTTAACTGTCTAAATAATGCACTTTATATACTTTATCCACCCTCGTTTGCATTATAGGTAAAAAGAGGTGCATATTGGGAGAGGAGCATACCTGTTTGGGGAAGGAGAGGAGGCATAGTAGAATGTGAGGTTGCAGAAAACTAGAGAGTAGCTTGGAGTTGAAGTGTTGCCTTAACTTGGTCTTATTTTCTTCTTCCTTGTTAGATTTTACGGGCAACAAACATGGTCATAGTATTTACTATTTATACAAAAAAGAATAATAATTGAATTGAAGGTTTCGATTTCCGATCAGAGGAGTGTGTGTGTAATACTCAAAGGAAATGATTCAAAATTTCAAATCCAGTTGGCATACGTGGAGCTTCCATACTCGGTCAAACTAAAACCCCAATACACATGGTTATTGGACTTAGGGATGGCAATTTTTTATTGCTCCGGAGATCTACAGTTGATTACTTTAAAAAGCCGACTTTTATAAATTACGGGTGAGTCTATAATATAACTTGTTGTATGCATGCAACATAATTTCGATTGATATATGGAATTGTGACGTATAGAAAATTGCATTGCATCTCAAGTCATCCTACTCATATATCACAATCCTACTGGCCAAAATTGCATTGCATTACATGCATGCAACAAGTTGTATTATAAACTGACTCCATAAACCTTATATGGAGATTTGGATGGATCATATATATTGTAGAGTTGTCAAAACAGATTTAATTTATTGGGTTGACCTGTTTAACCCACCAAATAGATGGATTAACTTGAAAAATTTTAACCCATTTAATAAATAAATTGGAAAAATCCGACCAATGTAATCTACGGGTTAGGTGGGTTTGTCCGTTTATTTTTTTAAATTAATAATTTAATATATTAAAAAAAAATCCTAACCTTATGTTATGTCTCGATGTTCGCTTCTATCTTCTTCTTATCTCAAATCTCACTCTCACATTTATCATTCACATAGTGTTTTTCATATGCTTGTTCTCCCGCCGCGCCTCTGCCTCTACCTCTGACTCTCACTTGTTTAATTTGGGACATGTATTTGGTTTGTATGTTTGGGCGTATTTTAGATGTTTTTTAAATTTTCTTGTTTTTTTAATATTTCAGTATTATTATGTCATTTTTTTAGTTTATTGAATATATAAAAAAATATAATTTTTTTTTACAAAATTTAGAATTTAAAAAATTTGAAAAAAAAAAATAAGTGAGTTAGGTTTGCCAATCTAACCCATCACTTAAGTGGGTTGAGTTGGCATTTCTCAACCAATTTAACATTTCAACTCGGGTGGCTCAACCTGTGACCACCCAACCCGTGGTGCAAGTTGGCCCACTTTAACAACTATAGTTATATGCAACTTAATTACCTAGAAAGAGAGATTATCTCTAAAAAAAACTACTCTATATAAGAAAAATATTTAGGCGCAAATAATGTGCCATATCATTTGTGTATTAATCAATATCATTAATCTCTTTATGTTTTTTATTTGTTATGTGATGTGAGTCCTCTAATCTAAAAAATAAAAATGAGATGAATGTTACTTATCAATAGTACTGTCAAAACGGGCCGGCCCGTTTATTTGGCGGGCTTGGAAAGTAATGCCCAAGCCCGCGGGCCAATTTTTTATTTTTTTTAAAAATTAATTATAAAATTATATATTTACTTAAAAATTAGTAACTTTTTAATTTTAAATTAATATTTTATTAATTTTAATTATTTATATACTTTATTATAATAAAATTATTATTTAACACATAAAATTATCTAAAATATCTATATTTATACATATTTTAAACAAATATATATTAATTTTTTATTTTTTATTTTTTTTTTGGAGGGCCGGCTCACGGGTTAGCCCGTTTAGTCCGCGCGGGTGACCCGTTTTTAAAACGGGCCTATTTTTACTAACCCAAGCCCGCCCATTTAGCGGGCGGGCCGAGCTAGCCCGCGGGCTCTGGCCCGTTTTGACAGTGCTACTTATCAATGAACAAATGACATCGCGCTCCACAAGTACCAAACAATTTCTCATCCATTCCATTCTCATATATTTGTTCTTTTGTTTTTTTGTAGTAAAAAAAGTTTATGTAAATGGATGATGCTTCAGTCTAAAGTTAGGATTGAATGATTGATTATGGTTCAAAGAGCACTTATATGAATAATTACAAATAACCTACTTTTTTATCTTTAAAATATTAGCAATTTAATAATTTAATCTCTGAAAGATCATAATATACTTTTTTATTCTTAAAAGATCATGACTGTCAACTCACTAGTCCCCTAAGTCATTAGACGTCAACAATCAAGATGATGTGACTTGTTAAATAATGACTTGATGCCGTTAAGTACTCTATTAGATGCCAAATAAACTTGTATATATGAAAAAAAATGTTATCTTAACACTTAGTCTTGGTTTTGTCATTTCTCATTTTTTATTCATTATTAAAATATTGTTAGGGGAAAAGAAAACATATTTTCAAATAGGTAAGTTTATTTGATAGCTAATAAAATACTTAATGATATTAAGTCATTATTTAAAAGATCGCGTCACTTAATCTTTCTAGGAGGGACTGAATTATTAGATTCATAATCTTTCAAAATGAAAAATAATAATTTTAGTATACTTCTTCCTGACATTTATTCATTTAGTACCACAAGTAGGGGTGGCAATGGATACGGGTATTTCGGGTATCCGCGGGTACTCATTCGAAAAAATATTCGATATCCATCGGATATCGGATATCGGATATCGGGTATTTCAGATATCGGATATTTAAAATACCCATTGGATATTGGTCGGATTAAGATATTAACCTCGAATACCTTATATTCGTACGATTGAATGGGCGGATAAGAAATCCGATATCCGATATTCATTTTTATATAATATATTAATTAAATATAATATTTTATATATATTAATAATTATATATATATATATTTAAATATAAAATAATATATATTATAAATTATAATATTAAATATTAAATAAAATATATTTTATTAAATAAAATTTTATGGTACAATTAATAAAATTAGTATTGTTAATTTTAATTTATAAAAATTATCTTTATTTTTTTAGAAAATTTAACTTTTTTATAATAATTTATTTAGTGGATGGATATTGGGTAATGGATATAGGATATCGGGTATCCTATATTCGTTATTTTTTCGGATATTTCGGATATCGGGTAGTTTCGTGTATTTCGAATATCGAGTAATTTCGGATACGGATATTGAAAATGTAATTTTTTTCGGATTCGGTTAGGGTTCAGGTATTGGGTGTAATGGGCAGATTCGAATTCGGATAGTGAAAAAATGAGCGGGTACCTGCCCATTGCCACCCCTAATCATAAGGTTATTTTATCAATTTTTTTTTTTAAAAAATATTTTCAATGGACTCATCAGTCATCTCTAGCACTGTCAAACGGGCCAACCCGGCCCGACCCGCACTGGCCCGTCACGGGCTCCTTGCTAAACGGGCCGGGCCGGGTTGGCCCGTTTATAAACGGGCCATATTTTAGTGGCCCAAGCCCACCCATGCCCGCGGGCTAAACGGGCCGGCCCGCGGGCCAACACTTTATTTTTTTAAAAATTTGTTTTTATATTAAAAATAATATATATATTACAAAAAATAAAGATAAAAATAAATTATGAGTAATATTACAATTTTAATATGTATAATTATGGTAATTATGTTATTATTTTATATTTTAACATAAATATATATATAAAATTATATTTTTTTCTTAAAATTAAATTATTTTATACTTTAAAATAAAAAATATTATGAAAAATAATATATTAATAACAACAATCAACAAATAAATACAAAATATATACTAATATTTTTTAAAATAATAAATAAAATTAATAAAAATAATAATTTATATTTAAATGGGCCGGCCCGCGGGCTAACGGGCCCCAACCCGTTTAGCCCGCCGGCATTTTTAGGCCCGTTTTTAAACGGGCTTAATTTAGCCTCTCCAAGCCCGTCCAATTAGCGGGCGGACTGGGCTGGCCCGCGGGCTTTGGCCCATTTTGACACTGCTAGTCATCTCCCAAAACAAATCTCATGTTAAGTTTGAGGTGTATAAGTATGAACTCCAACCATGTGATTCTTCACTGCTTTTTTATTTTTTTTTTCAAAAGACGTAGAGGCCAGAAGCCCACTATTTTGATTTAACTTTTATGATGTCTTATACTCTAGTGGTTGTAATGAGTGAGGATGGTCCATTGTCCGATAGCACGAATTTTTTGTTGTTTAAAGTTGTTTTATTTAAATTAGTCATGATGATAATAAAAAAATTGTGACCAAATTTTCAATCACGTTTATTAATTGGTTAACCATAATAATAATTATAAGTTGTAATTAATTCGAACAGCACAACTTTAACGACACAAAATTTAAACTCCTCTCCTTGTTAAGGCAAAGGAAGAAAGCACTCAAATCACGTGGTATTTCATAGGTTTTGTTTAAGATTTATATATTAAAAAAAGGGTAATTACCTTTCTTACACAAATTAGAATCATAATTTTTTATAGGATTTATCTAACAAGTATTTTAGAATACTTATTAAAATTTTTTGGATGGATCAAAAGAGAATTTATTATCTTAAATTTTGTAAAAAATAACAAAACAATAATTTTATAAATTCTTTAATAAGTTGAAATAAATCTTTAACTAGTGTTATAGAAATTATTGGTTAACCAAATCCTAAAATAATATGAAATACAACTAAATAAAAGAATCGTCTTAAATGAATTAAAGATTTTTTTTTGTCAAATATACCCTAAAACCTTCAAATTTTAAGTATCTTATCATACCAAGGAATACTTTTAAAATGAGATTAAAATCATATGCTGTACAATATACAACAATAAATAAGACAGAAAAATACAGAGGTAGGCTTCACACATCTTTATATCTTGGGAGAGAAAAAAATCAAAAAAGAAAATATTTTTTTTATCCTTATCTCTCTCATAGCTCTACCAATAAATGTAGAGAATTACTTTAAAAGATCCTATCTTCATCTATTATGTTCCAAAAGTTTCCCTTTCAATGGCCAATTTTCAATTGTTTCTAAGGGTACTTATCAAACAGTACATTACATATAATTTTACGATTCTAAAAAAAATTTTACATTATATTTTATACATATCAAACACACTTTTTATTATACTTTTTTTTCTCTATCTCTCTCCTTATTTTTCTCTACAATATTTTCTTTTATTCTATAATACTTTACATCTGTGCATTTATTCTAAACTGGCCTCAAATGTGTTTTTAACATTTTACAACAAATGACGTATAAGCATATTTAATTGGGATATATATCAATATCATCAAATGTGAAAAATGCGAAATGGCCACCGTCTTTGATAATTGACATTTTTAGTATATGCTGATACGCTAGCATTTATCAAGGTAAATAACTTCATTTAACAATTTAGCACATCACATCATAAAGATTTATTAGATCTAAATTTGGGCGACTTAATTATTAAATGTATAATAAAAAATACATGTATATATTTTTTTTTCAAAATTGAAATTGAAAGTAGCTTATTCTAATTGTCGTTTTCCTTTGTCAGCCGAATAATAATGAGTGATACATTAACTTTTTTTTTTTATTCTGATAGACACGTCAATTTGTTGAATTGAGCCTTGGATTATATATAGATAAGGATTGAAGATACAGGGAATAGTAGGGACGGAGAATAAACATTTTAGCATTTAATATTTTTAATTTTTTAAAATTTATTTATTTATTTATTTTAAAATATATTCAAATTAAAAAATAGAGATGAAAAACAAAATCAAAGAAAATATTAAAATTATAGTTTTCTTTATTTTTATTGCAATTATTTTGAATATTTTGTTTCTTCAAACTATATAATATATAAAGTATATATATAGAGTCCTTTTAGAGTGCAAATATATGCAAATGTGCGCATTTGTATTGGTTCAGTTGCAAAAATATTTTTTTAAAAAAACTATATTTTTATACTTGGATCAAAATAAACACACCACGTAGACGTTTGTATGATTTTGCACTCTAAGCAATTTGCAAAAAAAAAATTCATATATATATATATACACCGAGCCACAGAATGCTGTTTTTTTTTTGTATGATTTTCCAACCCTTGTACCCTCAATGTCAATTGACACTCTGATGTATGTTTGGTTGTTGCTTAATGAATGAATATGCTTTTATTCAAAAATAAAATGATAAGGCAATTGATAGAGAATTAGGACTCATTTGCTTGGTGAATTTGTTTAAAGGAAATGAGAATGAGAATGATATTATTATATTTGATATAAGATAAAATAAAGGTGAGAGACATAAATGAGATTGGAATATAATGATAATTTTACCCTTTATTAAAAGAATATCAAATTATATATTATTATTTTTAATATTTTTATGTTTAGGTAATTAACAGTGAAAATGAAATTTTTAAGATAAACATATTTTTAGTTAAAATAATTTTTTTATTCAATTTAGTAAAAAAATTAATTATATTAATTTCTAAGATTTTTAAATATATATATATTTACATATATTAGTTATTTAATTAGAGAGAGGGTGTGTATAATTAAGGGTAAAGTAGACATTTCATTTGAGATTTCCTAAATAATCTTACAAAACCTTCATTTTTGGAGCTTTTGTCATTTGTGCATTCCCTCATACGAGGGAATGATGCAAGCCTTCATTTAAACCGTGTAATAAACATGAAAATCCTTTAAACCCATGTCTATTCCTTCATTTAAATCATGTAATAAACATGATTTAAAATTTACCGTGTCATATTTTGACGCCTAATATCTTAATAATAAAATAGTTGATTGTGGTAATTCTTCAAGGATCACATTGTCTATTTCGATATTTCAAAGTTTCTTGCATGCTACGTGATATTTAACGATGACATATCAATATTTAACAACTACGTTACCTAAAAAAATGACTAATATATTAAGAACTAAATAACTAAAAGTGAACAATTTTTAAAGACTAAATAATCTACTTTTATTTTTAAATTGTTAAATTATAAATCGATTAATATTCCAAGAACTAAAAAAAATAAAATTTCTGGTTAAAATATAAAAAGATTAGAGGCACGTTCTTTACACAAAAATGAAAATGAAAAGGGAAACGGAATGCGTTTACTGTGTTTGTTAATAAAAGTTTAAGAATGGAAATGGAATGAGAATGTATTAAAATTACCATTTTATCCCTTATATTAAAATAATAAAAAGAAAAGAAAGTTATGATTGTGTCACATCAAATGGTATAATAGATATTTTGTATTTTGTATTTTCTTTTTTTAAAAAAATTAATAGAAATGAAAAAGTAAAAAATAGGTGGGACCCAGTGAATTCCACCCATTCCTTCTTCATTTTCATAGTTATTTCTCGTTAATGAACAAGACTTAGAAGTTAGAACCCAACCCAATTTTCTTTGATTGGGCTTATTATGTATGGGCTATTGAGAAACTTCTCATGTAACCCATTTCAAACCTCCCAATCTTCTTATTCACCAAAAAAACAAAAAACAATTTCTCTTTTGCGCCTAAACTAATTTGTAAATCTGCAAATCAACGTTCGAAAACTCTCATCTTACAGTCTCAAGCGAAATAACAGAAAAGAGAGAAAAAAGTGACGGTCGGAGTTGGCACTGCGAGCTCCGGTGAACGGCGACGTTTCCATTGCGACATTGACGACGTCGCTTTGTTTTTAATTTCAAGGTACGAACTCCGTAACCCTAATTTCACTTCTCATTTTCCGTTTTACAGCAATGTCTAAAATTACGCTACAGTTTAGCCTTTCGATTGACATTAGGGTTTTCTCTTGCATCAGCGAGAGATTTGTTTCTTCTCTCTGAAAATGGCAAAGCGAAGAGCCAAGAGAACTGTTAGAAGAACTGAATCGGTACCTGAAACCAGTGGGATCGGTGCTGACGAGCCCAAGGAGCCTCAAATTCAAACACAAGAAGCTCAATTTATTGACCTCGAACGTGAAGGTATGATCTTAGCTTGTTTGTAGTGTGTTCCCTTTGGTCTTCTCTATGCACCTAATTAGGTATAAAAGCCCAATTGTGTTGAGATGCAGAATATATGTATTATCTTAGTCTTAGATATTCTAGAGACCTTTTCCTCTTTTATATTCCACTAAATTGCTGCTTTTTGGATCTACAGAAGAGGGGAACAAAATTTCCCCTTTGTGCCTACTTTGGTGGGATGCGAGTTTCTGATAGGAACATGTTGAGAGAGATATTGTTAAATTGTTAGGTTTTCTATTTTGTTAGTTTATAGCAGAAATAGCGTGTCATGAAAGTGTTATGTCTTTATTCATTTCTAATTTTCTATGGTTAGTTTATTAATAGTTAAATCTTTTCTTTGGTTTTCTATTGCCTCTAGTTTTTGGGGCTGTCTTCTATTTGGTCAACTATTTTATACATGACCAAACCACTTGAGACGTGTTTTTTGTTGTCACTTTTACATGTTGATTTTCTTTGTCATTTCACCCTAAAATAGTTCTCTTTTTCAAGTTCATATTTTTGTTGGCTCTAATTTGATGGATATTTTACTTTGGCAGTTCAGCGACAAACTGATGCCATTAGAGCTGTGCGAGATGTGGAGATTGAACATTTACTGACAGAGTTGCGTTTGCTTCGGTCCTATTTTAACAAGGAACAGCTCCAGAAGCCCGTATTACAATTTTTTGAAGAAAATTTCCCAAATCTTTCAGTTGTTAATGATAAAGAGAATAAGAAATTTGAAGTTAGATGGAATGATAAAGACAGAAGATTTTCCGTGAGCTGTGCTGATCAAAGAGATGTACACGCTTCTTTTCTGCAAAGATTGTCTATGGCTTATCCTGACTGCTGTACTGCAAATCCAGCTTTGGGTGGCTATGAGTACTCTAGCAAAGCAGGTATTACTTGTGAATAAACCTGAAGTCTTCCTCTTCTTTGCGGCATGGATTGTAACTGACAATAGTCATTTGATGGTTGCAGGGAGAGTAAGCCTCCTTGGTGCTGATAATCTGCATATCAATGAATTTGTATGGTTCTCTTTCTGCTATATGTTAATGCCAAAACCCGGAGGAAAAAAATTCTTATCTTCTGTCAGTGTATTTGGGTGTAGGTCCATGCATGATTGGTGTAAAACATTATGTAGCCTCTGGGCACATTATGCAATATCTTTTTTGTTACAAAGGACTGAAGGAGGCCTCGTGAGTTGGGAGTAGGGAAAGGAAATGGAGTAGGGTCTAGGGATAAAACCCGGGTGTATCAGGTCCCATGGCACTTGGCTGTTGGGCACATTATGCATTTTGTTGCAGCATGTTCTGGATGGGCCAGATTGTAAACTTGGCTTTAAGCTTCTTCACAATATATAGAATTTTGTCAGGCTTGGCTTGGCCCCTTAAATAATTGACAAAATCAAGGCCGGAACCCAGCTCATGATTAAGTCTAGTTCTGAGTATTCTTAAATCTTGATCTGAGAAGACCTAGTTTTCTATTCTAGTTATGACTTGAAACAATGTTTATTTTGTAGGTTTGGGGGGAGCCATCTGAAATTCAGACACTCGCAATGCAAGACGCTCTTCAGACTCCTGGGGTTTGCATCTTGTTCCCATTTTTCCTTTTCTAATATATTTTCTGCACTTATCAGGCTTATTTCTGTTCAAAATGTCAGGAGCCTGTTTACCTTTGTTGGCAGTTTTGGGCTACACTTAACTCCAAAGTATCCATAGCTTAAGAGACTATTTTGATTCTGATAATTTTACAGGTTAGTAGTCAAAGATTGTCCGTTGGGATGACACCAAAAACACTTAGGCTGCCCAAACCTGGCGAGATGCTTCTCTCTGTCCATGGATCACCTCTTGGTGTTTACAAGGAAAATAACATGGAATCTATACATGGTATGGAAGTTGTCTAGGTTTTTTCTGTTTCCTCATGATTTTAAATTTCGTTTGACTCCGTATTGCATGAGAGGTAGTCTTGCCTTTTCCAACACCATCTTATTTATTTCTTTATTTTGGAAGTATAAAATACAGACCTCACTGCTTTCCCTCTGGGCTCAGTGTGTCCATTAGTTCTTCCACACCAGATGAGAGACTGATTTTTTTTTTGTTCTGATATTTATTGTGATTTGCAGAGTCAGAGGAAGGTTGAATGCCTGTTAGATCACCAAATCACTCGTAGTGGTTCTGTCCAAGACCATTTATGTTTTTATTATAGATAAGGGTTGCGTAAAATTTGGCTACCCTTTATTATTTTTTTGTTGAATGTTCTGCACATCCGGCGTTACCCCATGAACCAAGATAGGCCGATGTCAATATTGGTTTTGTTCTTCTGGCTTCCAGAGATTTTGGAAAGGGATGCAGCTAGAAGACAGCCCTACCTAGGTCGAAAGTTATCTGACTAGTGTAGTGTACTGTTTAGTGTTTGTATTTTTTTAAGGATAGAATAGTGAAGTCTGTATGGTTGTTTGGCTAATTTGCGTTATGAGAATCCTGAGTTTGTATAAGTACTGTACTTTCTCTAATTATGTAATTAACTTCTTCCTTTGGATGTAAGGAAAAAGCACTAGTGTTAGTGATTTGGTAATTCATGCACTATACTTCTGAATGGTGAAAATGAGACAATTTAGAATAAGCATAACATTATTTGCTTCCAAGTAGTCACAAACAATACCAACAGATACAAAACACATCAAAATAGCAAATTTAGAAACATTAAAGCAAAACTAAATTAAGTTGGTATGCCTCATGCACTAAGTTTATGCTTATGGAAAATCAAAATTAACATAAGACTTTTGGTAATCAAAATTGTTACTCCAGTAGTGCTTAAATTGCTGCCCATTCACCAAAAAGATTGCGTGGGTCTTGTTCTTGATTTCGATTGCTCGATGGGGAACACTTAAGCAATCACAAACGGCCCAGACTACCTAGATTTCAGCTTCCCTGGGAACAACTTACGGCAAGAATTGAAGAGCAGCATTTGTTGTCCCACCTCGAAGTCCTTCCTCCAAATGTGCTTGTCATGCCATGCCTTAGTTCTCTTATAAATTCTAGCACAGTAGCACTCATAGGCTTCCTACTGAAATTCTTCTCACTCAATTGGAGCATCATTTTCTCACCAGCAGCCTTTAAATCAAATTTCAAAGCCTTGATTGCCCCAAAAGCTTTATGCTCTAACTCCACTAGCAAGTGACAAGACTTTCCGAAAACAAGCCTATGGGTATTTTAAAAGCTGTTCTATATGCCCACAATGCATCATCTAACTTCTGTGCTCAATCTTGAGTTGTTGACAGTTATCTCAAGAATTCACTTCAACTCTTGGTTCGAAATCTCCACTTGCCCACTTGTTTGGGGATGATACGGAGTAGCACTTTTGTGATGCACCCTTATTTCCTTAATAGAGTCTCAAAGTGGAGAATGCAAAAATGGGTGCCTCCATCGTTTAATAGCACGCGGAACTCCGAATCTTGGGTTGCCACAGTAAAGGGAAGGCACCCATGAAATCCATTCCCCATACATCGAACAACTTTACTTCCAAGATACTATTCAATGGCATTTCATTCTTGTTTGAAATATTCCTTGTTCTTTGACATCGATCACAAATGTTCACAAATCGTCCAACATCTTGGATCACGGTGGGCTAATAGAATCCCAATTTAAAATCCTTAGCAACCATCTTTGATACACTGAAATGGCCACCACATTCTAGGGAATGAAAATGCTCCATAATACTCTTTGCTTCGTCCCGGTAATCAAGATTCATCCGGAACATGTCCTATTTTGCAGTTTGGTGCCTCTTATCCAAGTGAATCAATTCACAGGCTTCGTAATTGTAGTGCTCGATGCTTCATCACTGTGTTCTCCCCTTATATCGGCGATAACGTCCTTCACAGTGCCACTAAGCCACACTACAATGCGGAGACAAGTACCTATGAACAAAAATGAATCTGGTCACTTGTGATAAACTCAAGATAAGTCTCATAGTAACTTCCAACATTTCAATGACCCAGAGAGTTTGTGGATTTTTTTTGGTGTACCAATTTGAACCCACACCCTAACGTGTGTTCATACTTTCCACAGAAGTACTGAACCACAAAGGCATTGAATTGGTAGAGTTTGTGGATTAAGCACCCACCCTTGACAACTTTTTCAATTAAGGATTAAAAATAAAATTCCATGCATATATGGTGCATTATAGTTTACTAAATAGATTCCATTTTGGCTACCTCGTACACACACTGACATTGACACAACACGAATACTTTGACACGTCAAACTTCCAAAAATATAGAATAGGACAAAACAAGCCATATACATACATATATATATATATTTTCAGTTTTCTTGTAGTAATATACCAATTTTGTTACTAAACAGTTTACATTATTATTTACTAAATGTCATACAATAAAAAGTCAAAAACAATTAAAAAATAACTATAACAATCTAATTAAAATGAGTTCTTTAGATTTTTATTCACTTATTTTTTGTTATTTTCCTATTTTTTTAGGGACCATCCTATACTTGGCTCATGTATGAGCAATGGTCTGACACGTGTCCGAGCTGGGAAACTATTTTTTTTTTTTTTTAATTTTGACACACTTGTGTGTTTTTCATACGTGTGTTATTGTTTGTCGTTGTCGTGTCATGTGTCGAACACACGACATGCCTAAAGATAGACATCTCCGTGCTTTATAGGCTGCCACAATCATCTATTATGTTCTTGTTCTTGATTAAAACGACTAATGATTTCTCTACGACTTTAAAACTTGTAAATTGTGATAATGTCCCTAAGGTCACAATCTTCAAACTAAGAAGTTTCTCACACAACATATTAAGTACCTTTTTAACAGCATTATCCAAAGTACCTGCAAACTGGCAAAATGGCTGCACCACTCCTTTCCCAGCAATTATCAGCTAAATAATCAGACACAATCTCACATTTAAGGAAAAGCAGAAATAAAGATGGTGTCATTAAACATGAAGAGTGAAACTATATCCAGTTTTTCCATAAAATTTTTCTTTACCATGTCACAAACATATTAAACAAGGTCTTATTTAGCATGCAACTACCAAAATTTCCTTTCCAAGTTTTTTTTTTCAAAACAAAGTTGTTCGAAATGGAAAATAAGCATCTATGATTCACTAATCTCAATTTTTGTGCTAATGCTATTGACTTTTTCAGCTCTAGAACTCAATGTCACTAAAGTGACCTGAAATTTTCTCAAGTATTCTCAATTTCCAAACTGTTCTCGTTGGTTATTATTTCTTTTGTTTAAAATCAAACAATAAAAAGGCAAACACTTCCAGGGTATCGATTTTCAAGTCAAAGCCAACAGCAGAGCCTATGAGTTTGCAAGTTGGTACACTAGCAGAATGATTTATATAATTTCAAGTAATATAAATATCAGTATCATATGTATTGAAGTCAAATAAACCCAAAAGAAAATCGGGCCAGCCAGGACCATGTACTACATCCTGCGAATCAATATGTTGTACAACAGAATGGTGGAAAAGTGGAATAAGAGCTAAATAAGTATAAGTGTGTAACATACCACCTCGCAAGTGAACTGATCTGCTTGAATTCAAATCTCCAATAGATTCATGGGCTCAGAAATTATTCACATGAACCACCAACTTCGTTTCTTGATGATCTATGCAAAATCTTGGGGCCTTCTTGAACCAGTAGTGACACTTCCTGAATTCGCAGGTAATGACCCAAAAGCACCCAAAGCATCCAAGAAGAACCTCTTGTTAGGGACAATGCCATCATTATCCATACGCTTTAGTAACTTATCCAGAAGCTCCTTTGAGTTGGCTTTAGTGTATGCCTTATAAAGAAGTTTATATGTTGATGAATTTGGATATATTTGTAAGCTACTTGCCCTCTCAAAAAGTGCATTTGCCTCAGTGGGTAAACCATTCATACAGTATACATCAAGCATTGCATTCAGTGTTGAAACTTTAATACGAACTTTTGACTGAACCAGTCCATCAAATAACTCTCTAGCCCTGGAAACACAATCACAGAGGCCATACATATAGATAAGACTCTCATGTGTGATAAAGCTTGGTCTGTAACCCAACACAGTCATCTTCTTATAAACGCTTTCTGCTTTCTCTTTAAGCCGTGCCTTCCCATAGTTCAAAATCATTGAATTAAATGTAGGCAGTGTTGGTTTCTCCTTGGATCGTAATAAGCTCTTAAATACTTGTTCCATCTTATCAAATTCCTGCTTCTTCCCATATGAATCAATCAGCAGATTAAAGGTAATTATGTCAGGTTTACATTGATTGCTTTTCATTCGAGAAAGCACAGATTCCATTTCCCGGATCATCCCATTTTTCCCATACGCATCCATCACACCGTTAAATGTGTAAGTGTCAGGTGTAACAATGCTCTCATCAAGATCCTTAAACAAAGAATTTACCTGATCTACATCATTGGCTTGAGCAAAAGCTCTCAAGAGGATGTTGTATGTGACAATGTTGGGTTTGCATTGGTCCATTCCTTTCATTTTCTCAAAGTAGCCAAGAGCTTTGGCCAAAGCCTTTGCCTTGTCCCGTGAATGAAGGTGAGCTGTGATGAGTGCATTATAGACAGAAGTATCTGGTCTGCATCCAGTATTACGCATCTCAGAGAAAAGCCACATAGCCATTCTGGTTTGGCCTTTCTTTCCCATAACTGATATCAGTTTTGAGTAAACCCCATTGTCTGCAATATACCAGCGTTGCTTCTGCATCCATCTGAAAACCTGAATGTCAACTATCATAGGTGAGGCAGGCAACTCTTGATTTATCATATATCCTTTGAAATACAGACAGTGACACAGACATGTGGATTTATCATATATCCTAAACCCTAAGTATGTTGACGCGTCAAACTTTAAAAAAATATAGAATATGACATGACACGCTGTATATATATATATATGTTTAAGTTTTCTTTTAGTGATATATCAATATTTTTCTATATTCTAAGCAATTAAAACTATTATTTTCTAAATCAAATTTACTAAATCTCATATACAACAAAATCAATTAAAAGAGAACTTTAATAATCTAAATAAAATGAGTTCTTTAGATTTTCATTCACTTATTCTCTGATATTTTCCTTTCTTTTAAGTCATCCTAAACTTGGATCAAATATGAACCATGTTCAATGGGTGTCCAAGTTGCATTTGGCGTGTTTCTCAGCTGAAAAAAAAAATTTTATTCTGACTTACCTATGCATTTGTCGAAGGTGTCTACATTGTGTCATAGTGTTTTGGTGGTGTGACACACCTAATAGGCTAGTTCGTGATTTATAGCATATATCTATGCTGATTGTTCTGCCCCTTTATACTATAATTCATATATATGTCCTAACTCCTAAATGCGATTCTTAGTTCACTGAACTCAACATTAATGCTTGTTCTATTGTCCACAAAACTAAAAACCCTAAAAATTTGCGTTGTGTCCCACTGACCAAACATCATTGACAACATCAAGGAAAAATTAATTAAATTCCCTAGTACGAGATATTCAGCAAGATTGAAGAGAAAGGGTTAGAGAAAGAAATCCGACCTCAAGGCACTGAAGCCACTTATCGTCATTGCCAAGTTCTTCAAACAGCAAGAAACAGTGCTCAGTCCTTACAAACTTCACGTACTTGTTCAAAGTGTTCAATAGAGGCTCCTTATTATCACTGAAATTCCGCATAAGCAAACGAACCAGGTCTTGAGCTTCGGATTTGTTGCTCGTAGCGCTCGATTTTCTCGTGGGTCGGTTTGAAACGCACGAGATTCGGATACTGGATCGAGTTAGTAGGGCTAGCTGTGGAAATTGTCGGTGGTTACTCCTGTAATTGGGAAATGAAGAAGAAGAAGAAGAAGACGGAAAAAGAGTGAGGGTGGGGAAGTGGAGAAGTTGCTGAGAATGAGATAGCAATGAATTTGAAGTCATTTCTAGTTTTCCAGAAGGACTTAAGATGGGTGTCACCTCTTTTTGGCGGTCTGAATTTGATGAGTGATAGATATACACACAGAAAACGAAAAAGAAACATTTCATGACTGAAAACGGGTTGGATCAGGGGTGGCAATGGGCGGATGCCTCATTATTTTACTATCCGAATCTATTATACTTAATACTCGAATTATAATCGAATATAAAAAAAATTATAATTTTAATATTCGTATTCGAAACTACCTCATACTTGAAATATTTAAAATTATCGATATTCAAAATATTCAAAAAAAAAAATAACGGATATAAGATACTGAATATCTTATAGTCAACTAAATTATCCGATATCCATTACCCAATATCCATCCACTAAATAAATTACTATAAAAAAATTAAATTTTCTAAAAAATAAAGATAATTTTTATAAATTAAAATTAATAATACTAATTTTATTAATTGAAACCATAAAATTTTATTTAATAAAATATATTTTATTTAATATTTAATATTATAATTTATAATATATATATATATATATATATATTATTTTGGGTATTGAATATCGGGTATCCTATCCGTCCATTTATTTCGGACGTATATAGGATATCCGAAGGTAATATATCCGCACCCGTCCAATACCCAATGGATAATCATATTCTACTACCCGTACCCTATCCGATGGATATCAGATAGTTTTTTCAGACGAATACCATCGGGTACCTATAATTTAACTATCCATTGCTTGCCACCCTTAGGTTGGATAATCAGCTTGTCAAAGTTGAGATTTAATGTAAAATGGTGGGAGGGGTAAACTCGTATCATAAAATTTATAAATCGTAAGAGTTTATCTATGATAAAATCATATTAATTTACCTATATATATATATATATATATATATATATATATATATATATATATATAGGCACACCTAATTATACCTTAGTTACATAAAAGAATTAAAGACCATTCAATATCCAAGTTCAATACATAATTTTTTATGGAAGTTCAATACATAATTAATAGTTCAATAATTTATAGACACGCAATTAAATCAAATAAATTAAATTACATTTTCAATTAATTTCATCAAATTTATTTGATTCATTTTCACTAACACAATTAGTACTTACCACCATCATCACCACTTAGTACTTCATTTCTAATGTTATATAAACTCAAACACATAGATCATTTGAAGTACAACAAACTCACACATCATCAACACTAAGACCTAGAAAGAATGGAAAGGGAATGAGTTATATGTGGTAGGGGAGTTTTGGTCTGGACATTAGGTTTTTAGGAAATATATGGATTTTCTTTGAGTTGGGCGAGTTATAGATATCTATACAAATATATCGATTTTTTTAAAAATAACTCCAAATGAACATTTTTGAGCTGCGGTGAAATCGTGGAACCGCTGGTAAAAATCGAGGTTTCGTGAGATTTTATCTGATTTCACCGGACACCGATTCTACTGCGATTTTACACCAACATGATTTTGTACAAGATTTAACAAGATATGAAGATGTAAAATCGTAAAATTTTAAGATTTAAATCTAGATTTTAACAACTATGGTTGGATTGTATATCAAAAAAATTAGAGGGTGGGATAATTGAAATTAACTTTTAATTATTGTGGTAAACTAACTTTTGGTCTCTGAATTATTAGTCAATCTACTATTTAATCTCTGAATTTTGAAAATAAACTATTTGGTTCCTAAATTCATACACTTCCTTAAACTATTTAGTCCTTGAGACGTTATCCGTTAAGTCATCATATGACGTGATCGTTATGTGTTGATATACTATCATTAATTTGCTACCATGTTGCTCCCTCACCTTGCCACATTATCAAAATATTTAAAAGTAATACTAAATAGTCTCTGTATTTGCCACTATATTGCCACTATTAACTAATACCAACACTGCTTAGTATTACTTTTAACTAATATAATGACTATTTAGTATTACTTTTAAATGTTCAAATGATGTGGCAAGGTAAAGTAGCAACATGGTGACAAATTAATGGTACTGCATCAGCATATAACAATCACGTCATGCGGTGACTTCACATGTAATGTCTCAGAAACTAAATAGTTGACGGGAGTGTAAATTTAGGGATCAAATAGTCTATTTCCAAAATTCATGGATTAAATAGTAGTTTGACTAATAATTCAAAGACCAAAAATTAGTTACATCTTAATTATTTAATATTTTTATCCTTTATAATTTCAGTAATTTGAGGTATTTAATTATCTAAATGAGAAGGAGAGGAAAAGTATATTAACCTCTTCTTTCTGCCTTCCCATCTTTTTTTTTTCTCTTTTAATCTCATCCCCTCTTAATTAGCGGCAATTAAGAGAAGTATCTTAAAATTGAAAATGGATCCTCCACATTTTTTTGATAGAGTTATAAAAAAGATAGAGAGAAGAAAATTTTTTTTTTCTTAATTCATCTCTCTCTTGATTTTTTTTCTTTCTATCTCTCTCATAACTCCATAAAAAATATAGAGAATTTTTTAGAGGATCCACTCCCCTTAAAATTATAAAAGATAAAATCGTATAAAATAGGTGCACGATTTCTCTAAATTTTTAGGAGAAGAAACTAGTTTCAACGCTGACATTTAGGATGTGGCTTAGAGACTAAAAATTGTCCGAGATTTAAGGATATGTTTAGTATGGAGAATGTTGGAGAGAATAGAAATGAGAATGTGATGTGTGATGTGATCTGAATGAAATAAAAGTGGATAAAATAATTATTTTATCCTTATATTAAAAGTGAGAATGGAATAAAAGCGGGTAAAAGTAAGAACAAAAACATAATTTCATCCAATTACAAAAAATAAGATTTATTTGGTATGTAGAATATTAAAAGAAATATTGAATTACCTCCAACATCACTTTGCATATTATTGCTATCAAACAAGTCCTAAACTTCTTCATTTCTCTATTTTTTTTTTAAATTGAGTTTCAAAGTTTACAATCTTTCCTTCTAAGTCGAGATATGTTAAGATTGTAAAGGGAGAAGGTATTGGAAAAAATCCTCTCTAATGCTCTCTCATTTATCATTCATCTTTGTAGGATATTTATACATGAAAATAAGAAATCCTAATCAAACTCCTAGAGTTATCCTTAAACGTAGATAACAACCTTATCTACCAAAATTTAAAATATAATATTCCTAAAATCTTATCCAAAAATAATCTTTCGTAATCATAACTATTTATAAAATATTTCAATTCAAATATACATATATCCAAATATATGTATATCCACATCAATTCAAATATACATATATCCAAATATATGTATATCCACAACACCCCCCTCAAGTTGGAGCATTAAGATCTCGAATGCCCAACTTGCGAAGAAGGAAATCTAGTCCTTATTTCCTAATCGAATTAGGAAATCAGGTCTTCAATTCATTTTCTTCCAACCAATCTAGTTGGAGTATCCACACAACCAATCTAGTTGTTCGTTATTGTTTCCCAATCGAAGAAGGAAATCAGGTCTTCAATTCAATTTTCCAACCAATCTAGTTGGAGTATCCACACAACCAATCTAGTTGTCCGTTGTTGTTTCCTAATCAAAGAAGGAAATCAGGTCTTCAATTCAATTTCTTCCAACCAATCTAATTGGAGTATCCACACAACCAATCTAGTTGTCCAAGTCCAATGTTTTTTCTTCAATCTATACAAGGATTTCCGAAGTTCACATACATTCGTAGAAAACGAAGTCTTCAATCCAACTTCTCCTGAAAGTTGGAGTATCCATACATGATACAACCTCATTGGTTGTCCATGCCCGAGGGCTTCTCTTCAATTCATATAAGGATTTTCGAAGTTCATATAGCTTCCCACACTCCTTTTAAGGTAGAAAACAATAGTCAAAGTACTATATCACCATTAATGACTCAGTACCAAAATCACCAGAAACCAGCATAAAACTCGTCATATGTCTTGTCGATGTCCTTTGAGGCATATCCTGATGGCTAGAAAACTTTCAAAATTTTATCTCCCAAACCTCCAAACGTGCACTCGTTGCACTCTGAATGGAATAAATAGTAGATCTCTCAAATCATAAAAGAAAATATGGTCTAGGGTTTAGGATCTAAACAAAATTGCTTTCAATAAAGGTTTATCCTTTAAAATAACCTGCCTCTGATACCATGTTAAGATTGTAAAGGGAGAAGGTATTGGGAAAAACCCTCTCTAATGCTCTCTCATTTATCATTCATCTTTGTAGGGTATTTATACATGAAAATAAGAAATTCTAATCAAACTCCTAAAGTTATAATATTCCTAAAATATTTCAAAATATAATATTCCTAAAATCTTATCCAAAAATAATCTTTCGTAATCCTAACTATTTATAAAATATTTCAATTCAAATATACATATATCCAAATATATGTATATCCACATCAATTCAAATATACATATATCCAAATATATGTATATCCACAACAAGATACGACAACCAAAACTATAATTCCCAACATTCTATAAAATTAAAACCACAAATAAATGTTCTAAAAAAATCCACAAATAAATCAGTAATTTAATTCAGTGTTTTTCCTTGGCACACACAAAAAAAATTTATTTTGCCAGATGGCACACACAAATTAATTATACACTCTGTAGTCTGTACCGTTAATTTAATAGATTTTTAATAAAAATCATATAATTTAATTTTAAATTATGATTGATTTAAATGTTAAATTTTAAGTAAAATTATTATTATTTATCACAATATAAATAATAATAATAATATTATTATTAAATTAATATATCCTGAAATACTAAAAACAAACGGAAAGGATTTGCTTGTCTTAATAAATACTATTTATATGTTTTTTTATATATATTCACTTTCATGCTTACACAATTTATGAGGCCTGCAAGCAACATTATTGGCTTATGATATATAAAATATTAATTTGGCCAACACATATGTGCGGAATAATGACTACGAGTAAATCCAAAGTTATTAACGAATGTCCAAAACTCTGTTGGGTGTTGCACATTGTTAATTTGTAATGTCAAATCATTACCATAGGCATAAAATTTAATTTGGTTTTAAAATTAGTGCTAAAAGCAACTTTTTTATTTTTTACTAGTGCGATGACAAAACCACCTAGATGGAAAAGAGAATTGTAGACAGAGAGACATGGGACCGAATTTGTGTTTTAGTATTGTAGATTGTCTTCTTCTTTTTTTAATTCGAGAAATTATAATTTTTTTTTTAAAAAAATGAGACATATAGATGATGAAGCGTAATTGGAACGTGATTTTGGTGCATGTTTTTCGTGAAGCAAGCCGGGCAGCTGATTTCATGGCAAAGCTGAGCCACAAGTTGACAGAAGGTTTTCACTGTTTCGATTATCCCCATGAGGGATTGAGTTTTATTCTTACTGATGATCTAAGTGGTCAATTGATGCCACGCCTCTGTGTTAGTTAGGTGCTTTTAACCGGTCTAATTTACCAAAAAAAATTAAAAATCAAACACAAATTAGGACCTAACATAAATAATTTAGATTATGGACTAAAAAGTTAGTTTCTAATCTATTTATGATGGATATCGATTTATATGGTTTTTTTTTAAAATTTTTTAATTTATATCTTTCATATATATTCTTTAAAAAAATTTATAATTTTTTAAATTTTAATAAAAAAAATAATTTTGCATATTAAAACACAAAAGAGCTAAGTAGTATGTCCTTTCTCCAAAAAGATAGGCCTCTTCTATAAAGCATGCCCATAAAACAACAAATGTAAGAATCTTGTGCAAGGGCATATTGTCATCAACGATCTTGTTAATTTTGTTTTTAAATTTTATTTACTTTCAATTATTTCTCTAATTTTCAATTGGTAAATGATATTCTTCACCCTAACTTTGCATTTATATAATTAATGGTTGATGAAAACGTAGTTATATCCGCGTGACAATTAATGCTGATTGTGTAAATGTAGTAATTAGTTGACATTGCCAAATTTTCCACAAATATTTGTCTGCTATCAATTTTGCCCTCAAAACTTTTGGTTTAGGTTGAAAAATGTCCATGTGTCAATGTAAACACAATTTCAAATTGATAGTAACTAAGGGTGTATTTGTTAGCAAGAATGAGTAAGGTAATGTTGGAGGTAATCTAACATTCTCTCCAACATTATGTATACCAAACAAATCTTATTTTTTGTAATTTGATGAAATTATATTTTTGCCCTTAATTATTTTTTTACCTACTTTTATTCTATTTTTACTTTTAATATAAAAGTAAAATGGACATTTTACCCACTTTTATTTCATTCACATCACATCATATCTCATTCCCTGCAACATTCCCATTCTCATTCCTTCCAAAATTTTCTAAAACAAACGAGCCCAAAGACTGACCCATTACTTTAGTTGTGAACAAAAACAATGATTGATAAGTTTATGCAATAGAGTCATGTAGGCTAATAATCCATTGATTTATTGATGCTTTACATGTTATTAATTATTAAACCATGCTTAGTTACCTATTTTAATGTTTTGAGTATTTAAGGTTTTTTATGGTGTGATTACTTGATTTCGTTAGGTGGAACTAATTCGGATTATTCCATTATTGTGTTTAGGTCCAAAAATTAGAAGGAAAATCTCATTTGTGTGCAAATGGAAGCTGGGGTAGTAATATGGAGCTATGTCATTAAGTTCTATAGCTATAGCACAACTTGGGAAGCTATATGCAGATCCAGTAAAGTGCATAAAGTGCACAATATGAACCGTTGGATAAAACAGTTACAGTACGAACACGAATCTCGATTTTTATTTAACGATATGAATGATGCATTTCATACACTTTACACATTTTACACTTCATTGGATCCTTTTCCACGTAAGATGAAGTTATGTCATCACTTAGACCTCAAACTATAGTCTATGTTGAGGGTATGAGATATCTTCAATTATGGATCAATTTCATTTTGACATCCTATGCATTTTTTTTATAGTTGCACTCAAGTCCTTATTTTTTTTTATAATTATACTTTTAACATTTATAATGAAAATTTTATAAATGTTAAAAGTATATTTATTATAAATTTTAGGGTTCAAATTATAAAATCATCATAAATGCTAAAAATATAATTATAAAAAATTTAAAGACTTGAGTGCAATATTATAAGTTTGTGGGTAAAAATATAAAAATTTTATAAATATTAAAAGTATAATTACTATAAATTTTAAGAGTCAAATTATAAAATTACTAGACATACTAAAAATATAATTATAATTATATAAAAATATATAAACTTTAAGGGTAGAATTTTCCAAAGAGAATTGTACTTGAATAGCAAGGCACCATTTGAATAATAATATTTGAAGGCAATTGTACTTGTATGTGTCGGAAAATCGTCCAGACGAGTGTATTGATTTCCTTGGGACTCACGCTAAGGCCATGTTCACTTGGTGGAAATGAGTAGGGAAAAAGGTGATAGGATTCTCTAAAGTAATACTCTATATTTTTTGGTGGAGTTAGGAGAGAGATAAAGTGAAGGAAAATATTTTTTTTTTTGATTTTTTTCTCTCCCAAATTTTCTTCTCTCTATCTCTCTCCTAACTCCACCAAGAAATGTAGATAATTACTTTAGAGGATCCACTCTGGGAAAAACGGAATGAAAATGAAAAAGTAAGTGGATATCGTTTGGTCCCACTTATTTTTTTATTTTTTCATTTCTATTAACTTTAAGAAAATATAAAATTTTTATTATATTCTTTTGATTTGACATAATTTGACATAATTATACTGACAACATAAAGTGTTGAAGAAATGAAATTTTAGGATTGAATAATTTAAAGAGGAGGTGAGAAGTAAAATTGCGACGTAAATAATCAGATAAGTTAATAATAATACGTGGGATATTGTCCTAATACATGTATCATCATCACAACTATCAGACAGGGACTTATATTAATACAAACAAGTACTTTGAACTTGAACAGCAAGGCACCCTTCGTTATATAAGACAAGCTACTCTACTGCTTGTGGCTATAGTGAGAGACCCTAGCTAGATATTACCACCATCCATCATCATCATCATCATCATCATCAAAATTTCAAGTTTTGAACTATGATTTGGATTGCAGTTTTGTTTGTGCTTTCTCTTGCTTATCTCCTTCAATGGAGAAGAAACAAGAACAAGAAAGCAAGGAAACTACCTCCTGGTCCGAGAGGCTTTCCAATCATAGGAAACCTTCACATGTTAGGGTCTCATCCTCATCGAGATCTCCACCGACTATCCCAGAAACATGGACCCATCATGTACCTTCGCTTAGGCTTCGTCCCAACCATCGTCGTCTCCTCACCTCAAGCCGCCCACCTTTTCCTCAAAACCCACGACCTCCTATTCGCCTCCCGGCCACCCCACGAAGCCGCCAAGTACGAGGAATTCTCAGCCGCACGGAATTTCTTTGAGTTTTAGATCATGAACACAGAATTCTTTTATTTTTCAAACTCTCCACTAACTTTCTGTGAATTTTTTTTTTATTTTCAGTAAATCTCTTTTTTATAATTTTATAGCATCATTATCTTTTTTAATGAATTGAATGGCACTTTTAGTCATTTCGATATTAATTGAATGAATTTAGTATAGTAATTTTGATTGATATTTCTATTGTTAAATGACCTGAATGCCCTTTAATTAATTAAAAAAAATTTGACGTGACAAAATATTTATTGACATAATAGACAGAAGTTTTCACAAAAAAGAGTTCAATACCCAAAATTGAATGTTCAAAGAAATTGAATGCAACATTTGAAACTTAAGAGAGTTTTATGTCCATTCCTATATTTTAACTTTATTTATATATTAATCAATAATATTGATCTAATTTTTCATTGTTTAGGTACATGTCATGGGGCCAGAGGAACCTGAGCTTCAGCCAATACGGTGCGTATTGGCGCAACATGCGTAAAATGTGCACCTTGGAATTACTCAGCACCACCAAAATCAACACATTCCAAGCCATGAGGAAGGAAGAGCTTGACCTATTGATCGAGAAGATTCTCGAAGTCGCCGCAAGACGTGACGACGACGATGTGTGTGTGGATTTGAGTGCTAAGGTGGCGACACTTAGTGCGAACATGAGTTGTAGAATGGTACTAGGTAAGAAGTATATGGATGAGGAGTTTGACGAGAAGGGATTTAAGGGTGTGATGCAAGAGGGTATGCAATTAGGTGCAGCACCCAATATAGCCGATTATATCCCTTACATAGGGAAGCTTGATCTTCAAGGGCTTACTCCCAGAATGAAGGCCGTCGCCAAGACGTTTGACGACTTCTTTGAGAAAATCATTGACGAGCATGTTCAGTCACAGAATACGGATAAGGGAAAGACCAAGGATTTCGTGGATGTTCTGTTGGGATTCGTCGGGACTGAAGAATCGGAGTATCGAATTGAACGACCCAATATCAAAGCTATAATCTTGGTAATTAATTAATATATACATAGTTTTTTTTTCTTTTTTATCATGTGTGTATTCTTTTGTTCTAGCAATCCTTGCAAAGTACGTACTTTCTATTATTACAGGACATGCTGGCGGGATCGATGGACACGTCAGCAACTGCAATAGAATGGACACTTTCAGAACTAATGAAGAACCCAAGGGTAATTAAAAAAGTCCAGAAGGAGTTAGAAAGTGTAGTGGGAATAGAGAGGAAGGTGGAGGAATCAGACTTAGAGAAGCTTCACTATTTAAACTGCGTTATAAAAGAAAGCCTCAGGATTCATCCAGTGGCTCCCTTGCTTATTCCCCACTATTCCCTCCAAGACTGCACCGTAGGGGAATATTTCATCCCCAAAAACTCTAGAGTCATAATCAACGCGTGGGCCATCATGCGAGACCCGATTGTGTGGAGCGAGGCGGACAAGTTCTGGCCGGAGAGGTTCGAGGAGAGTAGTGTGGATGTGAGAGGGCATGATTTCGAGCTGATACCGTTCGGGTCGGGTCGGAGGGGCTGTCCCGGGATACAACTGGGTTTGACGGTGATCCGGTTGGTGGTGGCTCAGCTTGTGCATTGCTTTGAATGGGAGCTTCCACGTGGCGTGATGGCAGGTGATTTGGATATGAGTGAGGAGTTTGGGCTTACTATGCCCAGAGCTAAGCATCTATTTGTTGTTCCTACTCGTTATCGGCTGCTGAAATGATGATGTGGCGTTGCACTAGCAATTATATTTGGATACTTTCACTTAATAAAATCAAAGTGAATTGGACTCTTGTTTTCGCGGAAAAGGAGTTTTAGTGTTGGCCACGAAATCCTTTTCATACACAGCATCAATATACCAACCAGCAGCTTCATGATTTTATACTTTTTTTTTTTTTGATAATGTGGTTTTATATTCTTGTTTTCTATGAAATTCTTATATTACACTCTCTCTTTATTTTGAAAAATTATATTCCTCATTCTCCTAGATAGACAAAAAACATACAATTTCACTTGAATTTAATAAAAGATGAAACTAACTTTTTAGGTTTATTTTTTTTAATTACTCAATGGTCATATATATATATATATATACAATTTATCAATACATAATTACTTTTTCTTTTTTAAAAAAATTCTACAAGTTACATTTTCATTGGGCAAAAATAAAAAGAAATAATACCTAATTCACACATCATGACATCCATTTGTTTCTCTTGATAATTTCACTTTCCTTGTCTAGGATTTATTTTTTGGACAAAATTCCGTGTCTTGAGAAAAAAAAAAAGAAGCTATGAACGCACAAATGCTCAATGGAGAGCTGGATCTTCCTTAGTTAAGCCTAATACGGAACACTTTTTGCAACCAAGAAGGGCATTAGATTTGAGAAGATCGGAAATTAACGTAGGCTGAACTGCAGAAATGGGGAGAGAAAAAGAATAAGAAAGTATCCAAATATGAGTGTTTCAAATCAAACTCAAGCACTGTCAATTAATCAATGGATGGATTGTCACTTTACAAGGAAATTTTGAAAACAAGAGGAGAAGAAAAGAAAAGAATTTGATAATTACCCAAAATCAGATGGCTATAAATCAATTAAGGATGAGGAGATAAGAAGTAAGAAATCAGAAAACAACAATGGGGTCGAGGAACCAGAAAAAAATACTAATTCCCAGATGCATGCATGTACAAAAAATTTCAAACCGATGGTGATATAGAACAGAGATCGTCAAAAACTTGTCTGATGTTAGGCCTCTCATTTACAGGGAGAATACACCTGAGAGATATTGCAAGCAATGCATCCATCTCTTTGCAAGATTCTTCACCACCTGCAATGTCTCTGTCAATACAGTCCATTACCCTTCCTTCTTGCTCACACAGCCTAACCCAATCTGTTAGATCAACAGCCCCAGATTGCCCTGATATTATGTCCCCTGCACTTTTCCTGGTTAATAATTCCATTAGGATTACACCAAGTGCATAAACGTCTGCCTTAAACGATGGAACTGGTTTGTTTGCAGAAGCAAGTTCTGGAGCGCGATATCCGAGTGCTCCGAGATTTAGAATCTGCTCGGCAATTCCAGCTGGTGTCATCAGGCGGTGCAGACCATAGTCGGTGAGACGTGTGCTGTAATCAGGACCAGCTAATAGTATGTTTGTTGGTTTTAGATTTCCGTGGGGAAGCCCTCTATCATGAAGGTATAAAAGACATTGAGCAACTTCAACAGCAACTCGTACTCTCTGGATGAATGATAATGGTGAGTACCTTCGGGGTGTTGTCTCTGCACAACAGTAATTGATATTCTAGTCAAATAAAAAAGGGCTCATATCATGTTACTCCTGTACAAGCATAAAAGTAGTATATTACAAAAATTTGAGTAGATTATCACTTTGGTCCCTAAAAAATACAATATGTCTTGATTTGGTCCTTGAAAGATATAATTTGTCTCAATTTAGTCCTTAAGAATCTACACTAACATAATCGACGAAAATTTTCCAAGGACTAACTTTGATATTTTCATTTTTTAGGAACTAAATTGAAACAAATTGCAACTTTTAGGGACCAAATTTGATCAATCTTTCAGGTATTAAATTGAGATAGATTGCATCTTTCATGGACCAAAATGATAACTTAGTCTAAAAATTTATGCAGCAGTCCCTAAAATTCTACAACTAATCATGGCAGCAGCCAAGCAGCTTGCTCACCCAAGACTTTAAACATAAATGTCTCCACAAACTTTCAGGGATTTATATGCAGTATATCTAAATGATTCTAATAGTAACAATGGCAAGAGTTTCTAGACATAACCCCACCCCCCACCAAAAAAAGAGAGAAAAGTAAAGAAAAGAAACAAGAGATATGTGTGCTAAAAAAAGAAAGTAAAATAGTGAATTACAAACAAATAAACCAACTTTCACTTATTTTAAAAAAGAATTTAAGATTCAGAGCATATTTTTTCAAGAAGGACAACACCCGTACTCATTTCTAGCACATCTGCTAGGAACAAAACCAAAAGCTAGGGATCTTTTTGATGCTTTAGTGATAAATCAAGGCTTCATTGACTTGGCAATCACACAAAAAAACAATTATAATGAAATGAGGCCCTCCCTTTCTGGTATTTTCTTTAACTTCTGAATATGTTAGTGTTCCATTTTCATTTGTCTTCTTTGTTGAACATTTAGGAGATTGATAAGAAATATCAAGAGAAAACCCATGTACATAAGAGGTATAACACAGTGCAGAAGATAGTTATATATAGCCATTACAGAACAAATGTAAGCATTTCAATGAAGATAGCATAGAGGGGGAAGTATACAATTACCATAAAGATGTAGGGCCAAGCTGTCTCCATGTATATAGTCAGCTAAAAGAAGCCTCTCTTGTTCCCTAGGCCCCCAATAGTATGCCCGTAACGGGACAATGTTTGGATGCTTCATAGAACCAATCCTTTTAACTTCTCTAGCAAATTCCTTCTTATGTTTGACCAATCCCACTCTAAGCCATTTCACAGTCAACATATGACCACTGTCTAGAGTAGCTTTGTATAAAGTGCCATGGCTACTTCTGCCAAGAACTTCAGCTGGAGCTCGAGATAATTCCTCTGCTGTGAATGCTAGGGAAGAATCAAGGAAAAATAACTCTCCAGCTAGCCGATCAGGTGAGTACACATCTAACATCACGGGCTTTTCATGTGCTTCTATAAAACGGGGGGAGGAAGATAATGGGGAACCAGGAGATGACTTCCTTCCAGATGATGTGGGAGGGTTATCCATCAAATCTGGATTTACAGAAGCTGAACTAGCTGCTACCATTCCTTGAGGTAAGCCATGCTCGGTAATTTCAGTTACAAACTCTGACTGTCCAGAGAGTGACCTTGAATTGGATGTCAGCAAGTGATCATTTGAAAAGCTCAATGAAGTTGTCGGGGGCTGAACACTGGTGTTGAACTTGAAGAGGGAAGGCCGTGCGAGTCTTCCTGACTTGATATCTCGTCCAGTATTTTGACCACTAAAATCACTTCTTCCATGAAATTCTTTAAGTTGTGTTCGATGATAAGCCAGTAAAACAAAAACAATCATCACAGCAGCACCCACTGATGCAAGAATAATGGCTATCTTGATATTGCCCTTTGAACTATGATGTTTTGCTTGATCAGAGATATTATCAGGCACTGAAGTTCCATCTAAATTAGTTGGTAAGTTCAGCATTTCATTTCCAGGATGAAAAGATGAAGGAGGAAATCTAATCAAATTATCAGGAACATCACCAGATAAATCATTATTGGACACATTAAACACATTCAAGTTGGATGAAAGCTTATCAGGAATTTGTCCCACAAATTTGTTGCTAGACAAATCAAGGTACTCCAAATTAACAAGTTTGCTCAGGTCATTTGGAAGCTTTCCTGAAAAGTCATTCCTGGCAAGATTCAACAGTTTGAGCCCACCCAACCTACTTATATCAGGAGGCAAGTCACCTTTTAAGGAGTTACTGGATAGATCAAGATATTCCATTGGCCGATAAGGGGGCATAAGTATTAATTCACTTGCTCCTGAACCTTCAAGAGGTATTGGCCCTGTAAAATGATTTCCAGAGAGATTGAGGCTTGTCAATGTTGTTGAAGTAAATAAGCTAACAGGAATAGGCCCGTTAAGTTCATTTAAACTTAAGTCAACCGTGAACAACTTTGAATAGGCTCCCAACATAGGAGGCAATGTTCCAACTAAAGAATTATTCCTGAGAGCTAGCATGGTTAAACCCCCAAACTGACTCGTCAAATTTGGAAAGCTTCCTGACAGATTATTTGAACTCAGATCAAGAACCTCCAATGTGGCTTCCCAGTTCTGCATGGCAGATATGTCACCAGATAACTTATTGCAGCTTAAGTCCATGACAGTGCATCTTCTCAAAGATGTTGGCAAAGAGCCTGATAAACCATTCGATGAAAGATTCAAAATGTTCAAAGTTGTAGAGTTGATAGAATGAATTGAGCCTGTACATGTGTAAAGATAATGTATAAGATACTTGTAACAGAGCATTGAGGTTTGAAGATATTTATGTAATCAAAAGACTTCATAAAAATTTCATTGACAATAGTAAAATGCAATTTGCGGAATTACATGAAACGTTTGAATTCAATTGCAAAACAAAAGCTTGATATGCAATAGTGAGTAGGGTAAATTAACATAAAGCAAGCTCCCATGCTCCATGAAAGGCTGTAAAAATTCAATCCATGAATTTAGCAATGCAAATGACAGGTTTTGGTCCATCACTCCTTTATCCAGAGACCATCATGGCAGTATTCCTTCTTTCAATGTGTGCATATTATATTAATCAATTGCCTACCGCACCTGTCAGTAACTGCTTTGAACATGCATTGCAAAGGCTGGTACACAAACACACCAAAAGAATTATGCAATGTTGCCATTTATTTAATCAGTACTCATCTACATTCCCTTTCCTGACCATGCCCTCTCTGTCTGTCTATCCGGTTCTCTCTTTTTCTCTCACTTTCAAGTAGTAAAAGGGGAAGGTGGAAGTAATCGCCATGGTTTAATTTTAACTATCACTTACAAAGACCAAAATCAAAAGGCGCACTAAAATTAAGTTAGTATAACAAGAGATTTTCATGAATTTACGCCTCCCCAAAACAAACAAAAGAGAATAGAAAGAAAGAAGCATAGATCCATGCTAAGGAAACGATACAGTACAATAGAGAACTAGATTGTAGAAAAAATAATAATAATGTCATTGACCTATATGCTGAATACAGGATAACAAAAAAGACGAAGAAATGAGAAAATTCGTACCAAAAGAGAAACTGAAAGCATTTACCAGTAAAGCCGTTGCAGCTAAGATCCAGTTCTTCTAATGAAAATGAACTTTCTAACAGCTCCTCCGATATTGACCCATACAACAGATTACTCGCAAGACGCAAAATCCGAAGACTCGGCATTGACGACCCAAAAGAGGGAAGCTCACCCCTGATCTGATTGTGACCCAAATCCAAAACTTGTAAATTACGAAACAACGCAATTGAATCACCCTCAAAGAACGGACCATTCAAACTGTTATGACTCAAATTTATAAACTGCGCCGTATTCGCCAAGCCAGAAACATTCTCCACACTAAGCGCGAACCCACCGAAGAACCTATTAGAACTCAAATCAACATGCTCCACATTCCTCAATGCGGTCAACACATCGCCAATCTCACCCCAAAGTTCATTCGAATGCAAATCCAGCACTCTCAGCTGCTGAAGATTACTTATCCCTCCCGGAAACCCACCCTTGAAGTTATTATTCGACAAATTGAGGTAATTCAATCCCCATAGGTCGTTAACTCGAGCAGGGATCGGACCATAGAACTTGTTATCGGAAAGATCCAAATGCTGCAAAGTGGTCAATGTCCCCAATGCCGGCGGGAGCCTCCCGGTGAAGTCATTTCCGGAGAGGCTGAGATTCCTCAACATCTTGAGCTGAAGCAGAGTGTGCAATTTCAACTCCCCTTCCAAGCGGAGCCTATCGAGAACTATGGCGGTGACGTTGCCGGAGCCTTCGTCGCAGACAATACCAGTCCAAGAGTGAGGACAGTCGTCGAGGTCTGTGAGTGAGGAAAGGGTCCATGTGTCGAAAACCTTGCCAAGCGGATCTGTGTGAATCCCCTTCTTGAACTCAAGCAGAGATCGGACTTCGGCTTCGGAGGCGGAGGCGGAGAAGAAAGCAGAAAGGAAACAAAGGGAGAAGAAAACTGTAATAGACAACAAGTTTGGTATGGAATTCATCGGAGTGAATGTATATATATATAGAGAGAGAGAGAGAGAGAGAAGGGGAGTTTCCGAAACCCTAGAATAAGAAGAAGAAGAAGGTGAACATTGGAAGGAAGAGAGAGAAAATGGAGGTAGAAGTAGCTAGGGTTTTTATATATGGAAGAAGGAGAAAGAGAGAGAGAAATCCGTTAAAAATGGCGGTTTGGTCAGGTGGGAGAGTGTTGGTTGGTGGGGGTGAGTAACTACAGTCTGTAAAGGACAAGCTGCTCCTCCTCTTCGTGTCTCCATTCATTCACAGTTTACAAATTACATACTCTCTCTTTCTCTCTCTCTCTCTCTCTCTCTTTCTCTCTGTGTGTGTGACTCTGTCTCTGTGTGTGAGAGTGAGTGTGTGTGTGAGAGAGAGAAAGAGAAAGAGAGAGAGAGAGAGAGAAGTTTGTTTGTTGAGCCCTACACGCACATGCGTCTAACGCCTCTCTGCACGCCGTCAACTCCTCTGTGGAAATGTACTAATAATTTCTTCTTCCTTTTTCTTTTTTTTCTTCCAAAAACGGAAATTTTTCTTTCTTTCTTTTTTCTCTATTTTTCAATTACGCAGCCAATTAAGGGATAAGATAACCAATGAGAAAGAAAGAAGGGTGGATGGATGGAAGGATTCCAATTTCTAGTCCAAATTGTTTCTTGCAAATAGTTAACAAGAATAGACAAAGGAGTCAATTAACTTTTTGGTTATGAAATTTATTTATTTTAATATAATTTTTTAAAAAATAAAAATATTAAATATAATCCTAAATGACATCGTGTATTAAAATTTAATCTTTAAGATATGAAAATATTAAATTTAATTCTTGAGGGAAATTATTCATTTTCAAAATTAAATATATATATTTTTTATAGAATTAAATTTTTTTTGGTTGCTTGTTCGGTGACCAAATCACTATCTTGACTAACCCGAATTCGACCTATATTACGTATTTAGTTATGGTAAAAGAGTCTTTTAACTAAGATAATTGCATTTACATGTCTTCCTCTCCTCAGCCGCGCCGCTTTGCTTCTTCATCTAAATTACACTAGCAGCTTCTTCTTAGCAGGAGGGGTTGCTATAACTTGCAAATTTTTGTAAGTTTAGCAACCCCTCCTTATTTTCTTTATTTTGTTTGATTTTAGTACTTAAAATAAATAGATCTTTCATATCTATATTGTCCCCCATTATTTTTGTGGTGTTTCTTTCCATATTTATACTGTGTTTTTGTCTTCCTTTGTAAAAGTTTACTCTCTAATTACTAGATCTTCTTAGTTCTGGTAACTATAGTTGGTTTTTGATTTTTACGTTTGTTTATGAAGTTTTTTGCGGATCCTACAGATCTTTATGTTAGAAAGCTTCCACTTCATCATGTTGTTAGAAAATTTCAAGGCACTCTTAACTTTGAAGATTACAACATATTTGATATGCAGGAGATCTAACAATAAAAACTTTGTTGACAACATCAAGAATAGTGAAGTTTTTATCACAAGTTCATCTTACAAATGAAACGAGTTGATCTTTATTCGCCCTTAGTTCAACAATTTTTACGATTTTTTTCTTCTATATTATTAGATGGAGTTGTTTGACTTATTATAAGTGCCATTGGACTATTCTATAATTTGATGAATTTTATTATTATAAAAAAAAATAATTGCATTTACAAAATTTCAAACAATCTCAAATCACTTATTACTTAAATCAACCTCTTGGTAAAATGTTAATTTAGTCTAAATAAAAGTGAAGTAAGGCATTGATTTATTTGTGTGAGGGAAGGGATGAATAATAATAATAATAATAATAATAATAACAATAATAAGGGGAAGGGGTAACGGCGTTAAGGAAGGAGAAATGGAAGATTGGAAGTATTGTAATAGTAAGAGGTGGATATGATATGATATAATGGATTCGACAACCAGCGAAGATGCCGAAGCAAAAGAAGAGGATGTCTCGTCTCTCAAACTCAACACCAAAAAAAAAAAAAAAACCCTTCATTACAATTTACAATACAATACAATGCCAAATAACATGGGTTTTACTTTACTCTCTAACTTTGACCACAAATTCCCATTATTTGTTTATATTTTTAAGTGAAAGGATTAGTTTTCTATATTTGAATTCTCATTAAAAGAAAATTATATTTTGTAGTCGAGTGTGTCAAAGTCAAACAAAATTATCTTGTGTAAAAGACCAAAAATCGTAGAAACACAAGATTGCAAGAAAGGTACACTAGGAAAAAAAAATAAAAATGTATTTATTGTGTTTAGTAGTAAAAATTGAGAATAGGAATGAAATGAGAATATATTAAAATTACTACTTTACCCCTTCTATTAAAATAATAAAAATAAAAGAAAGTTATGATTGTGTCAAATCAAAGGATATAAAAGATATTTTATATTTTATATTTTGTATTTTTTTTAAAGTTGATTAAAATAAAAAAATGAAAAAGTATGTGAATCCAGTGGGCCCCACCTATTCCTTCATCATTTTCTTTGTCATTTTCATGTAAAGAACATCACCTAAGATAAAGTAACTTAGGTGCTTGTTATGAAGTTTACCAATATAATTAAAATACTTGGCAAAAAATTTTTGTATAATCTATTATAGTAGAAAGAGAAAATGAAAAGCGATAAATTACATAATCAATCAAATAAAAAAGAGAATGTAAATAATATTTATGATTGGTGAACTTGAACATAAAGAATTTACTATTTTTTTTTAGGAGAAAAGGAAATTCGATGCACTTTTATGCGTAACTTAACAAAAAAAAATTTATAAGAATAATTGGTAGAAATGCGGAAGTGATCTAATAAAGAATCAATCACTCATGGCCTTGCTCACCAAACACTGAAATCACATAAACACGTCTAGTCAACACCAAATTGATTAAATTGTAATTAATCAATCAAATTATAGATATTCAAACATATATTGTAATGAAGTCAATATTTTAAGATCTGAAATTGATCTGACTAGTTAGATCGATAATTATCTAAGTGTTTGGTTAATTTTTATTCATTGGCTTGGACGAGTGATCGGACCAATTTGAATTTGTTTAAACCCAACTAAAATCAAATAACCTAGGAAAAGCTTGAGAATTGATCGGGTCTTGAGTTTATCCAACTTCTTTTTTTCCCTTGTTTTACGAATGAGTATAGTATTTTGGGCTATATTTGTTTTGGTTGTCTATTCAATTTTCGAGACACTATCTCAACTAGTCTAGACTCAATCTGCGTCACACACCTGGTTATAGTGGAAGAGTCTTCTAATGGAAAATAGTTGCATTCACAAAGTTCCAAACCTAAAATTTTATTTAAACAATACCAAATCACTTACCATTTAAATCAACCCCTCGTTGGTGGGTTAGATTTGACTATACATTGTGAATCTTATAAATTTAAAAGTTATATGATTATATATAGAGCCAATAATATATTGTTTTAATATTATAAATACTTTAATTATTATTATTTAAGCTTATTTTATATATATATATAGGGACATTACATTTATATAGTTAAATCATGTAAATTTCTCATAATATTTAAAATTCATAAATAAAAACATAATTTTTGTAATATAAAATATAATATTAATATTAAAAATATTTAATTATTATTTTTATATTTGTCGTATCATCAATTTCAATAGCCAATCCAATTTTTAAATCATTGATTAAAATTTAATTAGTGTGCTATACAAAGATTCAAATTGTAAAATTTTAACTCGGGTTGTGATTGAGTGGAAGAAAATTGTACACTCTTAATCAAAATATTAAGAGTTTGATTTTTGACTTTGAATATGAAACAATTTTAAATCCTCAAGTTAGAGTCTTACCCATCAATATACCTACAAGTCAGTAAAAAGTTTAGTTTCAGTAATCAAGAGCAGATTCCTTAGTTTTAAAAAACAAAATTAAAACTTTGATATAAAATATTTACCACTCCAATTAATGTGAATTATTTGATTCAATGGATTAATCCAAGAGTTAAGATTCATCACTATTGATTCAATTCAATTTTCAAAAATGGTATTATGGGTGTGATTACTTTATATTATATCGTACCAGGGGGACACACATTGTCCATGACATGATCAACTTGTAGAATTCTCACGCATTTATGTTTTTGGTAAATTCTATATATTTTGTAGGTGTATTAGCTAGTATTTTATTATTATTATTTTTTTGGGCTTTTTACTTATGGGATGAAAATCATAAATTTGAAATGAATTCACTAGTTGAAAAACCAGTAAACAAAGGATAAAACTTTAGTATTATAGTAGTACTATTGATTATTTTTTTGGGCTTTTTACTTATGGGATGAAAATCATAAATTTGAAATGAATTCACTAGTTGAAAAACCAGTAAACAAAGGATAAAACTTTAGTATTATAGTAGTACTATTGAAGTCCTATATCGATTAGTTAAATGACTGATAAATTATATATATATGTTGAGGTAATCATCTATCTTGAGAGCTCTTTTGAGGTGAGTTAGACCTCTTAAGATGGTATCAAAGTGGGCTTGGGCATATGTAGATGAATGAGCCTTATTATGGGCTGTCTTGGAGATAATCCTTTGGTTTCACGTTCCTATGTCAGGCCCACATTGCTCAGTTAAAGGGCTGATAAACTATATATATAAGTTGAGGTAATCATCTCCCCTTGAGAGCTCTTTTGGGTGAGTTAGGCCTCTTAAGTCGATACATTTCTCAAATCATTTAGCGTTATTTGTTAATACTAATAGAAACTCACATTAATAAGAATACACCTTGAATGAATTAAGGATCAACTGATTGAAAAAATATACTGAAATTCAATAGTACAGTACTACTAAATAATATGTGATCATTCTTATAATCTGGTAAATTCACATTGTATTTATTTATGGATTTGTTTTTCTTCTTCACAGGTGAAATCTGACTAAATTTTCAATTTAAACCCTTTAATAATTATTTTCAACCTTTGATCTATTAGAAACATTAATTATCAATTCAAAATTTAAAATTACACTTTAGAAAACTTTATTGAAATGTTAGTAATTCTTAAAATTGAAAATATTAATTTACTCGATAAATATTAGTATTGAAAATTTTTACAATACTGTGGCCTTAATATTGTGACTTTGTATTGTATGACCTAATTTGGCCAGATTAGTACAGATTCAAATATTTATTACACTTTTACAATAATGAAAATGTTAATGTTATTGTTATATATATATATATATATATATATATATATATATATATATATATATATATATATTAATAAATAAAATTTTCCTCTAATTTAAAATTAAATTAGCTAGGTGATCATTTTTATAAAGAAAATTAAATTCTGTATTTGCATACTAATAAATATAATATTAAGTTCTCAATACCAAAATATCAACCCACGTGAAGGGCGAAGTGTTAAGTGATATAAAATTGATGGGAAATAGGAGTATATATATATATATATATATATATATATATATATATATATATATATATATTCAAAAAAAGGAGTAAAACTAAAAAAGGTTCAAGATGTTAGTATAATACACATGAGGGAAATACGGAATAACTTTTGTGTATTCACCAAAAAATAATGTATATAATCATTGCTCAATAATTGTGAAATCATTTTTTCATACCAATTCTCGCTACTTCTGGCCAAAAAAAAAAATACCAATTCCCGTTACTTAATTATGACAAGTTAGTAAATATCATAGTACCAAAACTTATTGTAAAAGATTTATGGAATTGATCATACCCTTTTAAAAGTAGGAAAAAAATCATTGAAATTAAAGAAAGTTTTTATCGTAAATGTTGGACTACTTAAGAAAATTGGGAGTAAATGAAATAAATCAAATGTTGCCAAAAAGCATTCTAGTTAAATATTATATTAATATTGTATAATTATGGTACAAATGTTTTTTATAATTCACTTATTTTTGTAGGACTGAGTATTCAGGTTTTAAGATTGATCATTTGGAGAAAATGTACGTTCAGTAGTATAATAATACTGAATTCTTATTAATGTAAATTTTTATTAATATTAGTAAATAATTATTCTGTATAATTAGAGAGATGTATCAAACTTTAATAATATCGTAGTACTAAAATTTTATCCATTTTTAAGATAATGTAAGAGCCATTCATATGAGCGACTCTTCGACCATATTAATTCTTCGAAAAGCAAGAGTTAAAGAAATGCAAATTTCGTATCACTTGTAATATATTTTGTCTCGGACTAATGTATTGACCAGTGTAGGTGGAGGAGATGTTCAGTGGTAAGTAGTACTAAACTTCAGTACATCTTTCAAATCAGTTGGTTCTTAAATCATTCAAGGTGGGTCATTATTAATGTAAATTTCTATTAATATTAATAAATGACTTTACATGATTGTAGGAATGCATCGAACTTCAATAATACGGTACCACTAAACTTTTATCTATGTAGTTGGGACAAATCATATTGAACTTGTAAGATAAAATTGTTTGAATAAGCAAGTTTTGTGATATTCACTTAGATTCTCTATTATTTTAATTAAAAATTTGTTGATTGTTAAGCATTTTAAGAGAGTGGGAGAAGGTTAGGTGGTCCATGGGAGCAATTAAAGTACATTAATTCTTCAATCTCAAATTCGATTTGCTTTTAAAAGAAAAAGCAAGTGACAGAGAATAAAATTTCTAAGTAGTGCTTAACAACAAACTTTGAGATTACAACGTATCCTTAATTATATAACTTCCATAGTTCAAATAAGAATTTGAAAATTAGAAAATAGAATAAGAAGTATCAATATATTGAAAAATTGAAAATAATATTTAAATAAGCAGTATAAATATATTAAATTAATTTTTTTAGGAATATTTAAAATATATTAACAAAATAGAAGAATATTTGTTGAAACATTTTAAGATCAGGACCAGACTATTTTGGTTAAATAACTTTCTAGGCATTTGACTTGATTTATACTAAAGACACAAACTAACAGTCCAATTAATTTAACTTATGCGGTGAGAGTTTTATTCCCGTTATAAGACCTCGATTAACTCGAACAGTATTACTTTCAATAGAAAGATACTTATAAAAAACTAAAAAAAAATTGAAAATCGAAATGGGGTCTTTGTTCTCTTTTTTTTTTTTACGTTGGATTTTAGAATTTAAAATTTTACATGAATAAGAAGCAACTAATATTATGTATAAATATATATTAAAATTCTAATTATTTGAACCTATACTTTATATATATATATATATATATATATATATATATATATATATATATATAATTGACTTGTGTAAATTATTTATTATATTTAAAAAACTATAATAGAAATTAAGAAATATAAATTTTGTACTATAATATATATTATTGATATTACAATTTTAAAATTTTATATTTACAACATTATCTGGTTTAACTATTGATTGATTAAAAAAAATATTATTATGTACATATCTTTTATTAATTTAATATTATTGTCATCACAAATGGATAATATTTTTTAAAGAAATTGAGAAAGAGAAGGAATAACTTAAATATGCTATAATTAATTATAATGTTTAATAAATTAAGTTCTTATATTTTTAATTTTTGCAATTGAGTCCCTATATTTATCTATAATTTATAATTAAATCTTTTTCATTAAACTCATTCTAAATTAGTGTTTGTTTTCTGCTTAATTAAATTGAACCAACCCCAACAGAACCAACTTCCTATTTAGATTCTCCCACAACAACAAAAAAACTAATTAGTAGGTGAATGAATTTCATTGATTTATTAGAGAATATAATTAGAACAATATATACAAAATTAAGAGTTAGAACTCTATTGTTCTTTTTCTATTTTTTTTTCAATCAAGTTTTGAAAAAAATGTCAACATATGTGTTGTATATATGTGGTGTATGATTATGATACTAAGCCTAATCGTTAATCTTCAACTTTATAAATATAAAAAAGGGAACATGATTGGATTATATTATTTCATAAAACAAGACCACAGAATCTATTTCTAAAGTAATTAAGGGGACTAGATTGAACATATAATATGCCTGAAAGCCACAATCTATACTTTTTATTAAAAAAAAAATTGAGTAAATTACTGTCATTTTTGGTTCAGACAAAAGTAATATGAATTTAGGACCGCAAGGGGTCTTAACCTTGGGGGACTTGTCCTTAGGTGATGTACCTAGGTGCCTACGTACCCTGGAGGGATCAAAGTCCACGTAGTTCGTCATGGTGACGTCTATCGGAGCCGTTAGGCAAGGTTGTTACCTGTATTGGGCCGTGTGCGGCTAAGACGTGCTTAAGGTATTCCGAGCGGGCGAGTTGCTCTGTGGGAGGTTGCCTTAGTGGGAGAGAGCTATGGTCTCTGAGGGCTGCTGGAAGCTCTGTAAGCGGTGTGCTCCAAGGAGGAGGTGAGCCGGTCGGAGGTTGGCCTGGACAGAAGGCCAACGACGGAGCACAAGGAGGTGAAAGTATTTGAGAGGTGTATCTGGAGATGATGTGCAATAATCCTTCGAGTTGTATGTAATTCTATCGAGAGTTCATCTATTTTTTTCTAGTCCCCCGAGTGAGGGGCTATTTATACTTGCGTGTGGGGAGATCGTGCTCGACCCACGAGACTTTGTGGAGATCCCACATCTAGTTGAGGGGAAGCTCCATGCGGTGACGTAGGTGAAGGCCACGTAATGGAGGGATGAGTGGTGCCACGTGTCCTCAGCGAGTGCTGGGGCCATACTTCTAAAACGTCAGTGCCACGTGTCCCAAGGTGAAACATTCCGAAGTTACAACTATATTTTCATGAAAGATTTTATTTTTTTTCAATTTAGTCTTTAAATATTTTTTGTCAGAAAAAACAATTTCATTCATGAAACAAAGATACTTAGGCCAAACAATTCATGAGCCACAACAAGCCTCAAAACATTATACAAATAGAAAACTCAGACATCATTCCCAAAAACATATATATGCATTATCACTAGATTAAAAGGAAACACATGCCCCTTAAAAAAATTAACATCATAATTAAGATTACACCAAAATAAAATATTTGAAAAAAATGTTGTGTGAGTAATTCAAAGTCCCACATTGGTTAGATTTAGTGAGTGAGTGGGTGAGGAGCTTATATAAATAGGTGTGAGTTATATAGGTTCTAACACACATAAGAATACTAGCCTATAACCATTGGGTGTATTGGGTTTTGGGTTTTTTATGTATTAAGGAGGGTTTGTAATTTTTCCGTTCAAAAATTACAAGTAGTAAAGTATGTCCCAGTTGGGGTCGTGGTAGTAGGTCTTGAGGCACCGAACCACGTTAAAACTTTTGTGTGTTCTTCTTTCTCTTTTTTTTATATTTTTGTGCGGGGCCCAATAAGTGGTATCAGAGCTTTGGTTCCGGCCTAGTGAGGAAGAAGGGAGAAAGAGCAAGAGGAAGGAGTCGTCAGCGCCACGTCAGCAATTTGGAGAAAGGTTGGTTCTGGCTTATTTTCTCTTTTTTTTAAAGTCAAATTTTCTTTTGAGTTTGGGTTGTTTGTGGTGCTGGTTGGTTGGCTGTGTGAGTGGAAGTATTTAGCCAAGAGTTGGTTAAATACAATGAACACCCTGAAGTTTGAAGTTCCGTTGTTTGATGGGAGAACGGATTTTACACTGTGGCAATGCACGATTCAAGATTATTTGGTTCAGCAGGGTCTTGACTTAGCATTGCAGGATGAGAAACCGAATGAAATAAAAGAGTCAGATTGGAGTACAATTAAGAAAAAGACTGTTAGTACAATTCGATTGGCACTAGCCCCACAGATAAAAGTGACTGTGCTGAAGGAGACATCGCCGAAGAAGTTGTGGGACACGTTGGAGAGCAAGTTTGCGTCGAAGACATTGACCAATCGATTGATGATGAAGATGGATTTGTACTCATTGAAGATGGAAGAGGGAGGTAATGTGACTGATCACATTAACAAATTTAATGAGATGGTATCTAGACTGTTGAATGCAGGGGAGACTATTAAGGATGAAGAGCAAGCGCTGCTTCTCTTGGCTTCACTACCAAAATCCTTCAAGCCTCTAGTCCAGTCAATGCTAGCAGGAAAGAGCACACTGAATCTAGATGAAGTGATGAGTACCTTGAAGGAGAGTCAGAGGATGATGGGTGGTGAAGAGTCTTTCAGGGACAATCATATACTAGCAGTGGATAGTAACAGGAAGAAGAAGGGTGATCAACTTGGAAGAAATTATCGATCGAGAGACATGAGCACTGTTGAGTGCCATTACTGTGGACAGTTGGGTCACATACAGATGAGATGCCCAGACTTTAGGGAGGACTTGCAGAGCATGAAGGAGAAGAGAGGAAGATCAAAGGGAGCTTCTTCTACTAATGTGGTTTCTTATGAGGATGAGTTAATCTGAGGATGTTAGAAGATTCTGCAGCAAGGGAGGATCGTTGCAAAAGCAGAAGAAGTCAGAAAATTAATATGAGAGTTTAGTTTTTTTAGAGAGAAATAATGTAGGACTTTGGATTAAGGGAGGATTTGTTGTGTGAGTAATTCAAAGTCCCACATTGGTTAGATTTAGTGAGTGAGTGGGTGAGGAGCTTATATAAATAGGTGTGAGTTATATAGGTTCTAACACACATAAGAATACTAGCCTATAACCATTGGGTGTATTGGGTTTTGGGTATTTTTATGTATTGAGGAGGGTTTGTAATTTTTCCGTTCAAAAATTACAAGTAGTAAAGTTTGTCCCAGTTGGGGTCGTGGTAGTAGGTCTTGAGGCACCGAACCACGTTAAAATTTTTGTGTGTTCTTCTTTCTCTCTTTTTTATATTTTTATGCGGAGCCCAACAAAAAAAAGCTCAAGGGTTCTCTAACACACCTCATATTCCTTTATTAGAATTTAACCTTTATACTTTCTTATTCTTGAAGAGTTTTCTATTGTTGTAGATTTGAAAACTTGTTAATCTTTAGTAGTATTTTCTCAAACAAACAAAATAACTTCATTAATGGAAGGAGAATCTTCTCTAATGAAAAAAGAAAATTCTCCAATGGAAGGAGAGATCTTTCCTGATAAAAGAAAGACAAGCATATAATCAAAGAAAATAACTAAAAAAAAGAAAAGGGGGGAGAGGGCATCTGATGGCAAGCCCCCTCACAAGCGATGGATGAATTCTTGAATTATGAATATATCAAATTTAATTTTTGAAAGAACATTTTTAAACGGGCTGGCCGGCTTGTTTATAAACAGGTCCGCGAACAAATGGCCTCCAATCCATTTAGGCCACTGGCTAAACAAGCCGGTCCATTTAAGCCAATTTTCAAACAGGCCTATTTTAGTCTCCCCAGGACTGCCCATTTAACAAGTGGACCAGGCTGACATGCGAGATTTACCTTCTGTCACAATTTCATCCTTGCATTTAGGATTTAGAGTCCATAGACTAAATTGAGACATATGTGAAATTTTTCAGTAACTAAATTCGATATTTTCATGATTGAGGAACGTACTAAATTAAAATAAGTGGTGTCTTTTAACAAATAAATTTAATATTTCCACACTTCATGGACTAAACTGAAACAAATGTACTCTTTCAACACCGAAGACAATAATTTACTCCAAAAAAAAGTTGATAACAACCATAGTTAAAAGTTAATACGGCCTTTGGAAACATGGAGGGTAGAAGTACAAGAAGAAGAAGAAGAAGATGGTAATTAAATCAATAATGAAAGAAAGTGGACAAGATTTTGGTTTAAAAATACATATTTAGGTAGAAAAGACCAAGATAAGCCAACGCAAGTCTTGGTGTTCGAGCTTTGTGCTGTGGAATCCAAAGACAGGTCAAAGAAGAAGCTGAAACTCTCCAATACAATATAATATATAACACTTAATATTGCATATATTTACAACACTTTATAATAAAAATCATCATCATATCATCTTCTAGTCGGTGCTGTCTTCTTCACATTTCACACCTTCCTTCCTTCCTTCCTTCTTCCTTCCTTATAATACCAAACACTATACACTCACTATACATCATCATATTATTATTTACCCATTTCATTTCATTAGAGGCTTCAAGTTTCAAACTTTGAAACAATGAAACTCTCGAATCTAGCTTTCTTTCTGTTGTTTCTGGGATTCATCATCTTCAATAATGTGATATATGTTATTCAGAGTGAAGCAGTTAATAGCAATGAACTAGTTGTGGGCTCTGGCAGTAGTAGTTCTCCAAATGTTGTAAGTTTTGAATCTTCTTTTTCTGGGTGTTTAATTAATTGGATTAATTTAAAGATTTTGGTATATTAATTGATTATTTATTTAAATATGCAGAGAAGAAATGGTAATAATGGTGGGTGTGAAAAACAGGGAGTTGAGTGCAAGGAAGGAAATGGTGAGTGGGAAGAAAACGTTGTGGAGAATGAAGACTACATCTACACCAACTCTCTACCTTAGATTAGATGTACAATAATTAGTAAGGCACAAGTATTTTGAGGCTCCATAATTTTAGGGTCTCGGTCAATTATGTTTTTAAATTTTTGTTTGCTGTTAATTATATGTTTAAACTTTTATTACTAAAATTTTGTGTATATAATTAACGACATATGCAACTGTGACTCTCTCTCAGTGACTTCTATTGTTGATTATGATGTTAAATTATATCATAGCTATCTCGTCAATTTTGACACGATTATCACTGTGTTACTATAAATTAAAGAGAGTTGTCGTAGCTAAATTGACGAAGAACTGTAGCTAAATGTATGATTTGATATAACAATCGGCATTGGAAGCCACAAGAACAATCACATTTATACGAAATTGGTAATAATTTGAAAGTTTAAGGGTACAATTGACGCAAAAAAAAATTTAAAATCATAATTGAAAAAGACCATAAAATTTACAAGTTACTGACAGTGACATAATAAGCTTTTAATGTGAAAACCATATTTTGTTTTGCTGTTGTAACTTGTAATCATCCTATAATATTATTATTGCTTCTCCAAAATGAGCTATTCGTAATTGTATAGGATCCTCATTCCTCTGTAGTTATCTTTTGCTTATTGTTTTACTGAATGGTTTTTTTTGTTGGGTGAGATTTTAGATTCTGGAATCTGGGAATAGAGAAAATGTCTGTTTACACAGAAAACTTCGTATTCTGATCAGAGTCAGTAAAATGGGGAATAAGGGGAAGCCTACATTTACAGTTTACAGTTACAGTTTTTCCTTATTGGACCCTGCTTGTCCAAAAGTCTAATGAAAAGTAGATAAAGAAACCTATATATTATATATAGCTGGAAAATGAATAGTTTGTACTTTGGAAGTTGGAGGTATTTCTGATGATTAATCTCTAAAATTTTATATTATAGTATAAATAAAATATATTGTTGCTATAAATTTGATCCATTTTCTAAAAGTACATGTGTCACATTTGCTCAGCAAATTGGTTTACGTTTAAAGAGAGCCCTCGGTCCATTAGTCCATTTGTAACATTATAAATAGTGCTACACGAGTATGTTGTCTCTTATATCTCTAATCACTTTTAGAGTTGACTCTCTCTCTCTCTCTCATAACCACTCCAAAATAGTCTCCACCACTCACGTAATCCTACGTGATCTCTCCGTCGCGGGAACACAGTCTTCACCACCGTGAGAGCTCTCCCACTATTTAAGGCACCCTCGTTGTCTTCATAGAGCCACCCTCGGCTCCTTCTCCGGTGACTTGCTTACCCCTCTGCGTTTTGGCCGCACATGACCAGCCTTCCACAGTTAACATCCTTTCCTTACGGTCACCATGGATGTTTTCTTTACGAATTATGTGGACTTTGATCCCTTCACAAAGTACATAAACACCTAAGGGTGTGTTTGGTAGGTAGGGAGGGATGTAAACTCTGAAGGGAAGCGATGTAAAGTTAAAGTAATGTAAAGGAAAGGTAAAAAAGATGTTTGATATGCAGAAAAATTTTATAATGTAAAATCTGTGAAAATACCCTTAATTTTATATTTTAAAAATAAAAAACTTTATATGAAAAAGAAGGGTGAAGGTGCAGTGGTGGTAGTGGTGGTGGGTGGTGATGGTGGCGGTTGGTGACTGGTGGTGGTGGTGGCCGGCGCTGGGTGGTGGCAGTCGATGGTAGTGGTGGTCAGTGGTGGGTGGCGGTGACGGTGCTAGGCAGTGGTGGTGATGGTGGATAGTATGCAAGAGGGGCAATATGGTCTTTTCTACTATTTACATAGTACTCACAATGGCATGGAGAATTTTACAATGCATCTCATTTTACATTGCAACCTCATTTTACATCACTTATCAAACAACGGTGTTTATTGGAATCCGTAATTTTACATTACATACCTCATTTTGTATTCATACCAAACACACTCTAATCTTTTACCTAAGGACAAATCCCCATTATCATAACCCTATGTAATCATACATTTTTAATTTGTAAATCCCTGTTAAAAACGGTTCAACGTATATAATATGAAGAAAGAATACAGATAAAATAAAAATAGTGAGGTAAATATATATATATATATATATATATATCTCATTATACCTAGATAATGAAACTAAGTTAAATATTACAACATTCCAACCACATAATGAACATATTACATTTTTTTTTCATTACTTTCACCTATAATAAGTACAAAATCTATCAAAACTCACTTAAGTTTTTTTACTCTTGGTATCTACCATAGTATGTCTGATGATTAATAAGATTCCATTTCCATTTCTTCATGATTCTACCACTCACCAAAACTTCATATTGAAATATACATTTTAATGAGTTCTTAAGAGCTTCTTTAACCAAATTGTTATTATTATTATTATTACTTTGGTTTCATACACACAATACACAATTGAAAGAAACGAGACATACACACACTTTGACTACCTATTTAATAGTTTTGAATTGTAGATGTAGACCCATATGGCAAGTAATTGACATTCTGAATGAATGGGACAGTGAGAAGAAGCATACTTTAATCAGTAATCCGACATACTTCTTGGAGTTGAGATCTATTTGATTAATAATACATTAGCTGTCTTCTCAGTTGGGTTCGGCTAACCTGGCCACTTTCTTCGCAGATTTTCAAATTTGAAGGCTGAGATAATTGAAGAACAATATAATAGGCCACCACTCCTACTATTCTACCATTTACTGCACGACACCTCGAAATCGAAATCAAAGTCAAATGGCTTAACTGTAACAATTTAGAATCTCATTCTTAGAAAAGAGAAGTTCCATGTGTTGCACAATCTTTTTTTTTTTTTTAAACTAAGGTATCATATGGTATAATAGTGATTAATCTCTTTGTTACAGATCTTTCACTTAAGGGAAAATTAAATGACTCGTCACATAGTGCTTTACATGCCTAAGAGTGAGATTCAAACCCCTATTACTTGATTAAGGAACCAAGTAAAGAATTACTAGGCAACATTCTAAGTTCACATTCATCTCATTTTTCACTTTCCAGAGTACTAATCCACATGATAAAGAAAAGGTAAAAGTATCTTTCCTGTCCCCCAACGTTTGGGGGTCCTGTCAGTTTTGCTCCCAACATTTTTTCGCTGTCAATTGTACCCCTAACGTTTTACTTTTTTGCCAATGTCACCCTTTTCACTAACACCGTCAAATATTTAACAGTTTTTGCTGACGTGGCATCCTATGTGGCAAAAATATCTGATTGGGTATATTTTTTTTCCACATCAGATTTCTAACGTTTTTTTTCTGTCAAATGTACCCCTAACGTTTTACATTTTTGCCAATGTCACCCTTTTCACTAGCACCATCAAATATTTAATAGTTTTTGCTTACGTGACATCCTGTGTAGCAAAAATATTTGACTTGGCATATTTTTTTCACATCAAAATTTTTACTCATTTTTTCTCCATCAAAATCGTGTCTTTTTTGCTTCACCCTATTCCTTTTAAAATATAACTTAAACACACGTGCCATTTTGTAGAAAAAACCGTCCATTAGAACGTTAGCAAACCATCTAGCATAACATGCCCATATTGGATATGTCTTGCTAAACTACCGTGCATTAGAACGTTAGCAAACCATCTAGCATATGCTGTTCCATCCTTGGCACATTTTTGTCGTTGTTACTGTATAACTACATCCTCTGATGTCATCATGTGTACATATTAATTGTTGACATTTTGGGGAAGGGTGAACATTAATGGCACAACACAAGACTGAAACAAATGGACATCATTTCTTTCCATTGATACGAACGAACCAGAGAAACAGTATTAACAAACAATGGAAATTAAAGATGGAGATCTTGTCGGATGTGAAGTGGACAATTGCGAATTAAATAGGTCATGTGTGCGCAATGATGAAGCTGGTGTTAATTGTTCAGGAAAGGACGTTTAACTAGACTCGATTCTCTATAGTTCAAATTTGGTTAGTTCGTAAACTGCAATTGAAATTCAGCATATAGCCATATACTTGCATTTACATTGAATAAATTTGAAGTAACAGCTTCAGACAGGTTACCACTGTCAAATTTGGTAGGAAGCTGTACTATATATACCATATGGTAATTACAACAATGAATTCTACATTATGCCTACATAACAAACTATGTAGAGAGAGTAGAAAATATAGATTGTTATTATGTGAATATTATACTGGGGATTGGGGAAGAGGGCTCAGGTTAATAACAAAAATGAATTGGCTACGTTAAAGTAACCCCATCATCCTATAGCAATAAATAATTAACAGAAGCCTCAAGCCTGTGGAAACCTTCATACATAATTTGAGCTCCTTATTGTCTCTTGGAAGGTTGCGTTTAACTTAATTTGAGCTTCTAATCCTTTGCTGCTTGTGGAGGTCGACCTGTAAAAACGAGCTGTATCGTTCTGCAATGAACCAAATTAAAGGGGAAAAAAATTAAGGGGCAAGTGAAGGACACTAGATAACGTGTACGCATGTTTATATGTATGGTGCTCATAGTAGCTTGTTGGAGAAAAATTAGAAATGGTTCCCTAACTTTCCTTGCTCTTTCATTAAAAAAAAAAGTTTTCTTTGAAAAACAATTTTGCATCATTAGAAAATTTTTCCAAGGAAAAATTTACTTTTCTAGCAAAACAAACACAGGAAAATTTGTTGTCAGAACAAATTTCTTTCAAAATAAACGGAATCTAAAAGAATTATGCCAAGGGAACTAATATTCAAAACATTAATCGTAGAGGTAGTTGAACAGAAATTGCAGACCACTTTACTTACTAATAGATTATGCAGTCCTTGTTATCAATTTTTCCCGTTCATCTAGCTTCTTGACCTTCACAATGCCAAGGAGAACTTGAAAACCGAAAAATACACATAAGGCGCATGCTATAACGGCAGGCCCCTGAAAATGATAACATGTGACAGAGAAATGAGAAGGTAGCACCAGAGTAACAATGTGCTTGATAATAACCATGAGAAAAAAAGGGAGGCAAGAACAGCTTACACGAACTGAATTGAGGTACAAAATTGTTGCAAGATTTATTAAGCTCCCAGCAGCGACACCCTGTTAATTGATAGAAGCATTAAAGTCAATCCGTATCACGCCATTGCCTAGCATATTTTTCTGGTCTTTCCTCTCGTAATAATACTGTAAATTAACCTTGACAATTGGTTAAAGAAAATGTTCATGTGGCTTACAATCCGTAAATGTCTACGTAAATTGAATACACTCGTGTCAAGTGTTAACAAAATATATGAATCCATCAATCAGTAAAAGGCCATGATACCTCCCAGAAATGACAAAAATATGAGCAATTACAGTATTAGAACAGACTCATCTCAAGTGAGAAGTAAACTATATAATTCCATGAAGTTAGGCAAGCCTGACTCACATTCCCTATTGTCTTCTGGACGGTAGCAACACGTTGGAATGCTCTCTCAGATTCCAGAGCTCGAACTCGGAGCTTCAGATCACCTTGCTCCTGAGAAAATAATAAGTGCAGTTAGCAGAGGTCCAGAATATCAGGAGTTCAGAACCTATTAAAGAGATACACATTATACAAAGAAAAATCTTAGTAATACCAGTTTTTGGATTATGTTAGCAAGCTTTTCAACCCTATCAGCCTGTCTAAATAAGTTGTAAAAAGCTTGAGACTGTCTGTCCCATCTCTTCCTGACATCCTGTACATTTATAAGAGGGATATGAGAAAAGAAATGATTATACAAAACAAAATACAAGCATAGTAGAAAATGTTTGTCACTACCTTTATGATAACTTCAACCCCTGCTTCACGAAACTTTAGCAATTCCAGAGCATAACTACAAGGAGAAGCAGGCTCATTGTTAAATATGCATAACAGATAGCTTGAAATTAGACATTTAAAAGGAACCGAAATATTATAAACAATAAAGACAATACTCACGGTTTAGCAATCTCAGTTATGTCAAATCTTGGGTCAAGGCCCTTTCCAATGCCATCCAATACTGCAGAAAGAACATTGATTGATTGCACATGATAATCACAAGCATAAAAAAATACTAAACTGATGAATTAAACAAAATTATACCTGAGAAGGCTCGAACAACAAATGTGAATGTAGCCGGGAATCGGAAGGGCTGGTCTGCAGCAATGGATAATAAATCTTCACCTGTTTAAAGTGAGACAGCTATCAGTACTAAGCATCATATTTTTTTTTCAGGGAAGCATCCTTTTATCAAAAGTAAAAAAGTGATAAGCCTTATTGGTTGCAAAATGTTATTGAACTAATAACATAAATATCCAAATAATTTATACACCGGAAGTTCAAATGCAAGACAGAATGATTATTGTTGAGATGGGGTATGTAAAATTTCAGTCAAAATCCTATTATTTTTTATGAAAACCAAACAGAGGTTCAAAAAATATAATACATGTAATAACTAATAAAATTGTACATAAGATTTTTTGCCCACATGTAAGCTACTGGATAAAATGTTCAAAGAATTTGTAAACCACAAAAAAGAAAAAGAAGTTAAAAGAATCAGTAATCACTACATATAATTAGTGACAGGAACAAGGCTAGGTGAGCTATAATATACATACTAAATAATCTTCCCAAGCATTCACCTGTTTACTTCCTCACATATGATCAGATTAGTAATCATTAATTGTCATATGATTTACATTGACTGAATGGTATAAAGTATAAAACTAAAGGCACTCATATAATTACACCAGGTTCATTACCAATAGCAGCCAGACGTTCTTTCTTTTTCATTATCTTTTCCTCCTTGCTCAATGGCTTTTTGAATCCAAGTTCGGCTGTAGCTGCCTCTCTCTCCCTCCTTTGTGCAGCCAGGCGCTCTTCAAAACTACAGAAGATTACAATTGAAGAACCTTAGATCAGAAATGGTCAATAAAAGTTCCAAATAGATGTCAGCAGATTGCTAACATAACTAATACAACAACAACAATAATCTAACATAACTAATATTCTACACAAAATTAGTGGGGAAGGAAAAGATTTGATCGGTGTAATTCTAACATAACTAAACAGGATAGACAAGGGCCTCCGCACCAACCCTCTCAACAAGCAATGCATTTCAGCTAGTGGCTTATCACTTATCAGATACAAGTGAAACAAATAGAAGATACATTTGAACTTGCAAAATTCTTTCCAGGATTGAAGGCTTAGATTCTACTATTTAATGGGACACTTCACGTGACCTCTGCATTCTCCTGAATGTTGCAATAAGTTATTTAAAGCTCATAATATACTTTTCCATAAATAAATTTGAGTCATAGAAACATTATTAGCACTGGTGATTTTGTACTTCGATATCCTCCCACAAATTGGGTTAAATAAGCTACCTATTGAGGAAGAATTGTGCTGTTCGTCTAACAGCAGTCATATCTCCAGTTGGGACAAGAACACCCATTTGAATCATTGCTTGAAGGACCTACGCCAGTGCACAATATTCATTCAGTAACTACTCAGTCAAGAATGGGATACTAAATTCACAGCATGATAGCACAGCATCCACAGGAATATAAAAAGTTAATAACCTTATCTGGATCTTTCTCATACACTCCATAAAATGCTTCAAGTAAACCTTCTCGGATGTTTGGACTAATACTGTAAGGCACAACGGAGATAAAATGTGCAGAGACAATCATCTTCCAAGCTTAGAGATTGTGTTACAAGTAAACTCAGGTTTTAAATAACCAGAGACTAAGAACAAACCTTCCCATCATTCCAAAGTCATAAAATATCAATCTACCACCATTGACGTCATCAACTGCAATATTTCCAGGATGCTGCAAGAATGTAAGCATTTTTAGTTACACATACGTTAGAGCACCAAATGCCAAACTTCCTGAATTATAACTAGAACATAAGAAATTAACAATTAACAATTCCTCATTTGACCAGTATCAAGAGTAAATAAACTATATACCACCAGCAACTTGGGGTCAATAGCTCCTGCATCACTTATGTTCAAACAAATGGTATAAGAACATGAGCTTCTGATGATGTGCAGACTAAAATGTCTCTATGGCGCATATACCAACTTAAATGGCCAAGTAGTTACCAGACAATATCTTTGGCAACAGTAAAGTAGTTCTCCCACCCTTATACTAACCTTATATCTTTAAGTTAGGGACATTCTATGGTAGAAAATGTCTTAGAGGCATAGGCTGCCTAAAGAGTAGCAGAGCTACGAGAAGGTTTCCACAGGTCAAAGCAAGGGCAGTAATGGTGCCATATTTTGGGGTGGAGGAAAGGGGCATTGCTTAGCATGTAAAATTTATTATAAGGATAACAAGCTGATCTGAAAATGCAGAACAGCAAGTCTGACATCAAAAAGACTTCGAAAAGAATGATAATCTACAAGACATAAGTAGCACACAGCTAGTGCCTTGGGCAATAGATGGTTGATCATTGCAATATAAGAGCACATTGAAAGACAGTGAACTTTACAAGTTTACATGTTGGTTCCACTACACTATTTACTAACTAGAATGAAAAAAGGAGACAAAAAAGGAAAACTCTAAAACAATCCAAATTTTCAAAATTAAGAACTCACAGGATCAGCATGGAAGAAACCATGTGATAGAATCTGTTCTAAGTATGACTCAACAGCATATCGCCCTAACCTGTAGAAGATAAGACCAACATTATGATCATCTTAAATTAGATGTTGCTCCCAGCTGAAAAGCGTACAAGTGAACATAACATGTCAATAATGATTTCACCAAGGAAAAGAAAGACATTCTATTAACCTTTTGCGATCAACCCCCAGCTGATCTAAAGCTTGTATTTTGTTTATTTTAATCCCTGGAACGTACTCCATTGTCAGAATCTGCATTTGATATAAAGTAAAAATATAAGAACAAAAGACCCATAATAAGAAAGATGTAAATTGGCTATATCCATGGACAACGAAGGTTAAACCTGTGGTGTGGTATAATCCCATAAGATTGTAGGGACCTTAACATAATCCATGTTTTTAAAGTTACTTGCAAAAAGCTCTGCATTAGCAGCTTCCTTGGTGTAATCAATCTCCTGAAACAAGTTAACTCATGTCACATTCACAGAAAGAGAAAGCTGAGGATGTGCTGAAGCATAAGAATTACAAATGGATCATACTGAAACAAGAATACGATCTGTTAATTAAGCAGGAGTTTAAACCTGAATGGCCATTCTTATGCATGGTCTGTTCCTACAGTTTATGTTATTTAAATGGTTTTCTTAAATTAGTTTTTGCACAACTCTATTTTTAGTATAGTGAGGTAGACTCTTGCTGATCAAAGCTACAAAAAGATTTTATTCTTGCAGCTCAGAATGAAATGCAATCCTCCCTTCTTCCCTCCACATTCTTTCTCACTTATTTCCATCTTCCCTATTCTTTGCAACAAAGTCCCCCTTACATATTGGCTAGCCTTTAACATTCACAAATGACAAAATAATTCTGAAGTTCATAAACAATTAGTGAAATAAAACCTAGAACACACAACAAAGATGCCTCAATTAGATTATACTTGCGCAACATAAATAGTTCTAAATTCTGATATGTCTTTTCTTTAAAAAAAAAAAAAAGTCAACTAAATTCTTAGAATCTTAGTCAACTTCTGTGTGCTTAAATAAAAGACCCTCTCAATAAACCTGCAGAAATCTTCATTATGATCTTATTCCATTACTAGATTATCATCACCTGATATAAGACAGAGGCACACTCATCATAAATAGCAACCCAGTCCCTCTTCGCTCCATCTGATTTAGGATCGACCTTTTGAAGATATTCAGCAATAACCTGGAGGAAAAAAAAGAGGCTGAAGTTGTAGGATCTTCACAGGCAGGAAGTTGTAATACGAAAAATCGTTCATGAAGGATACAAGAAAATATATGTGCACCTATACATTTAGGCAAGAAAGATATGAAATAAGAAATGAAGAGGGAAGAAATTTTCATAATAAAAATACAGATTTTGAGGCAAGTACCAAGTATATATATCGAAGGGAAATTGTAAAGTATATATATATATATCTAAGAGAAATTGTCAATTTTATATGAAATAATTAGATAATAAGTTTGAGAGAAAATAATATAATTATCACAGAGAAACTTCGTTTATGGATGCAGCACCAGAAGTAAAAGCGTTATATGACATTTTATGATAGACTTATAGTACTAACCCTCAGGTTTTTAAGATCAATATCAAAAAGGCCCTTGAGACCAGGCCTTTGCACTTTAACAACGACCTCCTCACCCTTTAATGTTGCACGATGAACCTGACCTGCATTGGGAAATGTAAAAGGCTTTATTATTCCTGTCTTCTCATCAAATATGAAACCAATAACTTAGGTACAATGATCTCAGTTCCGGCCCTAGTTTCAAACACTTTCTATTACAAGTACATGCAAAGCAAAATTATGCTTACCAAGACTTGCAGCAGCTATTGGTTCATAGTCAAATCGATCAAAGATATCACCTAAAGGAGCTCCAAGCTCTTCTTCAACAATAGCTAAAGCAGTGTCTGACGGGAAGGGAGGAACTTGATCCTGAACCCAAAAAATGAGGTAGCTTAGACCCTAAAGAAACACGACCCAAATATAGTTTCCTCTTTTAGTTATAAACTTTTGTGATAATTATTTTTCTGTCATAATTAATTTTTCATCTGCTTTCTGAAAGAGCAACCCTTGTGCATAAATAGAAATGTACCTCTGACCTAATAACTCAAGAATTCAAGTAAGACAATATATAATTAATAATGACATAGAAACATAAGGTGATACAACAGAAACAAGTTCATCATATCTCATTCAGAGAATTAATCTTCTAAATGTGTTCAAAGTAAAATCAAATTTAACCTGAAGTTCTGATAATTGGTCTACATATTCTTGAGGTAGAATGTCCACCCTCGTGGAAAATTGCTGGCCAATTTTGATGAATGTTGGACCTAATCTCAGAATGCTTTCCTTCAGCCACTTGGCAAGGGCCTTCCGCCTTAAGGTTTTCTTTTCCTCAGTCATTCCTCCTGCGAATTATGTCTTTGAATGAAATAAAATACAGATATAGGCACCCCATAATTTCAGGAAAAAATCACATTATGTGTTAGAAGGCTCATTTGTAGTCAGTAATAGATCTTTTTTTGATAGAATGTCAGTAATAGATCTTAAAACATAAAAAATTGAATTTTCTTCTTAAATTAAAAAAAAAGAAAAAGAAAAAAGATGAATCTCGTAGCAAGATCATCCACAAAAATTGTAATGTAAATTCATAAGTAACAACAGTGAGATTAGCTGTTGAAGCGTTAGCAAGCAAATGGAAGTTGATTATGTAGCAAGAATCAACTCTGGCTAGCATAACTAACCATAACTTCTACGGAACTTCTTGAATTCTAGTTCATAACGATTTATAGGGCTAGGAGAAAATAAATTAGTCTTAAATATATATGATTAAATTGCGGTTGCGGTCGCGATTGCGGTTGCGTTGCAATTACTGTGGTTGCGAGTATTGCGGCCATTACAATGCGGGTTGCGGCCACTACGGCCGTGAATTTTTTTTAACATTAAATACATCAAATACATACTATTCCGTTCTTTTTTTTTCTCTTTTTCTTCCATAGACATACACTCATCCTACATCCACATTTCAATTTTTTAAACGGTCACAAAGTCACACAATTAGCAAGATTTCTATGTGAAACCGCATCACGAGCAATATTGCGGATGCAATATGCATTGCGGACCGCAATTTAAAACCTTGACACTCCAGTGGTTGCAATAATTATAATGTACAAGTACAACGCACAAACCTCTATAAGAGAACTTCTGGTTGTTCCACCATGCCTTGATGATAAATGTTAGAACAAATCCCCAAATTTCCAAGGTTCTCTGAATTGTCGAATAGGTTCTGAATCTACTCCAACGACCTCCAGGTGCAACTGCAACCTGAAAAATTCATATATTCATCTGACATATGGAATCTCAAACAAAGTCACAAGCAGTTAGAGCCCAAAGCATCAATCGACATCAAACACTCGTACCTCGACCTGGTCTCCCCCAGATTTTTTGAACCACGCATCTTCTTTGCCAATTTCCTCTATCCTTTTCTTCCTTCCATCCTCATCCTCCTTCACTTTGAAGGCCTCATCATCTTCCACAGTTCCCGCCGCCGCACCGTTTCCGTTCACATACTTCACTAAGCTTCCATTGCTGACCAAGCTACCATTTACGTATCCGTTTACCGATCCATTGCTACCATGATCGCTCCCGCTAGTACCAGCTGCTCCATTCCCGCTCCATTCTACATCATTTACTCTTTTCACGAACTCCTTCTCTCTCTCCTCAATCAACGCAGCTTCATCTTTGATCGCGCGGACTCGCGTACGAACAGAAACACTGTACCTAGAGTTCCGAGGAATAGACTTACATGAATAAAATCTAGAGAGAGCAAGACGGCGTTTGGGAGTAATAATCTGCGGAGAAAGGAAATGGAATTCTGGTAACGGTAGAGAAGAAGTAGGCATCATCGGAAGTTATTTGGAGAAGTAAGAGTCAAGCTCTAACCCTAATTTTCATGGCGGTTTGAGATTCAGAGGAAGGGAGGGGGGTTTGGAAGGAATTGGAATGTGACAGTGGGAGAGTGGGGAAGAGAGAGAGAGAGTAAGAGAGTAAGAGAGGACGGAGTAAAGAACAAAAAATGAGAGGAGGGAAAAGGGTGGATATAAATAGGACACGTGGCAAACGTGAAGATGAGCCATGGAAGTTTGAGAGATTATCATTGGTAATGTGTTTCGCGGGGTTGTCTTGAGATGAGATGAGCCACACAAGTTTCTATAACTAGCTCTCGCCTCTTCGCTTGCGTGGAATTTATTTGGACGCTTTAAGCTTACGTGTCGGTGTTAAGAAGCCCGGATCAATATGGGTCGGGTGAGTGGGCTTTCTTTCTTTTTTGGGCTTCGGTTGGTAATGCAATCATGGGCTTAACATTTGGCCCATTGTAGGTTATGCAAACAAGAAATTAAATTCTATGGAATTTAAAGTTTGACTCCTTGAAATCTGTGTTGAGATGAGGTAATTCAAACAAGAACTTCTCTCTCTTTTTTTCTTTCTAACAAACAAACTCTACTTTTTACAATATGATGAAATTATGTTTTTGCCCTTACATTTTTATCCTCTTTTATTTCATTCCTACTTTTAATGTAAGGACAAAATTGTCATTTTACCCACTTTTATTCCATTCACATCATATCACATCACATTGACATGACATTTTCATTCCCTCATCTTTTTCCATTATCATTTTCATTTTCATTCTCATTCCTTCATCTTTTTCATGTAAAGAACATACCCTTAACAGCCTTAGAGCATTTATTTTGTATTAAGTTTTCTCCCTTCTTTTTGAAAACTATTTAAGTTTTTCTTCCATAGAAGTTTCCTCTTCTTCTATAGAAGTTTATTTTGGGTAAAAATGTTGAAGATTAGCAACTTGCTTCCACATCTAGGATAACAGATATGGCATAGTAGATAGGTAAAACTTAAGGCTTTGTTTGGATTTTGGGAGGGGGAGGGAAGGGGAGAGATTAGAGGAGAAGGGAGGGGAGGGGAAGGGAAGGTTAAGCTTCCATATGTCCTCCCCTTGTTTGGGTGTTGATACCTCCTCCAAAATACTTCAATTTGGAGTATCTTGAATTTGTGAAGGGGGAGGATAATGGAGGGTTAAGGATAGATCTTGCATTATCTTCCCCTCCAATTTTCATCTTCCCAAACAAGGAGAAGATATCTTAATAGTCTTCCCCTCCCTCCCCTTCTCCTCCTTAATCCCCAATCCAGACATACCCTAAAAGACTTAATCCTAATAGAAGATTGGGAGATGTTGCCTATTCCGAAGCCTTTTTTAAGTTTCTAGTTAAGTAGGTTATGAATTTTGTAAGCTTAGATTTGTTAAGAGATGTTATGGCTCTTAATATTATCATGTAGAAGCATGTATTTTCCTTGGGAGATTAGGCATGATGTTTCATTAATTATTTGTAAGCTTGCTCAATTCTTCTGATTGATCTGGAATAAATTGCAAAATTAAAAGAATAATTTAAAATTTTTAAAAAATAAAAGGACTAATATAAAACTAATAAAAATGATAAAGAGCCAAAATAAGTATTTAGCCTAAATTTTTTCATTCTTTTCTTTTTAGAAACATAAAAGAACTTTTAAAAATTAGGTCAAAACCCCAAATTAGTCCTTTATATTTGCACCAAGTTTCATATTGGTCCTTTATGTTTCAAAAAGTCTAAATTGGTCCTTTATGTTTGCAAGAAGTTCCAAATTGGTCCTTCCGTCCAACTTGGTTAATTAACTTTTTCCGTTAAGTGATGACGTGGCCTGCTGAGTTGGATCCTACGTGTAAAAAAGGTGACGTGGCACTCCACACCACTCTCCCACTTTCTCTCCCCGCCACATCAGCATCTCACCCTCCTTCCTCTTCTTCTTCTTCCCATCTCACCCTCCTTTCTCTTCTTCTTCCCTTCTGCTTTTGCTTCTCCATCTCCATATTCTTCTTCATCATCATCATCATCATCATCATCATCATCATCGCCACTCTCATTGCCAAATCCGGTCGATTAACCGCTCCAAACTCCGACGCCAATTCCAGCGCCCGCACCACGAAGCTCTACCATGAGTTCTTGAAGAACACCGTCGATCGTACTAGATCATCGTCTGAAGTGGATGTGGAAGTGGAAGTGGAATCCGATGATCTCTTGCACGTCACGGAGGAGGAGGTGGTATATCAGGACAAGGAGATTATCTCTGATCTGAATTCCGCGGAGCGTACGATTCAGGATCGTCAAGCTGATGAAATCCAGACGTGTAGGGATTCAGATTCAAACGGTGAGGTAGATTCTGGGTTTCCGAAAGTTTATCGGAGGAGCCAGTCGGAGAAGATGAAGGAAGAAGATTCTACAAAGACGATGCGACAGAAATTCCTCCGGCGATCGGAGACGGAGAAGATGTATGTGGGAAATCCGTAGGAAAATTTTTATCCTCATAAGCTGAGCAATAAGGAGTTCCAGCGCACGATAGAGGCGTTCATTGCGAAGCAAATGAGGTTTCTGAGGGAAGAATATGGAGATGGAGAAGCAAAAGTAGAAGGAAGATTGAGAAAGTTTTAAGAATGGAAGGCGGCGGCGGCGGTGGAGGAGGAAGACGAAGATGATGATGGTGATGATGATGATGATGATGATGAATATGGAGATGGAGAAGCAGAAGGGAAGAAGAAGAGGAAAGAGGGTGAGATGCTGACGTGCGGGGAGAGAAAGTGGGAGAGTGACGTGGCAAGTGATGTGGAGTGCCACGTCACCTTTTTTACACGTAGGATCCAACTCAACAGGCCATGTCATCACTTAACGGAAAAAGTTAACCAAGTTGGACGGAAGGACCAATTTGAAACTTCTTGCAAACATAAAGGACCAATTTAGACTTTTTAAAACATAAAGGACCAATATGAAACTTGGTGCAAATATAAAGGACCAATTTGGAGTTTTGACCTAAAAATTATTCTTGAACATATATACCTTAATTTTCCGTCACTGTAGTAGAAACAAAGCACAACCCCAAGTGATCGAATTGTTTATTTTTTTTGTGTTCATTAATGTTGCAAATTCAATTATCTTTTATATCTATGATAGCCCATATATTTCTAGCACTGGTATTATTGTGCTTAGGGATCCGGATCCTCTGCCTTTAATTTCTTCTGCCATTAGGAGCCATTATTGGAACGACGCCGTTTGGAGTGCATAGCAGCGACTTCGTTCATGGATTTCGGCATCAAGATTCAAGCTTCAAATGTGTTCTTCATTCTGTGATGCAAGTTATTGCATGCATGAAATATAATTTTGGCCGATAAGATTGTAACATGTGGTAGGATGACTTGAGATGTAATGTAATTTTCCACATGTTACAATCCTATCGACCGAAATTGTATTACATGCATGCAATAAGTTGCATCATAGAGTCACCCATTTACCAGAGTATACACTTCAAGTGCATATGCCGTACGTTATGTGTTCATATTTAATTTTTAGTGACATGATTAATTAATACTAATCTCTCTCCCGTCATATATACATATAACTTGAGTAATATATACTGAGGTTAGTTAATGAAGGCCTACATGTCTATATTTATTATTTACTATTTATTAATATTAATAAAATTTTGGTCCCTAATTTATTTAATTAAAATGGATTCTTATTAGTGTGAGTTTAATTTTTATTAAAATTAACAAATGATATTGAATGAATGGAGGAGGTGCTGAAAACTCAATACTCCTTATATATTATACTTTATAAAACTATTTGATTAAAATCTCATTTTGGTCTTCTATCTTTCACCCAAGTTTTATATTGGTCCTTTTATCTTTCAAAAGTTCTATATTTATCCTTTATCTTTCTAGAATTTTTATATTGGTCCTTCACTCCTTCCGTCCATTTCTTCCGTTAATTGCTGATGTGGCGTGCCGAGGTGTGGACACATAATCTCTCTTACGTATATCAGAAAGTTGACGTGGCGGCCTTAGACACACAAAAAACACTCAAACATGTCGTTGAAGCCAAAAATGAAACAATACTGAGAGGACCAATATGAAATTTTAATGAAACATAAAGGACTAATATAAAACTTTAATGAAACATAAAGGAATAATATAGAACTTTAATGAAACATAAAGGACCAATATAAAATCTTAATGAAGCATAAAGGACCAATATAAAATTTCTGAAAAAGATAAATGACCAATATAAAACTTTTAAAAGATAAAGAACTAATATAGAATTTGAGTTAAGAGTTTTGACCAAACTATTTTAACTTATAAAATATATATCTCCTTAATTATAAACTTATATTATACTTTTAATTTTAATTTTTTTAAAAAAACAACTTTAAAATCTAATGATGAAAGAGAAAGATGAAAGGTAATTTAAAAGGTGAATGCTATTTTAGTCGATTTACACATTTTTGGGAATATTTTTTGAATTTGTGTATCAAATGTACGTAGGACTATAACATTTTAAAACTCATAATTTTGAGTTTACTTTTTTAATCTATATACCAAATGCAATCATGCAATCCTATAGGCTATAGCTACGAGCGAGCTAGCTAGCAACTTGAGAAATTAACGGTGATGGCCATGACACATTAACTTGAAGAGAGTATGAAAGTGAATAAAGTAATAAATAAATTTCTGCCTATAATTTGAACAGAATCTTATCACAATTAATTAAATAATAGGGCCTGCTTGCTGATCATGAGGTATTGAGATCAGCATTATCACCTACAGTATCAACTTATTTTCCCATGCATCCATCCTACGTCTGATTGTGACGTATTGACTTTCTATATATGATCAATCTGTGTAAGCCGGCAATAATATTCTCTCTACTACAATTAATCTTCAGATTTGAAATTGATTCAAGCGGTAAGTGACTTAGTATCGTTTAAGTATGATTCTGTGTTTGATATATTGTGAACGTAGTTATTTTTATTGGGAGGCTCTTTCATTATAGTTAGATGTACGACATGGGTCAAATTCGAATTAATCGGAACAAAGTCTCGTAAACTGATCAAGTGGACAACTAAAGAAAAAAGATTTGAAAATGCATGGTTGTGTGTAAAATAATTAATAAACTAATTAAAATTTACACAGACAAGATAGTTTCAACTTCTGCAAATTGTTTTATGCAATTGTCAATAATCCTCCAGCTACCAACGTAAGCACAAGCGCATGCTAAAAATAATCAAGCTTGATGTTATACTTCACAGATTTAATTAGCTGCAAAACAAATATAATCCATCAAACCCTTATATAGACACATATATTAATTAGAAGCAAATTAAAACTCAATTATTGAAAAATCATTTTGGGAATGATAAGGACTCAATCTAGCTAGGTGAATACTTGTGTGCTTACTATTTGTGAACAAGGATAAAAGTCTATGTAGTTCGAGGTTAGAGTCTGTATGACTGTCGATTAAAAGAATTATACTTGAGTAGATTCACTGGAATATGATTCACGATTGTGTAGGTTTATGAGAGATCACATAGGGAGAGAGAGAGAGAGAGAGAGAGAACTTTGTGAGTTGGGAGCTATTAGAGATAAAGATTAAGTCCCACATACGATAGGATAAGATACTCAATTGAGTATTTAAGGAAGTTTGGTTCCTTCACCTTACGAGCTAGCTTTTGAGAGTAAGTTCCCCAAGTCAATTTGAATTTCAACAGGAGCCAATGAGCATTTTAAGATTTAGGAAGTCAATGCTTGTGTGTTACTTATATTGTGGTAATAATTAATGTGCCTTGGGTTTAAAACAAAGAAGGTGTATTTATTTTAACACGGAGAAGTAGTATTGGATCTGTGATATTATTAATTATCATACAAAATTTATATAGTTATTTCTTCACCGGAATTTCATAATCAATATTGAATTTTTCATCTTTAATTAAGAAGGCGAGGATTTTGGATTTAGCAATTTAAACTTACCCACATAGGCAACAACTAGCTTGCTAATTGTACTTTGAAAATCAGTGCATATGTGTGTAGCTTTTGTGTCTTAGTCTGATTCATTAAAAAAAAAAAATCAGTGTAGAGGTAGCTGGATAATTATATAGAGGATTTTACTAATAAAATTAAGAATAACAAGTGTCACAATCTTATTGACTGAAATTACATTGCGTGATGCAACAAGTTGCATTATAAACTCACCCGTTAATTAAATGTTTTAAAATGACAGCATTAAAAAAAGTAAATTACACTTTCCTCTCTTAAGTGATCCTTAAAGTACACTTTCCTTCCCTCTATTTCGATAAAACATACACTCACCTCCCTTGAATTATAAAAAATTTACAATTTTACCTATTTTAACTAATTAAAAATCCTTAATACTATTATTAATGTTTTAAAATAATTATCATAATTATAAAAATATTTTTTTAAAAAAATTATTATTTTAAGATTATTTATTTTGAGTTAAAAATAATTATTTAAGTTATTTTAATTTCTTAAAATGTGTATTTTTATATTAATCAAATACATTTTTAAGTATGGAACTAATAAAAATAAGGATATTTTGATCAAAATAGATAAAATTGTAGGTTTTCTTATGGGAGGGAAATATAATTTACTCTAAAAAGATTTATTAGATTTTATACGTAGATTCTTATATTTTATATATTAGATACTTAAATTAAAAAAATATGTAAAAACCTTTAAAAAATGGTGGCAGATATGAGTTGTACGAAAAGATGTTCAGTAGTACGGTAATACTAAATTTTAATACACTCCTTCAATCAGTTGGTCCGAAATTCATTCAAGCTAGGTGAATCTTTATTAATATAAATTTTTATTAATATTAACAAGTAACACTTTACACGTTTGAAAGAATTTATCAAAATTTAATAGTACCATAATACTGAACTTTTATCTTAATTGTGCAATTTCTGATTAAGAAACTTGATAAAAAAAAAAGTTATATGCAATTTTCATATATTTTTGTCATAAGATTTTTAATCAAAACCCATACACTTGTCTTAGATTAATGGTTTTGACTCGGGTGTACTTTTAACTTTTTCAACCCAAAAAAAATATATTAAAAGATCACAACGTACCTTTACTTATTTTTCCATAATAGATAATATAATTAGACTATTTTATAGGTATATACCCTTAAAAATATCGTCCTCAAATTTAGTAACATTTTAAAACTGTCTAAAGCTACATATCACTTTTATTGCAGTAGCACAAAATCGTCATTAACAATGACACTTACTTGAAAAATGACACAGGTAAGTGCCATCAATAAGGATGATCATTGGATCAAATAGTCCACAATCGCCATTAATAAGGACGATTACCACGGAGCGGTGAAGCTTTAATCAACTATACAAGATTTTTCATATAATAATTGTCATCATTGATGGTGATTATAGGGTTAACTGTTTGACCCTATAATCACCATTAATGATAGCACTTACCTGTGATATTTTTAGGTAATTGCCATTGTTGATAGAAATTTTATGTTGCTGCAGTGCAGTGAATATATATCCATGAATATAATTTTTAAATATTATTTGAAGATAAAAATATTTTGGGAGTATATATATACCTATAAAGAAACTAACATAATTTAAAAAAAAAATTTACATGTATTCTCCTATTAATATTATTATTTAAACAAAATATGCGTATATATTCCTAAAAATTCTTATAAAAAAATACGCGTAAATTTTCTTCAGCTCAAAAAAACAAAACATAACACGCGTGAGAGCCGGTTCATCAACATGTGAAGCTCCACAAGGTTCCACGTGTCAGAAGCCTGTTCGATAGCTTCTCTGCCTTAGGTTCTGATATTTTCTGCTAGCTAATGAGACTTGACAACATATTCCATTCAAAATAAAGTGTCATCTTATTTTTCTGTATTTATATATATATATATATATATATATATAGGAAGGGAATTCTCTCAAAAATAACAAGCTGAAGTTGGTCAAATATGGAAAAATAAGGGATTATTTAACAAATATTCTATGGTACTTGTTAAGATATTTTTTTTATTGATCACATCTTGAAATTTGTAAAAAAATTAAGAAGAATAAATTTTTAACCTCTTTTATTAATTGAAATGAATCCCTAATCAGTATCCTAATTCTAAAAATAAAACTTGACTTTTAATTTACTTAAAGTCCGTCTACAAGATTTTTTTTTTCTCTCTTCTAATTCAAAGATAGTTTCTTTTTTTAAAAAAAAAATTAGGTGGAATAAACACCAATATCTTATTAAGTTCAGAGAAGATTTCTCAATTTCTTTGGATTTTACGAGAGGATTTACATATCACCTAGCTACCAGAGCCAGGGAAGACATATTCTTTTATATATATAGTAAATAATTATCATATATATTGGTTCACAAAAAAATACAATTTATTTTAATTTAGTCTTATAAAATTTTTCATTAATTATATCAATAAAGATTTTCAATGACTAAATCAACACAAATTACATATTTGGGCAACTAATTTTTTATGGACTAAATTAAATATTTATATCTTTTGTGAACTAAATTAAAATATATTACATCTTTTATGATTACAATGATAATTTACTCTGTATATTAATATTAATACGGCTATTAGGTCTTCTAATTAGTGATTTTTCAAAATAGCAATGTTATAATTTAAAATAAAAATAAAAATATGTGTTTTAGAGAAGATAATGGGAGAAAAAAATAGGAATAATGGCAGTTTATTTTTATTTTGAAATAAGAATAATGATAGTTATTAAAAGAGTGGAGAAATCAATTAAGTTCTAATTTTTAGTTTATCATTTTAAAAATTTATATTATTATTTTATATTATATTTAAAAATTAATACACATGTAGGTGAATACAAAACCTCTTATGTTTGTGTATATATATATATATATATTACGGGTGAGTCTCTATGATGTAATAAGATTATGATACTTATTATTTTGTTGTATCATACAGTACAATTAAATCACATCAATAATTATAATATTATGTCATATAATTTATTGTATGATGTAATAAGTTGCATTATAAATTCAGCCATATATTATATAATTTTTCACTTAGACGAATTTGGGTGAAGATGAGTTTCTTATAGGTGCATCAAGTGTACTAGGGAAAAGTAGAGCCAGATGGAGATGCCTTGAGAGTTGAGAGATGATACTGAAAGAATCTGAGAGAGACAAAAGCAAAAAAGAAAAGTGGAAGAAAGCATATATTCTTTCTAGTGCTTCTATCTTTTTTAACCCTTTTTTTCAAGCCGTACAATAATTATGCCATATGCATGCACTCACTTGTACGAACCCAAGAATTCACGTTATATAAATATAGTAAGCAGGTTAAGCAAAAAAAATCTGAAAAATATTTTGTGACCAATCATTTATTCTTAAGTAGAGAATTTACGACGAGAGGATTAATTGTTGCTATCCGCGCTGAATATTTTTCCATACGAAAAAAATCCAAATCTATATTAACAAAACCTCATTGTATATATATGAAAAAAAACAGATTCACTGAAATAATTTTGATAGACTGTACAAAACTTATTGTTTATCTCGATCATGAATGGAATTTGTGATGTTGTAATTTGGAACAATCACTGTTTTGAGTTGTATCTGAAAAGCATTTCTCTTTTTCGATAATAGCTTGTGGATACTAAAGATTAAAGATGGTCCCTGGATCGAGAGTACAATATGTATATATATATATATATACCGAATAATTTGGGAAGCAACTTTTAACACTTAGTCCAGTAAATTATATATATTCAAGTATCACTATTTCTGGTCCCCTTTAATTATTTTTTAGATTTTTTAATCAAAATCATTAGTATTCATAAGCCTATCCAATTATGTTTAATTTGATTTAAGCCAGTAGAGATTCATAATATATATATATATATATATATATATATATATATATATATATATATATATTAGAATAGGTTTGAAGCAAATCATTGTTTGGTACACATTTCTTACATTCTTGACTTTGATCATTCTTAAGGGCGTGGAGAGAAACCCTCCAAATAGGAGGCTTTGCAACATTCTTCTTTTAGAAAATCGTGAGTTTTTAAATTTTGCACTAAACTCTCAGAATTTTACACCCCACAATTCTTCATTAAGAATTTTGTTCATGTTTTTAACAGAGTTTTATTATGTCAGTAAATATTTTATTATGTTAGTATTTTTTTAATTAATTAAAAGACATTTCGATTATATTTTTAGATATTAAAAAAAATACTAACTTGACAAAACTTTTACTGATGTGGTAAAACTCTTTTTAAAATATAAACAAAATTTTAAAAAATGCATGGAATTGAATCCAATGTTTAAAAACTCAACAAACAAAAAATCTATCGTTTAAAACTTCGGGGTGTTATGTGATTTTGGCCAAAACTATATTATATATATATATATATATACACAAATATATATTTGACCACAGAGTTCTAAAATTGATAATTATTCGATGGACATTAATTATTTTGCCGCCATTGACTCTTTCTGGTTCACCAATAGAGGTAGAGTGGCTGAATATGAAATTATACATAAACTAATAGTTCTTACAATATGTATCTGCCTTAGTTTCTCATTAATCATATATATGGTCCTCATTGAAAATTAGGAGAAACATGACATAATTGTATATCTCTACTTCAATTTCATAGTTATTCAAAGGGAAAAAAATCTAACATACTTACAGAAAAGAAATTAAACAGTCATTATATTATCTCTTTTTGGTAATCAAAACATTACAGTAAAAGATATAATTAAAAAATATATATTTTATTAACATTCTCAATAATAATAATAAACACAATTTTTGTAAACAGCCACATTTAGTAGCATGTATTTGTAACATGATATTACCTCTAATAAAAAGATACATGTGAAAAATCAAAGAGTGATAGTTAAAATTTTTTTTGAGGAGATATTTAATATTAGAGTAGTACTGAACTTCAGTAAATCTTTCTAATCATTTGGTCCTTAAACCATTTAAAATGAGTCATTATTAGTGTGTGTTTCTATTAATACTAAAAAATGGTATTAAATAATTTGGAGATATAACTTTTATCCGAGTTTTTCAATGAAAAAAATTATACATAAATAACTAAAAATGAAATGAGCATGATAAGTTGGGTTTAATAGAAGGGATCAATCTCGACAACACGGGGAATCAAAATTCGAATTCCCACACGGAGATGTGTTCTATTTAGTGTATGAGAGTGGTTGAGTGGATGAGACTCATCCATCCTTAACCAAGTGTCAGGGGTTTGATTCCTGCCTTGGGTATGGAGCAGTTTTAAATCCTTAGGTCAGCTGTCCCACCCTTCGAGGTGCCTACAATTCAGCGAGGGGATTAGTCACTGTGGTCGACGGTGGATACCCTGGTCTAGGAAAAAAAAAAAGAGAACACCTCAATGAAGGATTTTTTTTTTCATTATTAAATTATGCAAGTGCTTGAGAATTGGACAATATATAAAGGGCCATCCAGTGAGATAGTGTTGGTCACAAATTTGCCTTCCTTCCTTCCCATACAATATTTCTAACAAACAAATCCCCAAATCCCCTCTTCATCTTCATCTTCTTGTTGATCCCATTAACTATTAACTCAAACATGACAGGAGGAAGCAAGATCAGAAGCAACCCAATCATGATGACGATGAGCCCAGTGGGAAGCCCAACCTCAGGAGAAAACATCTCAGACAGCTCAAACATTAACAACAACAACAACAACTATTCCTCCAAATTAGAACAAGACAGGTTCCTCCCCATAGCCAACGTTAGCCGTATCATGAAGAGGGCACTCCCACCCAATGCCAAGATCTCAAAAGAGGCCAAAGAGACCGTCCAGGAATGCGTCTCCGAGTTCATCAGCTTCATCACCGGCGAAGCCTCCGACAAGTGTCAGAGAGAGAAGAGGAAGACCATCAACGGCGACGATCTCCTCTGGGCCATGACAACCTTAGGATTCGAGAACTATGTCTCGCCACTCAAAATTTACCTCAATAATTACAGAGAAACAGAGGGAGAGCACACCAAAAGTAGTAGTACTATTGTACAAGAAGATCAACATATTCACTCTCCCAATAGGGACACTAATACTACTACTACTCATCATCATCATCATCTTCATCATCATCGTGGGGCCCCAGAAATTGAGAATTTCGCCATTAATTCTGGGTTTTACAACAACTCCATCACCAATATTGTGACTCATAATGATGCTGCTGATGCAAACCTGCGTTACAGGGTTCAATGGTAGATCCATCCATATGAATTATATATATATATATATATATATAAAAAGTAAATTAACATTATGTTTCTTTGAATTTGTCCTCATCTGAGATGAAAAATGTTAAATTTAGTCATTGAAAGAAGAAATTTATCAATTATATTAATGAAAATTCTCTGGAAATATATACATATAGCAATGAGGGGTTGGTTTAAATAATATAAGCGGTTTAGTATTGTTTAAACAAAGTTTCAAGTTCGAGATCATGTGAATGTAGCTATCTGTGCTGGGAGACTCTCTCGCTATAACTAGGTGCGTGATGCGGGTCAAGTCTGAATTAGTCCGAGCAGTACCTCGGACATTGAACGGACAAACAAAATATATATAAATATATATGAGTAATTTGTAACATGATTAATTAATGATTTAGGTACTGAAATAATATGACTAATTCAGGTTGGCTCCAGCTTTGAGATCACGCAATTCCATTCTATGTTGTGAAGTAATTAAAGTTTGAAGGTTTATTTTAGCAGAATCTCTAAGATCACCATTCTTTATGATTGAGAAGCCCTAAAGTATATATATATATATATATATATATTTGTAGTTTGTACCACTTTTTCTAAAAAATGAAAATTTTATTTTATGAAGTATCTCTTCTAATGCCATTATAGCAACAGAAAGTTTGAGTGAAAGGTACTGTAAAGCTAATTCGAATTATATTAAATAGACTATAGCTTTTAAAAAAATATTTTTTTGAACTCGAGTACATCTAATTTATATGAAGCCGTTACATATTAACATAATTAAATTGATAAAATTGTAAGTAATACGATTTAAAAATAGTATAATATAATTTATTTTTTATAGCTGATCAATTATAATTACACTCTGCATTTTTTTTATTCACTAAACTCTCAACATCTATGTATAATTCACATTTGATTATAAGATAGAAAGTAATATTAGTTTAATCAAAATTTTACTCGCCAACTCTTAAAAAAAACTACACCATTAAAAGGGAAAAAAAGAAGAAGAAGAAAAACGGTGAAATGCCCATTTTGGTCCTCTATGTTTCACACAAGTTTTAAATTAATCGTTTATCTTTCAAAAGTTTTATATTGGTCCTTTATGTTTCCCAAAAGTTTTATATTTGTCCTTCAGGTTCCATTGAAGTTCTATATTGGTCCTTTATGTTTCATTGAAGTTTTATATTGATCCTTTATGTTTCATTGAAGTTCTATATTTGTCCTTTATGTTTCATTGAAGTTTTATATTAGCCCTTTATGTTTCATTAAAGTTTCATATTGGTCCTCTCAGCATGATTTTATTTTTGGTTTAAACGACGTCGTTTGAGTGTTTTTAGTGTATCTAAGGCTACGCCAGCTATGTGATACACGTAGAAGAGATTATGTGTCCACCTCGGCATGTCACATCAGCAGTTAACTTAAGAAATTGACGAAAGTGGACGGAAGGACCAATTCGAAACTTCTTGTAAACATAAAGGATCAATTTAAACTTTTTGAAACATAAAGGATCAATATGAAACTTCATGCAAACATAAGGAACCAATTTAGAGTTTTGAAAGAAGAAAAACTATAGAGAAAGTACAAAAGTGTAATGAGGAATTTGGGGCTTGTAAATACTGTTCGTTCTACTTCTACTTCCTCCCCAACGAAACTGGTATAGATTCTTGAGCCCACCTTTCACCGCAAACTACAAGGTAACCCCCTCGAAACTCTACCTCCTCACGCTCGTCGTCCTTTGAAATTCGGCTCTTCTTCCTCTTCACTTTCTTCATTCATGCATTCTCCATGGATGATGCTCCTTCCCCATCCTCCCTTCATTCCAATCCCAATTCAGACAACAATTGCTCGCGTCCCAATGTCCATGATTTCCCCTCAGAACCGATTGTGAAAGTAAAACCCATCAAAAAATGCAGGAAGAGAATTTTGATGAAGAAGAGCGTGGCTCTAGATGTTTCCGAATTACCATCTGCGTCGTCACCTCGTAATTCTTCTTCGTTGGGTGTATGTGTAGCCCCTAAACGACGAAACCCTAGACTCCTAGTTCGCCGCCCTAGGGGTGGTGAGGTGTCCGCGATTGGGCATCCTCTTGGAATGTCATTCGCGGCCGTTATGGCTCAGGTGAGATTTTCTTTTCTTTTTTTTCTTTTTGGTACAAATACAATCAGATTCTTTATTCTCTACTCTCATAGTTCTTGAATCTTGACTCAAATAAAATCCAGGGAATGCTTAAAGCTATCATTTCAAATCAATTATGAATTTCTGATGGTGATAACTGATGAATATTATTATGCGTTTTACGATTATTGCTTGATAGTTGATGCTGTGCATGGGGTATTTCTTGTTTTAGGTTTTGTATAGAAGAGATGCTGCAGCTGAAAGGATGTCAACTGATCATCTCTCATTGGTACGTTTCTTGACCATTTCCAAGGCTAGTTTTATGGCAAGAGAAGCTTTTATGTTTCCAAACTCTACACCAATTTTCAATTTCTAAACTTTGTTTACAGTCAACTTTTCCTAGAAGTTTTGAATTATGTTACAGCCCGTATCTTTGTCCAGATTACTAACGGAAAAAATGATGCCGTTAATAATTTGTACAGCCTTAGTGTTGGGACGAAAATGAAATCGATTGCAATTAGTAACTTTAGGGACAAAATTGACTTTATTAAAATGTTCAGGGATGAAATTAAAAATTGATGTGAAGTTTGGGGACATAAAAAGTACTTTTTCCCTAGTTTTTATAATGAACCTAAACTCCCACTCCCACTTTTTGGGTCTAAGCACTTATTGGCTATGCTTTGTCCATTTATGAAGAAATTCTATGGATGGCTCGGATTATTAGTCTTACTTTGTGATAAATGGTATGATGTTACAAAATATAAACTCAATGATATCTTCTAGTTGATAACATTTGAGCATTGTCCTGTTAGTGTTGTGGATGGATATTTATTGAGCACTGAGAGGCGAATGCTGTAAACATTTATATGCCTCCTTGACATGTTCTGATTGATTTTGTTACATTTGGATTAAAAAATCTTCCTATGCTAAGTTTCGGCTTTTATAGCTGGTCTTAAGCCCATATAAAAGAGGAGGGTTGCATTAGGTAGTCAACAGTTAATGTAAAACTTTGTCGAATCTTTATTAGCCGATCCCACCTAGTGGGAAAAGGCTTTTTTTTTGGGGTTGGTGGTGGTGTTGTTGATTCAAAACTCTGTTGTCGTTTGTATAATTGCAGATGTGCACGTCAGCTGTCAGAGAATCTCTAGCCAATGTAAGCCTGACATAAATTGTCAATTCATCCTTAGATTGCAGCTTTACTACTTTTTTCTAGCAGTTCATGTCAACATTAAGCAAGTCCTTTTTGCTAAAGTAATGTCTACATGCCTCTGTTTTGACTACCTACACGGCCACAGGTTTACGGAGACAAGCTAGATGGTTTGGCAAGAAACTTTGAACAATCTTTTGGTAGCACTTTGAATACTCTTAGACTAATTTATGGTTCATCTACAAGCAGCAACAGGAATAACTTTAACAATATAAAGATGGAAATTCCAAATTCTGGATTTTCTCTTGACAAAGGATGTTGCTCAAGGGATGATATTGTAGAGGATGGTCATTCAGAGGCAGTATCGCATGCTGAAATCCAAGGCCAATCAAATATTTATGAGGAGGTCAAGGAGAACCTTCCTCTGGATTCAGTTTCTCACGATGTTGATGTGCATGAGCAATCAAACCAAATGGTTTGTTTTTCTCCAATTACTTCTGGATCTGTGACTAATAATTCCATGATTAGTACTTTTGAGAAATCTGTTACAGAGCAAAGTCGTTCTAATGACCTCAAGGCATTAGAACTTGGCCTTACAATGAAAAAATTGAAATTGAAGGAGACACAGTTGGCTCTTAACTACGATTTGAATCATTTAGAGAGATCAAAGTTAGCAATGGGAATATCAAAGGCATCTTTTAAAGCTGAAAAATTCAAAAATCAGTTAGAAGATCTGAGACATGGTGAACTCAATAAGAAGTGCATAGACTGTCTTATTGCCGGTCTGCTTGTTATGTCATCCTCACTTTTCTATGGTGCTTATGTTTATTCCTATCAACGGATTGTTGAAGCTACTGCATCATGTACACCTTTAACTAAGGCAAGTTTATTCCTTCTGTCTAACTCTATTTTGTTGTCATATCTAATTTTAGACATCCATGATGCATTGGCCTAGCATTTATAGGAAGAGTTGGTTGGGTTTTTAGCAATATGAGATGGATTGATAACTCAATATCGGTTTTACTAAGTTCTCCAAAATTATACTGGATCGTTTTCATGATTGCACATTTAGGATTTTTTTTTTCTTTTTTTAAACGAGATATGAATGAACTAGCTAATGAGTAGTGAGGGTTATCCTATAATAATCTTGGGCAGCAGTTCTCTGTTATTGTAAGTAGAAAATATGCAATAGGAAGCATACAATTCAACCTTTTTCTCTGACCAGAAGTCCATAATTCAGCCTTGTGTTTTGGGACACTAGGACAGCACTATGCCTAATGCCTTTGCTAAATTCAAAAAACACACTCGACCAAAGTTATTAGGATCTCGATCTTACTAATAAGATCTTACGATTTCACAATCTTATTCATAGAATTCAATCCTGATCTTAGACAAAAACAAAATATACTAGGATAGCAATAGAGTCCCAATCTTGTATGTCTAATTCTGCGATCTCATGTTAGAAACTTATCAAGCTATCATTTTTATAAGAAAAGGAAATTCAAATATCATGTTAGAATCATACGATCCTCAATTCGATCTAATACTATTGTATGTATTTTTATTTTCTAAATATGATAGAATTGTACGATCCTCAATTCGATCTATTTTTTGTCTTTTTCAATCCTATGCAAGATTTCGATCTTAACACTGCTAACTGTTTTCCTTTCCCCATTTTAGGAATACAACTCCTGGTGGACACCAAAGTCAGTATCCTCTATAAGTTCGAAGCTGAACATTTTGTGGTGTCATGTTCAAGTCATGAGCAGAATGGCATTTGGTGTATTAATGATATTTGCAATTGCATATCTGCTGATCCAACGTTCATCCACATCAACTCAGGCAATGCCAGTGACGTTCATCCTTTTGCTGTTAGGAGTTGTTTGTGGGTATTGCGGGAAGCTGTGCGTAGACACATTAGGAGGAAGTGGTTATGTGTGGCTTTTGTATTGGGAGATTCTTTGCCTTGTGCATTTCCTATCACTTGCTTGCACACCCACTTTTTACCAAATACTCTATGGACCTCTCGCTGCGCCACAAACAACATCCAAAAGGAATATAATCTTTCCATATTGGATTCGGCGATTTTTATTCTATGCTAGTTTGCTACTTTTGCTACCATTGTTTTGTGGCCTTGTGCCTTTTGCTAGCCTTGGTCAATGGAAAGGTCATTTCTTGTTGAAGGCGTCTCAATATTTTGGAGATTCTGATCTCATGTCTTAGGGCCAAATTTTGGTATCGTTTATTACAGAAACTTTAAGGGTCGTAATGTTTGTTTTCAACTGATTTATTTTTAAATGTAGTTTGAAAAAAAATGTCGTGAGGGAGACAAGTACTTATTAATAGTTAAGAGGCTGCTTGTATTTGAGAAATTTGTATAAAAAAATGTTTGATTGTAAAATTATTAAAGTGTATTTATAGATTTAGAGTGTTATTAGTATTTTCTTATTGGGTTATTAGTATGTTTTTAAATAGACAAATAGGTGTAAATATTAAATATTATTAAATTTGTCAATGAGGAGCGATATATTTGTTGAAGGTTCGGGTATTTATCCATAAGGGTGAGGATTTTATAAATAGGTGATATGTAAATTCTTTTATAAACTCTCAAAGTTGAGTGGTCTTTTTTAACCTTGATGAGATATTGTATTTACTTTCATATTAACTTTTGACTATAAAAGATGTTAATTTTTATTAAATAAATAAATTTAAAATATTAATTTATTAATTAAACACAAGTTACATAAATTATTTATATTTAAGTTCAAAGGAAAAGAGGAAATATAGATTTGTAAAAATACAAAAGGATATATTGGACAATACAAAAAGTAAAACAAGGTATTTTTAGTTTAAAATTTTACTTTGGCAGAAGGGTGTTTCTACTCCAATGTTTGGTATCACTATTAATTTTACACCCAATATTTTTTTATTATCAATTGTATTCTTAATTTTTAAATTTTTTATCAATGTTATCATTTTCACTAATATCGTTAAATAATTAATAATTTTTGTTGATGTGGCATCACACGTAACAAAATGAGCTAAACGGGAAAAGTATTTTCACACGTGGCAAAAATATTTTCACACGTGGTAAAATGAGCTAAACGGGAAAAGTGAGAGAACAATGGCGCGGTGCTTCAACTTGTTTGAGAAGAAAAGGTTTAGGGTTCAAAACGACACAGTATTGTGCAGGATATGATAGAAAAAACTCGAAGTTGAAAAATAATTTTGTCTAGTCAACTTATTTTGCCACGTGTGATGCCACATCAGCAAAAACCGTTAATTATTTAACAGCGTTAGTGAAAAGAGTAATATTAGTAGAAAAATAAAACATTGAAGATATAATTGAAAGCAAAAAAACGTTGAAACAGAATTGACAAAAATCCCAAACGTCAGGGGTAAGAAACATTATTTTATCTTTTACTTTTTGTTAAAATTAGAAGTCTCAATTTTTAGTTTCAATCCCAAAGTTGTTCTTTTTTAAAAAAATATACTACCACCTAAAACTCTTTTACGAAGACACCTTGTTTTTTCAATGTGCAATGTTATAGAGATATTGAGAGTTTTGACTCATCACTTTTCAATCATTGGATCAATCTCAAGATTTGTCAAAATAATTTTCATAAATTCAAAATGACACAAATTTCAAAATAGATTTAATGGCAGAGGACTCATCATAATTCCAACGTATTACTTTTTTTAAAAATAATTAAGTACCTAACAGAAAAATAATAATAAATACTTCTTTTCATTCTCAACACGCACGGGGTTGTTTAGATTGAAGATTAGAAAAGAAAAAAATAGAAAGAAAATATATTTCTTTTACTTGAGAAAATTTAATATTTGAAGAAGAAATAATAGAAGATTAATTTAAATTAATTTATTATCTTTATTTTTTATAATTTTAAATTATTTTAATTTAAAGTATTTTAAAAGATATCCAAATAAAACGAAAAGAAAGAGAAGATAGTCTCTCATTTCTTTTCGGAAACGTTCATTAGGCAGAAATGGAAACGGAAATAGAAACGGAATGCATTTGATATGTTTAGTAGTAAAAGTTTGGTAATGGAAATGGAAAGAGAATGTATTAAAATGACCATTTTACCCCTTATATTAAAATAATAAAAAGAAAAGATGGTTATAATTGTGTCAAATCATGTCAAATCAAAGGGGTATAATAGATATTTTATTTTATTTTTCTTTTTTTAAAAAAGTTGATGGAAATGAAAAAGTAAAAAAGTAAGTATGGCCCAGTGGGCCCCACCATTTCCATTAGCATTTCTTGCTAATGAACATGCCCGAATTCATTCCCCTACCTTTCCTTCCTCGCTACCAAACGGACTCTAGTGTAGATTATTTTTGCCTTGGAACCTATCAGGTTTATTTTCGGGACTTTTTTTCCCCTTTTTTTTCTTCGAGAAAGGTTGGTGGATATGTGATAAATTATGGCCCGTTTGGTATCACTCACTTGCTGGGAAGGTGAGCTCGAGGTGAGGTTAAACATGTTTGGTAAGGCTCACCAGCTGAGAAGGTGAGCTGGACCTTTCCTGTCAAGAGGGAAGCTTCCTTCCCTCATGATAGGGAGGGAAGCTTCCTTCCCTCATGATAGGGAGGGAAGGTGAGGTGAGGTGAGGTTTAAAGACCAAAATGCCCTTAAAAAATTTGTGGCTTTTAAAAAAGTAAGGGCAAAAAAGGTTTTTCATACTTTTATCTTCTATTTCTCTATCTTCTTCCCACCATACCAAACTATATTACTTTTACATTCCACTTCCATTTTCCTGCATACCAAACATACTTTTTATCATCTACTTCCACTTCCACTTTCATTTCCACTTCACTCTAAAACATTCACTGGCTACCAAACGCCACCTTAGATGAATGTAAGCCTCTTGTCTAAAAGGTAATAAATCGAATTAATATTAGTAGTCAATATATAAATAAGATTCTATAATTTATGCACCTAAAAAGTTTTTAGAAACTTGTTATAGAAAGAAGGGATAAAAGACAGAAAATTCATTAGGAAGTAGGCACTACCTGTGAGCGAAGTAACTTCAGTACACCCTTATAATCAATTAGTCCCTAATTCATTTAAAGTGGGTCTTAATTAATATGAGTTTTTATTAATATTACCAAATGACATTACATAATTGGAGAGATGCACTGAAGTTCAATAGTACGGTAGATGGACAGTACTAGGGAGAGTTGGTGAGTTTTGACTCACTAGTTCTTAGTCGTCGGATTTGTTGAGATAAATGATAATGTAACATCATATATTGATATAATATTAATATTTATTTATCATTCAAAAAGGTACTACTTTTTATTAATATTAACTTATTATTCAAAACGACTAATTTCTTTATATTAATGTGAGAAGAAAAAATATCATTTTATTATATTCTAAAGATTATGAATAAAAATGAATTATTAATATTATATGTGATATCACATCAATATTTGTTATTAATAATTTAGATAAAATTAAAAATTAAGATAGAATCAATTATAATTCATAACTTTTAAAATAAAATTAATTATAATAAATTTAAGAAACAAAATTGAACAAACATATCATTATCCCCCAAATTGATGGTCAAAGATGGAATAAAATAATTCAATATTATAAAAAATATAATTATACCGTTTTAACTTCCAAACAAACAATTAATGAGCCATTACATTTTAATTAATGAAATGTAATATTAAAAATATAATTATTAAATCTTTCTATTGAAATTTAACACAAACAGACAAACAAAGAAGAAAATGTAATGAAATTAACACAAAATTGAAAGTTTGAAACCAATAACATTAGCATCTTAGGACTAAACTGTATTTTACAGTGCCCAACATAATATAATAGTTACTAGTACTACATTTAGCTTCTAATTAATGACATACAATTAATTATTTAGGGGAAAAGAAAAAGAATAAAATCAGAAGATGAACCAACATAAGCTAGAGCCACACAAATTGCAGCTCCTAAAGCTTAAGGAAACTCCACAAAATTTAAACCCATATCTGATATTCTTCTTATCTCAAACAGTTCGCTTCTCTAGGATTTGAGCTACAATTTTACATTGCAAGTTCCTTGAAACACCTACACTAGTATAGAAAATTGGATGAGGCACCAAGGGTTTGCCTCCTGAACTTCATAAAGAGCAAAATATCTTTTGTAGGCAAAGCAAGCCACAGCAAAATTTGAAGCAATTATTGTCTTGGTAGAAATCACAGAACCTCATGAGCCTTTCCATAATACCTGTTTATGAATGGGGACTGCAAAACAACGGATGATGCTAAGTCATATACAACAACAATAAAATAAAATACAAAGCCTTTTATAACTAGGTGGGGTCAGCTATATGAAATCAAAAGAGACCATGTTCTATCTAAATGATAATTTTCATATGTGCAAGTAAAATGCCCTTTTGGATGTGATTAAGAAGAAATATTAACAAGAAAGCATTTATATCTTCAGTAGCAACCAGTCCTACCTTTATAATCTCCTTTTTCATAAATAACTGATACATCCAAGCAAAGGTATATGCTTTGCTCAGACATTTATGCCAATGAACAGGCAGACTCAAGGTAAAGCATATACAAGGAATAGGCAGACTTAAGGACGCCAACATGTTTTGTCTTGGCTCATTTCTATATTTAGGTTATATATTTTTCATTACATTTAGGCATTGATGTAGCGGCTCTTGCTCATTTAACAATGTACTCAAGCCATACAATGTGTTAATTCCGGGCAACGACCCAGCAATAACATGTTCGCGTCATTGATCCATATTCATAAAGATTCGATAAACGCGGGCTGTCGACTACCTAACGCAACCCTCCGATTTTCTCAAAATTAAAAGAAAACAAATGGAACCAAAAGAATTCTCAAGATAGGACCCTGTAGTTTACTAAATAACTGAAAACAATTGATAGGACCCTGTAGCTTATTAAATAATACTGTGTTTTATTGCCAAACGCCCAAACCACACACAAAGTCTCAGCCTCAAGGCTGAAAAATACAGAGCACAGGTTGCTGTCAATGGCAGCCAAAACTCCTAAACAGCACAGCTACACAACACAAAAGATACACAAGGAAACACTACCAAAACTGCAAACACAATTCACAAGCAAATGCTAAACCCCCACAACAAACATTCTGGCTTTTGAGAGACCAGCCCTCTCCAATTCCTTCCTACTATTTTTCCTGCCCTCACTACTCCCACTCATTCGATAATATCCCCCTCATGCAAATGGTCCCCCCACCAGCCAAATCAGGTTGTGCCTCCACCCCTCCACTCAGCCTCTTTTTTCCCTTGTTTAGAATATACCTTTAAGCCTAACCCCGTTCCCTTCCCTCCTCGTGCTTATTTCTTCTTCTATAGTATTTTTAAACATGAGGTCTATCAACAAAGATAGATAATATTAAGTAAAATGGTGGGAACGCCTTTACAGTGAAGATTAAGACTTATGTTTCCTACAAGACAATGAAGTAGAGAAGGAAAATAGTCCTAAGATTTATCACTAATGCCTTCAACTTGGAATCAGATTAAGAAGCTTGCAGAATCTGAAACTCCACAAAGCTTCATTTGAGAAAGACGGAACACCTACCTTGACATTTGATACATCAGGTGCATCTGGTGATTGCACCGGGTAGAACTTATAAAATCTCATATTCTCAAATGCAGCTTTACTTTCCTCACTCATTTCTTCAATTGCTTTTTTTCTAGCCTCCCTTGCCTACAAAAGTATAGGTTTAAATTGCAGAAAGAAACACATCATATGCAAAAGCAGAACCGATTACACCAAAATTACCTCTCTATTAGCTTTCTTTGCCTCACGAACTTTTTCCTTGACAAATTCCTAAAGTAGTTAAACGTTCAGCATAGCATAATGCTCAAAGGCATGAAAGTATAAAAGAACTATATATCTTCCATTACGTTTACCTTGAAGGCATCTTTTTGATCTTCCGATAACTCCTCCTCCTCTATGAGCTTATCAGTGAATTCCTGCAGAATATAGAGCAATTTAGTGCATGGGACCCTTGCTCATTGTTAATTTGTTTTCCAGTTTATCCAATTTTTTTCGAGTTGGTGAAACAAATAGAGAAATAATAAACTAAATAATGTTTTCATGTCTCGATTCTCATCCCTCAATGCATATATGTCAAGAAGAAAGATTTTTAGAATTGCAAGGGATTCTTGCAATATGACAAGCAAATATGTTTCAAACTACAAACATCAAAAGATCAAATCCTTACCTCAAGCTCATCCAATTCCCAATCAAATTCACAGAAGACCTACATCAAACAAAATATATAGAGAGAATTAAAAGAAAACCAAATCTGGCAATAAATACCCAAATTTGTCAACAAAAAGGATTCTGAAGATCCAATACATATTCATATATATGAAAATCAGATCCCAATTCCCAAGATATACAAGGACTTATAATTCACTTAGCAGGTTTTCTCCATATTAATTACCGGTTTAGGCTCTGCAGGAAAAATTATTGGGACCTCAGTGCTCTGTTCTAGTTCGTCTTCTTTAAAAGGTTGGTAGAAATCTGTGAAATAAATAGAAGCTGTCACAAACTATTTTTGCAAATGTATTAGCAATTTAGCACAAACTTATGACGGATCAATATGGTTCTAAATAAAATTAGTACCAACAATTGATCACTGAATAACAAACCTCAATCTTCAACAATCGTCTCAGGAATTTTATCACAAAATTCACAACTATTAATCCAGTTTAACAATAATGGTTAAATATGAGATACTTATCTTTTTCAGACTAGTACAACTCATTAACATATTCATGGGAAAAATTATATTCTTCAAGAACCAGAAAACTCACAAGGCAAGCAGTACTCATATTTCTTTACACGATCCAACTTGAGGTGTTTTAGGGCAGCCCTGCAACATAGATTCATAACACAGGTAAGATAGAAATTTTATTCATAATCTTGAGCTACACAAAGCTAAGACCAAGTGTATAGATGGGAAATCCTAGCAAACACATATTAACTAGAAGTACAGCCAAGTGTTAATTATCAAGATTCACATAGCCAAATATCAATTTACAAACACTTTCTAAATAGTAGAATTGTAGAAATTATCATAGACATAGAGTTAAACTTTTCCCCCTTGACAGTTATTCTCCCAACAACAAAAAAAAATCAATTTTAGTTTCTATAGATCCACAGGCTCATATTTTGTATAAGGCCAGAACAGAACTCTTTAGAGATCAAAACAGTAATTCAATGTAGGTGCAATGTGGTTCAGTATGCCACATGCTGAAAGTCTGAGTCTATTTCCACATCTAAAGGCTTAGAACAATGGTAGATGTTACGCAAAAAAACAAATAAACAAAAAAGCCAAAATATATAGAAACTTGTGCATGTAACAATAAAGGCACACGCTGGAGGGTAAGACACTATAAACATCAGAAAACATTTTAGATTTTGAAACACTTCTCACCCACCTCCCTCAGCAGAATCTAGAAAAAGTATTGTTATTCATCAAAGGCATGGACGCACTAAAAATGATAGGATTAGGAATGACTGCAATGTTGTGGTAATGCCTACCATAAAAAAGTTGATTGAAATGTGTCATATACCGTATACGAAAAGAAGATCAAATGAAAGATAACCTAAAAACTAGAGGCAGAGGGAGACCAAAGAAAACAATAGAAAAAACTATTGGATGGATTTAACTATCAACAACTTAACCATAGGAATGGGCTAAGAGAGAATACATTGATGACGCTTGTTCCTTATTGTTGTATTCAACTATTCATCAAAGGCATGCAGAAAAATGAAGCTCCTGAATACTAATGTTACAAAACTGAGGATATTTTTGCCAAATCAATAGAACATGAAAATGGCATGAATACCAGACAGTAAATAATATGATAGGTCTGTAGCTCATAAAAATTATCCTGGAAAATGACAGACAGTGAAAGAGGAAGATATAAACAGATCAGAGTTATTTTGAGCTGCAAACCTTCTACAAAAACGTAAATATTCCTCATCATAATGTACTTTAAAGTTTTAACATAATTAGGGGACCCAAAAAAAAATTGGCCACCAAGGATGATATGTCAAAATGCAAGAGACTGTTTTAGAAAAATCGCCTTTAGAAACAGACCTTTTCAATTTAAACCAGAAATTCCAATGAATCAACATTTTTATTATTACTGCAAGATTCATTATGAGACCCCCCAATCAGCTATAGTTTATAGAAAGGGAAAGGAAGAGCAGCAAAGAGCAAGCAATACCTTCGTTGGGTGCAACTCAAGATAAATATTTGAGACTTTAACTTGTCAACTTGGCTTTCTCTGTTGAAGAAAACATTGTTAAAAAAGAAAATATATCATTACCATAACATAATGCTTCGTAAGCAGATTTCATAAAAACCACAAGATAAAACCTAGTTAAATACCGGTCCTCTAGGGGGATATATGGAACCCAGTCCATTTTCATTTGTTTCATTGGAATTATTTCTTCAGCTTCTCTCTGAACTGAGTTAATTCCAATCTTATCAGATGGTGGGAAAGGTGATACAACCTGTTTACAAAAGTAAAATATAATGTTATAAGAATAAAATTGAGATTGAATCCATCAATATTAATATACAGTTCATTCCAACATTTAGAACAGACAACAAAAGACATTATGAGCTGCGATTTCCAAACAACAACTTAACACCCAAAATTAAGCCTTTTCAGCTCTATAACCAATAGAGGAACTAGGTCCCATACACAAATCAGAGCAAGAATGCACATAAAATTGTATATTTGCAAGATTGAATCATTTAAATTCCATGCAAGAGCTTATAAATAATAAACAAAATTATATTAACCAACACATTTTATTTTCATGTAGACAAAGCACAGTTTGACAACTTACAGCTACCACAACAGGTATGCATACAACTTTGCTTTCACCTTTAAACGAGACTAGTTGAGCTGCAAATGTCAAACGTACAAGAGGTAAGATTAGAGGTCAAAACCCAAATTAGAGGAATTGGCCATCAAGCAAATTCACTTTATTCCTTGATGATGAATAAATGAAGTTTGGAAGCTACGTACGCTCAGTGCAACCAAAGAGGTAAACCTTTTTCCCATGCAGAACTCCACCCTCTTCAAATGCATTCTGAACACACAATTTAATTCTTTATTAGTATTTGATCAAGTAAGTAGTTCACTTCTTATGACAAAAGCTGGAACTTCAACAACGACCATCAATTGAGTTCTAAAAGGAAAAGATGGATATTATACTCACTTCTAGATTAGAGAAATTCCACTTGAATTGATAGACAGTATCCAATTGGTCCCACTGGCAGTAGAATATATGAAGCAGTGAGAATAATATGAGACAACTAACAGTTTCTAGAAGAAGAAAAGCTACCAAGTTTCCAAACCTCTGTTCCAACAGGGAATGTTTCCCTCCATAAGTCCTCCTACATAAGACGTGTTGGCAAAGATAATTAGTGAAATCAACAATTAGTCAAAGTCTTGGCTCTGAATTACAGCAAGGTCAAAAAGCATGTTTTGAGAGTTTACTACATAATTTCACTATTAAGTTTGAGGACAGTAACAAGATGTTTTGATCTATAAGCACATCCACAATCCCTGATGACTGAGCAATATTTCTCCCTCAATCTACCAAATTCTCTCAAAAATCGAATTAAATGGGCCTTTTAAAAATCTTTAAAGGAAAGAAAATCTTGCAAGTTGCAATTATTAGTCTACCATAATGCCCTATGCCCCTATCAATATAAACAATCTAAAAGCAGCATCCACGGTTCGATTTTCTGCCAAAGTAAGGCTGCCTTATCTTAACAAAGATACAAAGTTCACACAGCTTTAATAGACAAAGAAGAGTAAAGCTCTGATTGACTTTTCCCCCTTATTTGGCGCGTTAGAATACACAATAACACTAAGATATGCAAACCATTACTATTTACCAATAATATGAATATAACTCAGTTTCCAACTTTAGCCGGCGATTGAAGAGTCAAAGTAAACATAAGCCAAAACTCAATAAACCTTCAAATTTCTGAAAATTCCACAATGTGCAAATAAATAAACGCGAAATTTCGAAAGCTGCGTAAGAGATAGCGAGTTGGATATACCAAGTTGCGCTTGTCCTCGAAGTACTCGGGTTCGGACTCCGGCTTGGAGGCCTTAACTCGCTTAGCTCGAGAAGCTGCTTTGCTCGATTGCTTATTGTTGTCTTCGACTGGTTTGGCTTCTTCGTCTCGTCTGGTCCTCTTCTTAGCTCCTTTCCTCATATTTGTACACACACAGCTGAAAATGTAAAGGGATAGAAGATAAATAGATAATGTTGAAAGAGAGAGGAAAATAGGGTTTGGGGCGTGAACCGAAGGCGCTGGATCCGGATTCAAATGTGGAAAGAAAGAGGGAAAATTTATACGAGGGTTTCTGCGTTTTGGTGTGAGATCAACGCGAATGGTCCCGAACTTCCAAATTTGAGGAGAGAGAGAGAAACACAGTGTTTGCGGAGGCGGGGTGGCTTGAAATTAATGAACTTTTCGCAAAATTTCAAATTTAATGCCACTCAGTAACCCTTTTGAGTCATTTGGATTTGATCTTACCCAAAAAAAAAAAAAAATTGAGCCATTTGACCAAAAACACGTTGCATATAGACAAGACAACGTCGGCGAAGTAAAACAGACAATGCCAATTGCCAAATCATGGGGCAATATTCTGGTGTGTGTATTACAAGCGGTATACATTTGGTAGACTATGATAACAATAACAATATTTAGGTAAATGTCCATTTGGTCTTTTATTTTTCACTCAAATTTTATATTTGTTTTTTATATTTTAGAAGTTTTAAATTGGTCTTTTATCTTTTTCAAAAGTTCCAAATTGGTCCTTCCGTCCAAATTCGTTACTTTCTTCCGTTAAATGCTGACGTAGCTTGTTTAGCTGAATATTTTCTCTCTCCTATGTGGCTTTTTGGCTGACGTGGCATATGATTAATTTTTCCTTCATTTTCTTTTTCTCTTCTTCCTTACTTATGCTATGTTTGGTTGTTGGGAAGATGTTTAGGTAGGAAATGGAAGTGGAAGTGGAATTATGTGAGAGGGAAATGGAATGGGATTTTAAAACAATATGTTTGGTATGCTGGGAAATGGAATTAAATTGTGAGAGTTATTTTGTTTGGTATAGTAGAAAGAAGATTGGGAAATAAATTAAAAAATGTGAGATAAGACATTTTTACTCTCTACCCTACCTACCCCACCTGTCCATACGTCTTCTTCTTCATTAAATCCAAGCCTCCTTTTCATTCATTTTCTTCACCAAAGTTGGCACCTCTTCTTCTTCTTTTTCACCAACTCATGCGTTCTCTTCTTCTTCTTCACTTATTTCCAAATTTTTTGTTAACACCTATCATCTAACATGCCATGAAGTGATTGAGATAGTGAAATATCCTTCCTAGTTAAAGGTGAGACTACAATCATCTCCAGAACACATCGGCCTTTCTCTTGCCGCCGTCATCTCTCGCGCGTCGCCATTGAAGGTGTTTGGGTTGGTTAATCCGTCACTGTCGTTGAAGGTTTGGGCTACATTTTTTTCTCTTGGAATGTTAGTCCCTTTATTAATCTCTTCCATCACTGCCGTCTCCGGCCATCGCATACCGTCATTGTCGCCCACCTCCGACCATACAACAACCATTGGCCAACGTTGCCCCCTGTGTCCAATCGCTGCTAACATAACCTGAAATGAGGTCAAAATGGGTATATGGTAAAATAATTGAGGACAAACTTGACATTTTCCATCATGCTCACCTCCTCCATCTTCCCTTTCCCTGTGGTTGAAGATGGAACTTAGCTTCCCTACATAGAAGGATCCAACTTGTCGCTTCCCTTTGCACTTTATGAACCAAACATAATGAGGTTTTATTCCCATTCCATTTCCCTGATAATTCTGTGTAACCAAAAGAGGCATTAGTGATGAACCCAGCATCAATCTCAACAGAACAATCAATAATAATGAAATATGGTGAACCTTCCTGCCTCGATTTCAATACATCCACAAGCGATGGAGTGAGAAAGAAGAGAGAAAGAGGAAGTAGTGTTTATAATTTTGTGGAGCAGTGTTTGAGTTCATAGTTTCAAATTCTTCTTTCTTTTGCATTGAGAAAAATTCTTTTTGACACAAACCAATATGATATTGTTGGTTCGAAAAGAATAAAAACAAAGGAAAATAAGAAGAGAAAGTCGGAAGAAGTTTTACTGAATAATTCACTTGACAATTGATAAAACAAATAGCCAAATATATAAGCTTTACAATAAGGAACGTGGCTACAAACTGGTGTATGACTTCACCTATTATAAACACTAGGAATTAATAAATTACAATAAAATAATTTAAATGCAATTATAAATAACCAACTATTAAATACTTCTAAAATAAAGCAACAGTACAATGTTAATGCTTGCTTCAATTACCCAACGTGCACAACAACATGAATAACTTATAGTATATTAAAGAATATTCCAACAATCCTTCCCTTAGATTAAATTTTTTTTGCAAAGAAAATAAGTTTAATTAATAGCACAAACATCAAGCAATTTTCTCAGCTTCTTGAACGCAGCTAATGTAAGAGGCTTGGTAAAACTAATAAAATCATAAAGTAAAAACGGATAGTAAAACTTTTCATGGACTATTTATTCGAAGCACTTCTCTTCTTGTCTTCTTTCCATAATATAATTATGCACTTCTCATCATTTTTCTATTGGAGCACATCTCTCCAAATTCAAAGAATCTTAGTGCACTTCTCACAGAAGAGTTACTTATTATGTATCTTCTTGGGAAAAATTTACTTGCTCTTCCTTTTTTATTCTGCAGTTTTTCTGTAAATGTCAAAATCTTTTGCAATCGTAGCATTGAGGTTTTCCTTTGTGGCAACAATTTTCTTCTACATTATCAGGCTTCTTGCAGTAGTTGCACTTAGGAATATTGCCTTTTCCTTTTGCAACTTTAGCATAAAGAAGTGTTTCATCTACTTGTTAAGTTTCTTCTCTTTCCATAAGTCTCCTTTGCTCTTTTGCTCTTGTGCCCTACAATACATTAATTATTTCAGATAATGTTCATTTATCAATATCTCTTAAATCTTCAAGAGATGACATTTTTGCCTCAAATTTCTCAAGCAAACTTATGGCAGATAATGTTCATTTATCAATATCTCTTAAATCTTCAAGAGATGACATTTTTGCCTCAAATTTCTCAAGCAAACTTATGAGCATTTTTTCAACAACTTTGGTATCAGGAATATTCTCTCCAAGTAGCTATATTTTGTTCACCAGTATCATCAACCGGTCAAAATATTGTTGGATGTTTTCCTTTTCATTCATCTTTAGAGTTGCAAAATCCCTTTTGAGATTTATGACTTTCATTTTCCTTATTCTTTTATTGCCTTGATATAATTTCTTCAGCATCTCTCAACCTTCTTTAGCAGTTTCACAAGTTATAATTATTTTGAAGACTGTTTTAGAAATTGCTGAATGAATTATAGATAAAGCTTTTGGAGTTTTCGCTTCTTCTTCTTCTTCACGAGCTCTTATTTGAGTGAGTGTTGGATTGTTTTCCAATGCTGATAATTCTCTTTCACCTTCAACACATTGTCACAAGCCAAGACCTTTTAAGTGGGCTTTCATCTTAACTACCTATATTTGATAGTTTTCACCATTGAAACTTGGAAGTGGTATGATAGCTAAATTGCTAGCCATTATTTGCGCTCAATCTTGCAAACTCCCAAGAACCAGGCTCTGATACCATGTTAGTTTGAAAATAATAAAAATAAAGGAAAATATGAAGAGAAAGTCGGAGAAATTTTTCTGAATAATTCACTTGATAATTGATAAAATAAATAACCAAATATATAGGCTTTACAATAAGGAAACGTGGCTACAAAACTGATGCACGACTTCACCTATTATAAACACTAGGAATTAATAATTACAATAAAATAATTTAAATGCAATTATAAATAACCAACTATTAGAAACTCCTAAAATAAAATAATAAAACAATGGTACAATGTTAATGTTTGCTTCAATTACCCAACTTGCACAACAACGTGAATAACATATGGGATATTAAAGAATATTCCAACAGATATATTGAATCAACTTGTAGAGTTTACAAAAGAAACAACATTAGAAGAAGCAATAGCATCAATAACAGAAACATCATTTTGTGCAAGGGAAATCACAAAAATAAGGAGGTTTGCAAACCAAGGGTGGTAACTATAAAGGTATTTTGCAATTTGGTGTAAAGAAATTCTTCAAGTTCTTAGATCATTGCTTGTTCTGTGCTATGTATACTATCGTTGAGCTTTCGAATTTGATAAATGAAATTTCTTGGCTGCTCCAGGGTTCTTGATTTTAACATTTGTGAAATGGTGTTTTCTATTCCAATGTTTAGTGTTCCTGTCAATTCTACCCCCAACGTTTTTTATGTCAATTGTACTCTTAATGTTTTGTTTTTCTATCAATATTACCCTTTTCACTAACGTCATTAAATAATTAACAGTTTTTGCTGATGTGGCATCACAAGTAGCAAAATAAGTTGATTGGAAAAAGTATTTTCCAACTCAATTTTTTTTCTATCCTAGCCTGCACAATATTGTGTCGTTTTGAACCTTAAACCTTTTCTTCTCAAACAAATTGAAATATCGTGCCATTTTGCTTTCACTTTTTATGGACAACTCACTTTGTCACATGTGAAAATATTTTTGTCCAATCAACTCATTTTGACATGTGTGGGCTACATAAACCAAAATCTTTAATTCTTTAACGACATTAGTAAAAATGGTAATATTGGTAGAAACATAAAATGTTGGGGATACAATTGACAGCAAAAAAATGTTGGAGGCAGAATTGACAATGAGGGGGGTTAGAAATACCCTTCTGCCATTTGTGAAAATTACCTAAATTAAGCCAAATGTTTATATTATAAAGAGGAAAAATACTATTTAGTCCCTGAATTGTTGGTCAAACTACTATTTAGTTCCCGAATTTATCAAAAATACTATTTAGTCATTGAAATTTGTAACTATGTCAACTATTTAGTCTTCGAATTTGACAAAAGTACTCTTTAGTCCTCGAATTTGTAATTATGTCAACTATTTAGTTCTCAAACTTGGCAAAAATACTATTTAATCCCCGAATTTACAACTCTGTCAACTATTTAATCTCATAACCGTTACCCGTTAGAGTTGTCAGAGTTGCAAATTCGGGGATCAAATAGTATTTTTGCCAAGTTTGGGGACTAAATAGTTAACGTAGTTACAAATTCAGGGACTAAATAATATTTTTATCAAATTCGGGGACTAAATAATTGATATAGTTACAAATTTCAGGGACTAAATAGTATTTTTGATAAATTTGGGGACTAAATAGTAGTTTGACCAACAATTCAAGGACTAAATAGTATTTTGCCTATATTATAAAAGTTTATGAATGGTTAAAAATTACAAAATTAGCCTAAATTGTTCACTTCTCATTCTCAGTTAGTGATAGTTTTAACGGTAAGGACCAAACTAATAACTAAATGATCTAAGATGAATTAAATTGGCATTAAAATTAAAAAGGACTAAATTGAAAAATGTGTCATTTAAAAAGGACTAAATTAATATTTTACTCAATTAAAAAATATACTTATTTGTAATCTTTTCTAATTGGTTAAAATGTAGATTGTCAAAAAAAAGAAAGAAAGAAGAAGTTAAAAAGTAGGTCATTTCAAAAAGTCACTCTTTTTACTGTCATTTCGTCTTGTCCTTGTCTCCGTCTCCCTCCCTGCCGGTGAAGCTGCCGTTGTTTCGCCGCCTATGAAGCTGCCGGCATCTCATCGCCGGTGAAACTCTTGTCGTTGATCCAGTCGTCGTGAAATTTCCCACCCGTTCGAAAGCTCTGTTCCCATTTCATTGTCTCGGGTGTGTCTTCCATCGAAGCCACTGAAGCTACGCCGTTGAGCCGCCGTACTGCAGGAGCTCCCACCATCGTGCCCTTCCCACCAATCGAAGCTTACGTTTCTTCAATAGGTAATATCTCTCTCGTCGCTGTCTTAATTTCCTCTCTCAACGTTGCTCTCTTCGGTGATATTAAGCTCTATTTTCATTATTCTACTTTGTTTTTGATTTTCAGTAGTGATTGTTAAGTTTGATATATATGGTTATGTAAAAGCTCTATTTTCATTATGCTGCTATGCTATTGCTTTGTTTAAGTTCCATTTTTTGTTCGATTTTCTGGATGATATTAAGTCTAGTTCTGTATTGGACCCTGCTTGCCATGAGTTTACATGAAAAGAGATCGTATGTAATGCCCCCAAAAATTCTTTTTATCTTTCTAATGACCCCGTGTTGATCAAAGGTAAAAGCAGGATGCCAAAAATGAAAGAACGTGATAGAAAGGCAGAAATTAGGATACCTGCCTACCAGGGACTGAATTTTGAAGAATGAAAAATGAGAAAGGGTATGGTTCTGCATTGCAGAACCAGCCATGGAAGCTATGGTTTTGGCTGGTTCTGCAAGTGATGATGATGGCAGCAGTGTAGTTAACCATTGCACATACATACACATACCTTGCTGCTTCTGATTCAGAAGAAACCCAGCGTCAATGACTTGGGAACTAAAGCTATTGCTATAATTTCAATGGTGAAATAATGAATGAACTCTGAAACAGAAATCCATGATTTTATATGTTTAACTTTACAATGTAGTTTCTAGACCACAAAATTTGAAGAATAAACTTGAAATAGTGGTTTGATTTTGTGTATGCTTAAATCTTGTCATCTGAACTTATTTTAAATTTTAACGGTTTTGACTAAATGCAGACAGTAAAGGCCTTTCTTTGGACAAAGGTTTGATTTTGTGTATGCTTAAATCTTGTCATCTGTCCTTGTTTAAAGATTTTTGGAAAATTAAAGCTCCTTCTAAAGTAAAGGCCTTTCTTTGGACAATGGTGCTTAATAGAATTAACACTAATGATTTGCTTCAAACCAGATGACCTAACAAGGCTTTAACACTGGATATGTGTGATATGTTTTAGAAGCTATGAGACTAATAGCCATCTCTTCTTGCACTTTGAAAGGGCTAGGTATTTATGGAACAGGCCTTTTGACTGTGCTGGAAAGATATGCAGATTTCTGTGAGTTGATGTATGCACTCTTTTCATTTGAAATGCAGAATGGGATGCACCGAAGACAAGTTAATTTCTGAGCTGAGGGAGAATGTTTTGCACATATTTAGTGATTTTATGACAGGGTAACTTAACTAATAGCCCTTTTTATATACTTGAAATAACAGATACAGAAGTGATGGCCTTTCTAGTTGTCTCTTACCAAGTGTGAAGAGAATTCCTTTTTTAGTTGAATATTGCATATTTATAGCATGCACAAAAGAGAAAGCTTTGTCCGTTAGGATGGGGTTCTTAATGATAAATGTACAATAACAACAATCAAAGCCTTTTTCCGACCCCATCTAGTGGGAAAAGGCTTTTATTGTTTTGTTAACGTATATTTATTGTTAGGAACCCTATCCTGATAGGACAAAGCAAAATTCTTGTGCATGCTACAAAAGGTAGAAAATGAAGTCAAATAGTTTAAACTTTAAATCATCCTTCCCTTCCCCAAAGGGAAGAAAGAAAAAAGCAAAAAAGAATCAAGTTTTTCTTATGACCAGCTTAGTTGTGCTGATTTTTATTCTTTTGTCCACTAAAACAACTTCAAATAACAGCAAAGCCATGTTAAGATGCATAGTGAACCAAATTAACCAAAGGAAGAATTTTTAGGTGTCCAGATACATCATAAGTATCACATTTTTATATTACAGGGTTGTCACTTTGGAGTTTGCTTTGATTATATTAGCAATAGGATAACAAGCATCAAAATGATTAATTCTGGACATGCAATAAGTGGTCCCTACACCCAGGGAATGGAGGTAGTAAAAAATGAAGAACGAGGTGGTGGACTGGTGGGGAAAAAAATAAAATTTAAAAATAATGAACCAAAAGAACGTATCAAGAATAAAATATCTCGTGAACCTGTCAAAGTATGTAAAAATGAGCACACTCTTGATATGCAATAATGTTTATGCCAGACTTTCTCTCTCTCAGGAATGATTACTGAATGTCAGGATAACATTATTCTTTCTTTTTTCTTTTCAAAATAATGTAATTATATAAGTTTATAGTTCTCAACTACCCTGTGATAGGATTGCGAAAATTGATGAGTTGGGAACTGCTGGAAGTAGACTGGTCATTGGCTATCAACAAGCACTTGGTAATTTTAAATATTATGTTTACCCTGTGTTAGTGCTTAGTACTCAGGCAGTGCAAACTGCAAAAGAATAATCCCTGTTACATTCTTCATTGATGTTAAACTTTTCACTTTATCATGCAGAGTATATTCGAAGACCTCCCATAGATAGGACTTCTGATTTAATTAACAAGATAATTGTAGCTAATGAAACAAAGAGAGTTAAAACGTATATTGAAGCTGGATGCAGGAATTCCCTTGATGGTGTCCAGAATGTAAACAAGAGTAAGGGAAACTTTTTTCAAACATCTCAATTTTGGTCTCATATATTTGAAAAGTAAACAAAAAGTTCTAAGTAGGACCTCTTTAATCAAACATAAATGTAACTTAGTACATCTATAGTTCTATTAGTTTTCAAGTAATTTACATTTGCTTTGTGTGCATGATATTTGAGGTAGACTGAATTTAAAATTTTCATTTTTCTTTTCATTCTTCAACTCTCTCCCTCTGTCACTCCTTTCCTTCAAATCTTTTTAGTCAGTTTACCATTGTGTTGGCATTTCTTGATTCATGTAGCCGACCTCACCTAGTGGGAAAAGGCTTTGTTTGTTGTTGTACCATCAATGGTCTGCCTTTGATAAATTTTGAATGAATACACAGAACTTAAATGTTTCCTACGCATGAAATAGCATTATAAGGTTTCTTCATCATTTTTTAACGAAATTGCTGTTTACTTAATTTTGTTTCATTTTTTTTTGTTGCCCTGACCATAACAACTGTTTCAATATGTTGAAAATTTGCATACTGAAGTGAACTCATGCAAACTTGGACTTCTTGAGCATATAAGCAAAGGTAAGCTTTCTCTGGTTGTATTCATAATAACAAACTATCAAAGACATTTTTTGAATATATTTCTCTTTAAAAGAATTTGAAAGTTGAAATTGTCATGCCATTTTTCTTTAACTATATGGAGTCTTCAGCCATTATCTATACTATCTTCAATTCTTCATTATGGCTTGTATTCCACATTTGTCCTTGGAATAAATAAATTGGCACCTTCAATTCTTCATCTTTTGTATTGTTATGTTTCATAAAGTGGTTATTAATTTGGCATTCCCATCTCTTGCACGAGGGCAAGTCGTTAGTCCAGGGTTATATTTGATATTTGCATTGAATTTATTTGTGGCATTTAAGTAATATCTTCTCTTTTAATTTCATTCTAGCCGAAAGTTTACATCTGTAACTCCTGGTGATCTTTCCTTTTGTGTCTTAATTTGACATTGAAATAGTCAAGTATGTCTTGCAGCCAAAGTAATTCTTAATGAACTTGAAGGTCTTTTGGGTGATGTTATGAATTGTATACAAAGTACAGACGGAAATTTATTACCCATTTTGGACCAGGATTCTGCTGATGAATTGAATGAACACGCAAACAATAACACGGTAGAAGTTTCATATCTTGTTTTGGGAGGTTCTTTTTTAATGCATATGCTATCCTTTAACCGTATCCAAGGTTTTGTGTTTATTACTTCTATATAATATCTTTGTAATATCATATTTTGTTTTCTGTCAACATATATCTCCTAATCGTCATAAGATTTCATGCCTCTAATTGGAAGTTTAGCAGTAATTTGTATACTTTTGTTAAGCTTGTAATAATTCTTAATAACCCCACCAAAAATAACTTTTTCTGCACAGCCCCTACTCTACCCTCAACGCCTACAGTGTGATGAGGTAGATACTGTGGGATGGAACTCATCTGTTTTGCATTACCAGAGAATGGATCCTTCAAATTGTTTTTGGTGAAGTGCGTAAATGTGCTATCTTTACATGTTAACTTGTATACGGTTTAATGTATAAAATGAATTATCGTTTCACACATTAACACACACTTGTATAAAACAAGAGAACTTCAGCACTTCGCACTTCAGAAGATTCGTTCTCATGCCAAGCCACCACTTTCTCTGCTTTTGTCAAGATGTTACTTGTCTTCATAAGATTCTTGCATAATTTACTTGCTCTTTTTGATAGAGATGGAATCATGATATTCCAAGAATACTGAATGGTTCTTTCTCTTTCACAGGAAGAAATGGCTTCATCTCATTCTCAAAATACTGACGTCACACAATTAGCGGCCCTCATGGGTATCATATACAGTATGATGAAGCAAGACTATTTGATGCAGGTAATGAGCTCTTTTTATTTGACCTTCCCTAGTCAAATTGAGGACTTTGAAAGAAAATCCCAATCCGCTTTCTTGTTGCAGGAAAGGATCATTTCAGCTTTAAATCTCAAGTCATCGTCAGGAGAACTGGAAAGCTACTGCGTAATGTGGTCTTTACGGCCCTTTATAAATGATGACATCATGCATCAAGCTTGGAAACTTATTCCTTAAATTGCCTTTTGTTCCTAATTGTATAGTAGTGTACTTTTGTTTAATGTTTATCACCAGGTTGTTCTGATATAAATTTACACACTCTAGGATTTTTTTATGCTTTAAGAAAGCAATTTTTATTTTGGTTCTTTCCCAATGTATTAATATTTCATTTCAGAATATATATAACTAGTGATAATCTAACTATAGAAATGAGTAAAGACCGTACACGTTGACCTGTTATTGTAGCAAGAACTGCAAGGGGCATCAGAGAAGGCATTTCGATCTTGTAGATGTCTTTCACTTTCACTCAATTTTCATGACTTGCTCTTAACAACATCACTACACGCAGAAAGAGCCAAGGCCATAAAAACAACCTTTTCTCTTTTGTTTATTTCTTCTTTTTTCCTCTGTTTTGTTGGGAAGGGAATGGTTACACATGTTTTGCTTTTCTGTGAGCTGGGATTTGAGATGTAAAATGAATAACTAGTTTTTTGTGTTCTTATTCTTTTATTTGTTCATGGATGGTTGGTTTGTAGGCATCTTCAGTGGGAATGGAATTAATAATGTTTTGAGAATTGTCTACTATGATCATGTTCGGATTCTTAAATCTCTATTTTTCAAACAAAATTTTGAGTAAATTTTTGTTTTAGTCCTAGAAAATACATTTCTTCTCAATTTAATTTTGAAATATCAAAATCCTCAAGTTTGCCCTTCAAAGAATGTTTTTCAAACAATTTAGTCCTTATGATGTTGGGTGGTTGTAATACTGTTTGGGCATATTGGTTGTTGTTTTGCTTTGCTGAATACTATTTAGGCATATATGTAATCAACGTATAGATTACATTATTTAGGAAGCTTTATTTGGAGGATGAAATTGAGGATTTTAATCTTTTAAGAATTAAATTGAAACAATATGTATCTTTTAGGATTAGAATAGTAACTTATTCTCTTTTATCTTGTGTACCGTTCTTAAACTTATCTTACTGTGGCTGTCTTTATAAAATGAAATGTAATCAAATAATTCATTGAAATTATTATTATTATTATTAAGCAGTTCTCAATAGCATTTTTTTTAGTCAACTTTGTGCATTAAGCACCCACCAACTAGAGGTTAGTCCAAGTGATAAGCGGTTCGGTATTGTTTAAACAAGATTTCGAGTTTGAGACCTTATGAAGGCAGCTATCTCCGTTGGAAGACTCACCCATCATAGCCAGCGACCCGGGTCGAGTCTGGATTAATTTGGACAATAATTTTGGAAATCGGGCGGGAAAAAAGAACTTTTGTGCATTGAGCTCAAGAGGGTGAATGCATCAAATTGATCACTTTCAAGTCTGATTTGAATTTGCTGATGTTCACTTCAGTGAGTTATTTTCTGGGGATTGCATCATTGCGTCCTATATGTCAATGAGGAAAAGAAAAAGATAATGAATTGGACAAAAATTAAGAAGTGGTCTTGTTGAGGTGATAAAGAATAAGACTACTCAGGAATAACTATTATTACTTCGTTTGGAGCAGCAAGAGGCAGAATTCTTAAATTTCTTGAAAGACAAACAATAGGACAAGGGAAGGACGACAAGTCACTACATACATATATCTCGGTTTGTCCTCTTATAAAAATATAAGGATTTGTGCGATTGGGTTAGGTTAGGTTGGTTTGGATTTAATGGCAGGTTGGTTCAGCTTAAATTAAATTGAGATAAATTATATCTGGTAAAAATTGATACTTCACTCTAAAAAACTACATTACGGGAAGAGAGGAAATGCTTCATAAAGAAAAGGAGAGAAGGGGAGGAGAGTAGAGATAAGAGAAAGCCTATTTTTTAACCTTACAAAATGAATAATATCTAAATAACATAAAACGAAATTTGATAGTAAGATAGAGAGAGAGAGAGAAGAAGGTCTGAAATTAAGCATACAAGTACATACACGAATAAGCTAGGAAGCGACAGCTTCATGCTGTTCGGATTAGTTACGGTGAGAATTGTGATTAATCAATCAAATAATCGCAGTAAAAATTTAGCCACGATTATCACTGTAACTAACCGGACAACACTAACCAGTAACAATAGAGGATCTGCTCTTGTCCTGAGGTGGCTAGCATGTAATACTAATTTGAAGAATGAGAAAAATAATTGGTTTGGCCTCCTCGTCCTGGGGTTAAGTGTGGCCTTGGTCTCCTCCTGAAGGGTGGCGATTTTTTACTTTTACTTGATAGTGTTTCTACTTGATCTTCTGAAGCTGAATCTAACTCTAATTCTTGTGCTGTTTCTGTTTCTGGGTCAAGACCAAGACACTTGGAAATAGCTTTCATCACTTGCTGTAGAAAATGGCATGGGCTGAACAAATTAATATTATTGCATGCTTCTTCTTCTCTTTCATTATCCATCATCTTCCCTTCTTCCTTCTCCATTTTGCTCTGATATAATTTCTGTGTTTCAGTTCAGAAAATAATGTTGCACCAAATGATATGACCAAAACATCACCTTCAATAATTTCTCTTCTTTTTTATAACCCAACAACTTCCTTTTGTTAATTTCTAGATCACATGCATTATAATCCATGGAGATCCACTTACTCAAAACTAGAGCCTTTCCATTATTTAGGTCAGTATCTTTTGAAACTTGTTAAATGATTTCTTTTTAAATAAAGTTTATTTAAAAGTTTTGTGAAATTGAAAAGTTTTTAGGTCAGTATGTTTTTAAAGAAGAACTGTTTGTGTTTAAAAAATTGAGTTGAAAACACTTTTATTAGTAACTGAAAATTAATTTGTGTTTGATAAAAATTTATAAAAAAGTGTTTTTACTGTAAAATCACTAAAAAACCATGTATAAATTATGATGTTATTAATGCTAAATAGATAAACCATTGAAAATAATGGACAATTAGAATTTAATTACTTGATGTGATCAAACAAAAAATAATATTATTGACAATTATTAATGGTTGAAAATATTATTATTGATTTTTATCGATAACTTATTTTGGAGAGTCAAATTTTAATTATTAAAAAATAATACTTTTACTAGAATTTAATTGTACTACCTCTCAACACTCTTTTATTAATTAAATATTATGTAGTTTGGGGAAAAAAAACCAAAGCCACCAAGTTATATAATATAATATAATTATTAAACCTATTTGTGTCCCTGCAATTGCAGATTGAAAGTTACATATTACATGATACAAAAATGAATCGGCTAAAAGTCTATTTTGGTTCTCAATGTTTGTATGAAGTTTAATGTTGATTCTCAATGTTTTTTTTGGGTCGATTTTGGTCCTCGAGCGTAACACCGTTAACTTTTTGCCGTTAAATGATGACATGGCATGCTTATATGGCACACACTCTCTCCTACGTGTCATATTTTAATGACGTGGCATGAAATATCACTGTCACATCACCCCACATTGCCATATCATCATCTTCTCTCCTTCATCATCATCATCTGGGGTGACATGGCAGTAATGTGTCATGCCACGTCATTAAAATATGACACGTAGGAGAGATGGTGTGCCATATAAGCATGTCACGTCATCATTTAATGGCAAAAAATTAACGGTGTTACACTCGAGGATCAAAATTGACCCAAAAAAAAAACTTTGAGGACCAATATTAAACTTTTGAAACATTGAGGACCAACATTAAACTTCATGCAAACATTGAGGACCAAAATAGTACTTTAGCCAAATGAATTTAAAGTGAGAGCATGTGATTTCCTCTACACGAGATGGTTTAAGATTTCAATTATGACACAAAGCCTTAGCCAATGGATGTTTCTTGCTTGTCTTGAACCTCTTCACACTCATCTAATCTTCAAGATTCTCAACTCAACTCTATACTCTTGAACATGCACACAAATTCCCACTCAGATTCTTCATTTAGCAAAAGGCCATTCACTCTCTCATAATCACCACCTATAACCTTATCACTCGAATGGATACAACATAGAAAAATAAAGAAAAAGAGTAATACATAGTAAATCTCACATGTAGGTCCTACTTATGTATTACTCTTTTTCCTTATTTTTTTTTATGTTGTACAGCATATAATCATTCTCATTACTCATCACATGGCCCTTACTATTTTGTACAATTTAAAAAAAAAATACATTTCTATTTTCATTTCTTCCTTAAGAAACTATAAACAATTAATTTTACTTCTCCATTACTCATAATAACGGTGGGAAATTAATAGAATTTCAAGTCTCAGCACGTTCCTTAAGCTAATCTACATTATAAAATCCATTCCTATTAGGAAATACTTTACAGATTTTTCTGTATGGATCCCATTTGACAATGATATATAGTGATCTGATTAAAATATTGAACATGCCAATTTTATCTTGAGAGTTGAGATAATTCTATTTATTTTCTTTAGTATAGTAGGTCACCCATAAATAGTTTTAATTCGATTTAACCAAAATCAATTAGTTAACTGAATGGAATAGATTGGATAAAATACTTGCAAAACTGGTTCAATCGGTTCATTCATCAATAAAATTATTATTAACATTTTTGGAAGACTATTTATTAATATTAATAGAGGCAAAATACTATTTAGTTATTGAATTGTTGGTTAAACTACTATTTATAGTCCCCGAATTTATCAAAAATACTATTTAGTCTCCAAAATTTTTAATTATGTCAACTATTTAGTCCCTAAATTTGACAAAGTACTATTTAGTCCTCAAATTTATAGCTATATCAACTATTTAGTCCTCAAACTTGGAAAAATACTATTTAATCACCGAATTTGCAACTTTGTCAACTATAACGGGTAATAGTCATGAGACTAAATAGTTGACAGAGTTGTAAATTCGATGATTAAATAGTATTTTTCCAAGTTTGAGGACTAAATAGTTGACATAGTTACAAATTCGGGGACTAAATATTACTTTGTCAAATTTGGAGACTAAATAGTTAACATAGTTAAAAATTACGGGGACTAAATAGTACTTTTGATAAATTCGGGGACTAAATAGTAATTTGACCAATAATTCAGGGACTAAATAGTATTTTGCTTCATATTAATAACAATTTGGTCTCTAATCATTTAAGGTAATAATATTCAACAATATTAATAATAATTTGGTCCGTAATTTATTTATAGATTCTTATTAGTTTGAGTCTCAATTATTATTTTAAAAATAAAACAAAAATATGTATTTTAAAAAATTATTGAAGAAGTTATTAAAAAAAATGTAAAGAAATTACAAAAAAAAAAATTGGGCCGGATCTAATTCACGGCCACTCACTCCGACCCGAAATCTCTCCCTCGTCGCCGACAGTCCGCCACTCACTCTCCTCTCCAAAGTCCAAACAACTTCATCTTCAATCTTCACGGCTCATCCTCTCCAAACAACTTCAACTTCAACTTCGGACTTCGATCTTCATCTTCATCCGCTCACTTTCGGATCTGAGGCTCGACCTCCGGTGACGGCGAGTCTAGGGCGTGCTCCGCTCCTGTATAATGTTCATATTCATCTGTTCTATTAATATTTTGTTTACGTCGTTCTCTTCTACCGGATACCATAAGCGTTAGACGAGTAAAATGAATATAGCGTTATCAAATTTCAAGATCTGGCTGCAGTTAATCTAGATCGTTCTCTGTGCTTAATTTATGAATTTCTTAAACCAAAATGAATATTGCGTTCATCAGCTTAATTTATGAATTTCTTAATTTATTATTTAATGTAATAATGGTAGGACCGTGCTTTGCTCCTGCATAAGTTCTTCTTCATCTTTGAGCGACAATTTTATACTTATATTCTGACTTTGTTATATATATTACCCATCCGCCGAACATTATAATCAAATATAATGTTGGAGATTGGTCAAATGGCAGCTGATTGTAAGGCTAAAGATGGGGTTCTGAATATTGATATTGAGAGGCTTGTTTCTGAGTTTGCTGCTCTAAAATTTTCTCTTCTGCAGGGTCCTTTTAATGATGTTTTAGGTTCTAGTTTTAGGAATGTTGTAAAATCTATTAAGGATGCTTGGATTGTTTTATTGTAATTTTGTTTTCTTATTGGTATAATTGGTTTTTATGGTTAGAAATACAAGTTTTTACGTTTTAGGGTTAAACTTGAAGAAAAGTTATTTTGCAAAACCTGATCAAACTCACCTATGTCCGGTTGAGCCCCAAAAGTCTTGATGGATTGGATGACTTTTTCAGTCATCCAATCTAATCGGTTCGGTTGGTCGGATGGCCAAAACCAAACTGACTGATTTCCCACCCATAATATTCATAAATCGTTGTTAGCTATTCACTCTCGTTTTCTTTGCTTGATACAGAAGTTTGTGCTAAGCTGATAGAAGGAAGCATGGAGGAAGGATCAAAGACCATTGCACATCAAATCGGAGGAGTCCAAAACGATGCGCTTCGGTTTGGACTCCATGGTGTCAAGAGCGACATCGTTGGATCTCATCCTCTCGAATCTGCTCAGGAATCTGTAATCGCTTTTTCTCTATTTTTCTTGTGTGCTGTTTGTAATTCCGTTATTGAAGCTTTTGAATATTTTTCTGCCGGATCATGTGGGTGCTGCTTGGTTTTCTTTGAAGCAGTTAGCTATTTTACCTTTTTATTTTAGGGCTTTCTCTGATGGGATGGAATGTAAAATTTGTTGAATTTTTTAGCTGTTGAAATTTTCTGTCCGAATGGGTAGTTTGAAATTTATGGTTATATTTGGGAAGTAACCATTGGGGTTGAAGGAGCTTACGTGAAGTTTTTGTGAACAATTTTGTTAGGCTTTTCATTAAAAAAAGTATAAGAAAAAAAATAAAAATTGTGTTAGGCTGTTTTTCTGCCGAAAATTTGATGGGCCATGTATTCTAGAAGGTTCAAGAATGAAGATAGAGGGAGAGTAGAATGGGGTACTTTTGTAATCGCATTGGATAGGTTGGTTACCTATAAAAAGGGGTAGGAAGAATGAGAGAGTAGGAAAGGTTTTGGTCAGAAATTGGGAGAGTGGCTAGCCTCTCGAAAGCTAGCTTTGAGGGTGCCAAATTCTGGTTTCTACTAGAGTGTGGCTTTATCTATCCTTTTATTGTTTCTCTGCAATCTTTTCTTATTTCTGTTGTTTCTCTTTACTGTTATGTTGGTGTAGCTTTGTTATTGAGCTGCGTTGTTAGTTGTTTTGCTTGGTCTCGGGGCTGCTTTGTTCTGTTCAGTGGATTTCTTTCAATATAAAGGCTGTATTGGTATTGAACTCATGCTTTTACCGTGGTCTACTCTCTTATAAAGTTTCTCCACTGTGTTATTTTTAGGTAAGGCGAACACATGAAGAGCTGAAGAGGAAATGCATTATAAATACATATGGGACTGCTTTTCCGCTGAAGATGGACCTGGACAGGCAAATACTTTCTAGGTATGACATGTTCTCTTATCTGAATTTGTAGTTGTGTAAGGAAAACAGAAGGACACTCTACACTCGATAGCTTCCAGCCCTCAACACGTCCATCACGTCTATCACCGCCACTTTAGCCTCCTCAGGCACCCCTATATAAACTCTAACCCAGCAAGGGTACCACACGACTTTACTACCCACGGAGTTCTCTGGTTAGCTTATGACCTGAGACTCTCCACTTTGTAAAGGACTCACCAAAGAACAAAATACATTTGACATAATTGGAGCAAGAAACATGAATTATTACTCAAAGCTGATATGTGAAAGCTATTGAAATCAAAATTACTAGATCCAAAAAGCCAACAATTGTATAGCCCCCAACAGGCTTAGATTTGCCAATTTTTCCATGTTCAAGATCATATACCTACACCATCCAGGACATACCCCAAACTGGGACGCAGTATCCATTTTGCAATTCTGAATATGGTAACTATTAAGCACGCATTCAGGGTTTTAACAAGGCCCTACCTTGATTGAAGATTTTTTTGGTAGACTAATTTCATCCTCACCTTCCACATTAAGTCTTGCCTATAGAGAATGTAGAATTTTCATTACATATCCAAATGAAATACATGCTAGAGCCAATGGCCTGAGAAAACAGGCCATGCGATAGAGTCCCATTGTAATTCTATATAGAGCTTAAACTTTTGCTTTATGAAGAAGGGTGAAATGGCTTTTAAGTTTGAGTTCTCTTTTGCTTATTTTTTCTATGTTGATCTTGACTAATTCTTCTCTGTCTTGTTTTTCAAGTCATCTTTGCCACCCATCCTCAATTGGTGGCTCTGGTCTGGTTTGTTTATTTAATAAGGATGTATAATTGCTATTGCTACCATTTCTTGTAGGTTTCAGAGACCTCCTGGAGTAATTCCTTCTTCAATGCTGGGTTTGGAGGCTTATACTGGAAGTCTGGATAATATTGGTTTTGAGGATTATCTTAATGGTAATGATTTGATTACCCTTTATCTTTTCATTTTATTGGCATTGTTTATCTACCTAGTGAAGTTTCCAAGTTTCTTAACAGAATAAAGAATATTTCTACATTTTACCTTTTGTTTTGTAACGAATAGAGAAGGAAAAAGAAAGTGAGACAATTGAAAAATGAATTTTGTTTTTGTTGCTGCAGACCCCCGGGAATCAGAAACTTTCCGGCCAGTGGACATGCATCATGGGATGGAAGTTCGCCTTGGTCTATCTAAGGGCCCAGTCTGCCCAAGTTTCATATAATGGAGCAATCATTGTGTTCAATTTTATCTTTTCTTTTGTCAAATTATGCAATTAAGTTATGCATTACACTTTGGTTCATTAGGAGTTAGTGTTTCTACTTCTTCTGAAGCTGAATCTAACTATAATTCTTGTGCTGCTTCTGCAAGTGGGACTTGGAAATAGCTTTCATCACTTGCTGTAGGAAATAGCATTGGGCTGTACAAATTTAATATTGCATGCCTCTTTTTCTCTTTCATTATCCATCATCTTCCCTTCTTCCTTCTTCATTTTGCTCTGATATAATTTATGTGTTTCAGTTCAGAAAATAATGTTGCACCAACTGATATGATCAAAACCTCACCTTCAATTCCTCCTCTTTATATTCTAACCCAACAACTACCCTTTGTAAATTTCTAGATCACATTATAATCAATGGAGATCCACTTTCTCAAAAGTAGAGCCTTTCCAGTTTCCATTACTTACTTGATTATCTTGAAATGTGATTTTATAATTAATAACAAATATTTTAAACAGAATTCTAAAATAAATAATGATTGAATTGAAATCTCCAAAAAAGAACAAGCTTTTCTAGTTTTTTTCCCCGACATGCGTCATGGTTTTGGTATGGAGCTGTATATTTATTTAGTACATTTATGTAACCTTGTTTCTAGAAAGGGACAATAGCTTGAGGTTGAAATTTGCAGGCGACTCACTGACATGATATTTGCAAGGACTAAAGAAAGGAAAAATATTTTTTAAAAATATTTTTATTGACAATTTAATTGATTTAATATGGCCAGTTTGACCCGGTTCTTAAAATAGTAATGATTAGGTAAAAAAAAAAATAGTCCATTTTAAAAAACTTTAAGTCTTGGTCCATTTAAACTTATGAATCATGGTGAATTTTCAAATGTTGGGTTGAGCCGGTTCAATGGGTTTTTCATCTTTTTTTAATTATTATTTTTAAAATATTTTAAAAAAATTATATCATGTAAAATATTATATCTTATGAAGATATATATTTATTTATAATATGTTAATATGTAAAATAAATTATATTTTCACAAGCCAATTTAATTTGCAATTTTAATTCATAATATGTTGATTGATGAAATAAATGACAATCAAATAACTTTTTAATTATTATTTGTATAAGTCAATTTATAATATTTATTTTTAATATGTTAATATTTAATAAATAAAATAAATTTTATTTTAAAACAATTAAATGTGAAATTACAAAAAATAAATAAAGCTCTCCTATAAAAAAATAATAATATAGCTCATAGGCTGGCTTAGCCTAGCCCACAAACCCTTCAAAGATTGAGTTGGCACTTAAGAGGGTGTACTAAGCCTATCCCAATTCACCTAACATAAAAAGTTTATGAATTGACCCATTTTAACACCCCTATTTTTGAAGTATCATAAAATTTATTATGATATAGTATCTATAAATTTCTAAATGTTAACCTGTTTGTTTGTTTTTTTTAAATATGAAATTTTAATAAATTCTAAATTTTAATTATGAAATATTAATCTGTTAATTCATAATAAACATTAATTAATAATGTACATAATATATTAAATAATAATTAAAAATATTTTTGTAAAAGGCACATGAGGGAACCAGGCAGTGGTCATTTAATTACCCTTTGCCCTTTGGTACCCAGCCTACTCAATTAATTGCTAGTCTATAGAAATTCTATTATTAGAAAATTATAACTTTTACTCAATGCTTTAAAATTTTGAACATCGAGTTCTCAAAAAAGAAAAAAAAAATGAACATCAATGTCATTTATGTAATAACCAACATTATTTAACTAATTTTTCTTATTTTATACTAAAGAGGCCACGTGAAATATAAAATATAAGAATAATTTGTTGATTTTTATTGATACATACACAAATTTAAGAAATTTTCTTTCTTTAATTTTTATATGTTATAGTTTTTTTCTCGCTAGCTACCTGAAATACAAATATTTTTAATAATTTATATTTTAATGTTAATATAATTATTGAAAAAAATATTTTTTAATAATTAAATTTTAACCGTCGAAAAAAATTATTAAAAAGAGACAATAATATTTTTTATGGTTAGTAATTATTGATATTACTTTATTTGACAATAATTTTTTTACAGTACTTTTTCTGACTGTTGTCGTCAACAAAGATGTTGTAAAAAATAATATTATTAATAATTATTAACATTTGAAAATCCTATTAACTTTTTTCAATATCTTATTTTGACGATTAAATTTTAATTATTGAAAAAATTACTTTATTTTGACTATTAGAATTTAATGTTAAAAAAATATTTTTTTAATAATTAATAGTGACAGTTAAAATATAAATTAAAAATACTCATTTTTCTTCTACCAGCTCTCAAGTCTCAACTCTTTTATTAATTAAATATTATGTAGTTTGGGGGAAAAAACCAAAGCCACCAAGTTATATAATATATTATAATATAAAGGTCAAAATCTCAAATTGGTCCTTTATATTTGCACGAAGTTTTATATTGGTCCTTTATGTTTCAAAAAGTTCAAATTGGTCCTTTATGTTTGCAAGAAGTTTCAAATTGGTCCTTCCGTCCAAGTCCGTTTATTTTTTAAGTTAAGTGCTAACGTGGCATGCTGACATGGACACACCATCTCTCCTATGTGTCAATTGAAACTGACGTGGCATGCCACGTCACTGCCACGCCATCATCCAATATCATATGTGATGACGTGGCAGTGACGTGGTGATGACGTGGCATGACACGTCAGCTTAAATGGACACGCCAGCATGCCACGTCAGCACTTAACTTAAAAAATTGACGGAAGCAGACGGAATGACCAATTTGGAACTTCTTGCAAACATAAAGGACCAATTTGGACTTTTTAAAACATAAAAGACCAATATGAAACTTCGTGCATACATAAAGGACCAATTTGGGGTTTTGACCTAATATAAAAATTAAACCTATTTGTGTCCTAGCAATTGCAGAATGAAAGTTACATATTACATGATACAAAAATGAATTTTAAGTGGGAGCATGTGATTTCCTCTACACGAGATGGTTTCAGATTTCAATTATGAAACAAAGCTTTAGCCAATGGATGTTTCTTCCTTGTCTTGAACCTCTTCACACTCATCTAATCTACAGCATTCTCAACTCTAATAAACTCTTAGTTCACGTTTAGTATCCTGTGAGTATTTTAATAGAAAGTGAAAGTGAAAATGGAAGTGGAAGTGAAAGGGGAAGTAAGTAATAAAAAGTATGTTTGGTATGCAGGGAAATGGAAGTGGAATAAAAAAGTAATTTTGTTTGGTATGATGGAAAGAAGATAGGGAAATAGAAGATAAAAGTATGAAATACCTTTTTTGCCCTTACTTTTTTAAAAGCCACAAAATTTTGAAGGGCATTTTGGTCTTTAAACCTAACCTCACCTCATCTCACCACAACTTCTCTCTTCTCATTCATGGCACCTACCTCCCCTCCTATGATGGAACTTGACTCACCATGGAAGAAGCCTCACCATGTAACAAACAAACTCATAAGTGGTGAGAACACTCACCTATCCTAACTTCTATCCTACCAAACAAGGCCTTAAAGTTTTGGGACAGGGGCACATACACCCCCTGAGTTTTAAAACGTTGCACATAGACCCCATGAGTTTTTACTTTGGGGCAGAGACACTCCTTTTGTTAGGGTTCCGTGAAAACTAGGCGTTAAGTGCCACGTCAGCAAGCATGTGTGAGGGGTGTCTCTGCCCCAAAGTGAAAACTCAGGGGGTGTATGTGCCCCTAAAGTGAAAACTTAGGGGGTGTATGTGCCCATAAAGTGAAACTCAGGGGGTTTATATGCCTTCACACATGTTTGCTGACGTGGCACTTAACGCCTAATTTTCACGGAACCCTAACAGAAGGGGTGTCTCTGTCCCAAAGTAAAAACTTAGGGGTTTATGTGCAACATTTTAAAACTCAGGGAGTGTATGTGCCCCTGCCTCAAAACTCAGGGGGTGTATATGCATTTTAGCCAAAAAAAAAAAATTCAAGACAAGGCTTCATTTCTTCACCATCTTTTCTTCATATTTACACCTTTCTTTGGTTTCCCAAGGTATCCCCCAGCCCGACAGGCCAAGGACTAATCCTCCGCGGATCTGAGCTCCATTTAAGGGTTTGCCGCTGGCCAATTGATTGCTGCATACACAAAGTGGGATTCGAACCCCCAACACTTGCTTAAGCGACCTAGTGAGCTAACCACTAGACCAACCAAACTCAATAGTATTCGAACCAAGGTAAGATTCAAACTCCCAACACTTACTTCATATTTACACCTTTCATTTTACAAGACCAACACTACGTACCACTGAGCTATAGGATTTATTTTTGTTCACATCGACACGCATACGCAATCTGTATAGCCACAAGTGTTCCAGTCATTCGTACATGAAAAAGCTTGTGGTGCCATAGCTCTAATCCCGAAGCTATAACTGTTAATTTGAGTAGAATTTCTGGAACTGAAAAATATCTCATCCATACATCAAACCAATTACCTCTAACTAAGTCATTGACTTTTTTACACACTATTTTTTTTGTCCCACTTGATAAAAAAATAAATTATTTAACTTAAAATGATTGATTGATGTATAGACATATTATGTACCTAATAATTTCTTGAATTAGTATACTTTTTTTTGTAGTAATCAATAATTTTTGTAGTAATCAATAATGTGCATGATGATTAATCACTTAAATACTACCAAGTTTATTGTTAGGAACGAGTCTTTCTAATAGATGATGTTTTATTTTTATCTCTTAAAACAATAAACTAAATCTAGAGGCGATGATTAATAAAAGACACATATGACACAAATAGTAAGTGATCTGTATTTTTTTAACCAGACCTCCTAAATTCGATTCTTGATGGAAATGTTAGAAGGGTTACTCTAATTAACGAGTCTCATAATATTCGAGGATCAAGAGATTAGTTATCAGATTGATTTTGATAAATATCTTACTGCACGTTTAATATGCCTTCAGCATAGGGAATATGAGGTGAAAGTTGCAGAGGAAACCTTGCTTTCCTCCGGATGTGAAGGAAAGTAGAGGGAATGTGAGGTGATGTGAGGTTTAAAGACCAAAATGCCCATAAAAAAATGGTGGCTTTTAAAAAAGTAAAGACAAAAAAGATATTTCATACTTTTATATTCTATTTCCTTATCTTCTTCCCATCATACCAAACAATATTTCTTTTATATTCTACTTACTCCCGTGCCGTCCATAATCAATGTGACTAATATCTGGCATGTACGTAGGACTGAAAAATAATAGAAAACTTGGTACATGTTAGAGCTATTTTAAGCATGCAGTACAAGAGTAAAGAAAAGAATAGGAAACACAAACAGAAACTGAATTTGATGGAAAAAAAGCAGCAATAATAGGCAAAGAAAGAGGGGTTATATACAAATTTAAGCCTCTCCTCCGAAGAAGCATGTTAATCCGCAAAAAAACCCTTACCACAAAGCCTAGAATGTCCAAACTCCAAATCTGGCCCATCTCCTTCTCTTCTCATGGCAATACCCGTCGCCGCCTCTTCTTCTTCTTCAAGCTTCATCCTCAACCTCAACCACCCTCACCCATGGGAGAATTCAGATCTCCCTCCGATGGCTCTTCTTCTCCCGATTCTTCCTCTTCCTCTTCCTCCTCCTCCTCCACCCCTCCCGCTCCCCCTCCCCCTCTCCCTCCCTCCCGCTCCCACACCCTCCTCCAGCCTTCCTCCCACAGAAAACGCCACCACCACCACAAGACCAAAGTCCTCCGCGCCTTCCGCTCCGTCTTCCGCTCCCTCCCCGTCGTGACGCCCTCCTGCAAATTCCACTCCGCCGACGCCAACCACCACCACCGCCTCTCCCACGGCGGCGCCAAAATCACCGGCACGCTCTTCGGCTACCGCAAGGGCCGCGTCAGCCTCTCCCTCCAGGAAGGATCCAAATGCGTCCCTTCCGCCGTCGTCGAGCTCGCCATCCAAACCAGCGCGCTGCAGAAGGAGATGAGCGCGGGAATGGTGCGGATCGCGCTGGAGTGCGAGAAACGCGCGGAGAGGGAGAAGGTGAGGTTGTTGGATGAGCCGCTTTGGACGATGTTCTGCAACGGAAAGAAAACGGGGTACGGCGTGAGGAGGGAGCCCACGGAGGAGGATCTCAGCGTAATGGAGCTTCTCAAGGCCGTGTCCATGGGTGCCGGTGTGCTTCCCCTTGGGCTTTCCGATGCGGAAGGCCCAGATGGTGAGATGGCTTACTTTCGGGCCCAGTTTGAACATATCGTGGGCTCCAAGGACTCCGAAACGCTGTATATGCTGAGCCCGGAAGGAAACTCTGGGCCTGAGCTAACAATATTTTTTGTGAGGCTTTAAGGATAACTGTCGTTTCAACGTTATGAGGTCTGTCTGGGTGGGTCAGGTCAAGTAGAGTTGGAGGAGAACTAACTAGGGTAGGGGTGGTAACTGGTAAATATTAAATACTAAAATTGTATGTCTCCCGTTAATTACACTTATATATATTATACTGCAAACAAATACAGTTTGTAATTGTGTGTATATATAATTAAGGGGAAAAGTTTGCAATTCTCTATTCTTTTTTATTTTCTTCAAAAATATTACTTATTTCTTGGAAATAAAAAAGGTAGTTGTGATGGAGTGTCAATTAAAATATATTTTTTAATTAAATATATTAAAATATATCATAAAAAAAATTTATATACTTTATAATTATGTTTCTATCGCTATCTAAACATGATAAAAAATAGAACAAGTTGTAAACTACCACAATATCATATTAAACTCTTCAAATAAGTTCAAGGATCAACATATTTAAGTCTCAAGTCTTATCACAAACCAACTATAAATACTGAAATAGAACAATCCTTACAAGTCACAACAAATTCTATAAACACTAAATAATAAACAACACAAATTGACAATCGGTCAAACCGTTTAAACTACCGATTTAGCCGATTCTTGACCGATTTTTTTTTTAATTATTCCGAATCGGACTGACAGACAGTTTACCAATTTTCCGATCCGACCGACCAGTCCGATTTTGATAACATTGATTATACTTGTACCAAACAAATAGGAAGGGTGATGGTGTATATGGTATAACTATATATAATTAAGGGGAGACAATTGCAATTCTGGGTTCTATTTACTATTTTTAAAAGACATTAGTTATTTCATAGAAATAAAATGAGGTTTTTCTGATACTCTACGGTGCTACGTATTCTCCTTGTTGGCCTCTCCTGTCTCTCCAAATGAGTATCATCCACTCTCCATCACTCGCTCTCGCAGCCATTAATGATTTCTTAAAACGACCACTCGGTCACCACAATACCTTTAACCAACCTTTCATACTATTATCCTCTAACCACGTTATACAATAGTGCATAGACACCTACTCTCAGGGACCACCTTCTCCTACTCTCTCCCACGCACACGCAACCTTCCTTCAAGACTTCAAGTACTGCATTCTTCACCTTCTTCCAGTCTCTCTTTCCTTCTTCCGTCATGGCATCGACCGCGCGTGCACCGCACCTCCGGCTTCGGTCTCCAAGATCTGAGGTTCGGTCCAAGGGACAGTCAGCTCCTCCGGTTCAGGTTTCGATTCCTAAGCCCAAAACGGCGGAGCCCGAAGGTACCAGTAACGTCGTTTTGCAGCCGCGGTTGTGTACTTTGAGATCGTACGCCTCCGATCGAGTCGGAGTGATCAAGACTCGGAACGACGGCGTCGGCGGCGGCGGCGGAGACGGCGATGACGTGTCCCCGTTCTTCGCGACGCTGTCTGAGTACATCGAGAGCTATAAGAAAAGCCAGGATTTCGAGACAATCTCTGGTCGCCTCGCTATGGTAAGGAGAAATTCAAAATTGTAAAATCAAACAAGTTTAATTAGATTCATATCAGATGAGATCAGAGTATTATTAGGGTGCCTCGTGATTGATGCAGATGGTGTTTGCGGCGACGATGACGAAGGAATTGGTGACGGGGAATTCCGTGTTTGGGAAAATGGAGGTTGAAGGAATAGCGGAAGCGGGAGGGGTGTGTTTGGCTGCTGTGACTTGCGCCGCCCTATTTGCATGGTTCTCCAGCGCCAGAAACAGAGTTGGACGAATCTTCACCGTTGGATGCAACTCATTCATAGATTCCGTAATTGACCAAATCGTTGATGGGTTATTCTATGATAGCGAGCTTAGAGATTGGTCTGATGAACTGTGACCCCTTCTATATACTCTTGCATGTGTATTCCTATTAATTATAATGTGTATAAATTATAGTCGCCGTTGAAATTGAAGGATGCTGCTACCTGCTATGGAAGAAAGTAGTAGAAATAACTAATAAGGGTTGCTACTTGCTTGTCATGTGTTATGACATATTAAGCCAACCATCAACTAATGTTATGCCCTTTTCTCCAAAAATTGTGTTAACTTTACAGTGGGATTAATTAAATTAGTGTTACTACACTTCACATTAATTACTGTATGGTTAAGAGATAATAAAAAAGCATTATTATATCGAAAAATAATTTGTTGATTAATTTTATTTGCTGCACTATTTGCGAGTTGCTTTGAGATTCTCCGGGCCTTCGAGTCTACTCTACCCAGCTTGGGATCACTCTCAGATCAGAGTGACCAGACATATTAACTATACTCATATCAACAATAGTATAGAGTTTTTGAAGGATTACTCATTCAAAAGAGGTGTTTTTGGGGTTTAGATCTCATCTTGGCTGAAGGGTGCGCACGCTGTGTTGGTCTAAGGTCAAGAGGAATATACATTGTCTTTTTCATGATTTTTTTTTTCCAGTTTTGTCATATTAAGTACCTATTATTATTTCTTTCACCATTTAAATAGGGTCGTAAACGAGCCTAGCCGAGCCGAGCTTTAAATGTTCAAGCTCGGCTCATTTAAAATTAGGCGAGCTCGAACTCGAACCCGAGCTTTTAAATGAACATAAATTCGTGATCAAGCTCGGCTCGTTTAATTAACCGAGCTTAACGAGCCGAGCTAAGTAATTATCAACTTTCATAGAATATATATGCAGATAAGAAAATTAACTTATATCTTATATTAATTTATAGATTTTATCATTTTATATGTTTTATTGATTATAGTCAACTCTATTTAGTAAGAAAATGTTTTGATTGTTGTTGTTATTATATATGTTTTATTGATTAAAAGATATTTGAACACAATAACATAACAAATTCAATATATATGTGTAGAATGAGTGTTCATTATATATTTAAATATAATAATACATGTAAGATAGAGAAAAAAAATATATTTTTATATTATTTTATTCTTAAATGAGCCGTTCATGAACTAAACGAGCCGAGCCTTAAATATTCAAGCTCAACTCGTTTAATAAACGAACGAGCTCGATCGAGTTCTTACGCGAGTCGAGCCCGAGTCGTTCACGAACAGCTTGTTTCATTTACACCTCTAATTTAAAGTTTTAGTCTCTTTAGACAAGAATGACGGTATCTTTTTTATTTTGTCCATTTGCATTTTGTGATTTTTTTTTCATTTATTAAATATTAAGATGATATGACACATGACTTAGTATCTTGGTTGACAAGTTAACGATAATATACAAGTACTTAACAATTACATCATTCGATTAGGTAACATGTAACGGCTATGAATTAAATAGTTGACAGATGTATAAATTTAAAATTTAAATATTCAATTTTTAAAATTTAAGGATTAAATAATAATTTGACCAACTATTTAATAACTCAAAAAAAATATTTATCTTCTAATATTTCCTACACAATTTACGAGTCGCTTTATTTTTTTTCGTAGAAATGCTTTAAAATTGTTCAATCCTTCGATTTCACTCTACCCAGCCTGGGTTCACTCATTGTTTTTTTAGTAAGTGTAGCATTGACTAATGAAATGACTGGCCACATAATTCTTTTCATACTTAAAGGATGAAATTTGAACCCCACATTAAGATACCAAGTGAAAAAACCATGAGCCACGTTCAATGTGATTGTCTGGGATTGAGTTTGGATTGTTTATAGTTATACTGTCTGATTTAGCTACGATTATAACTGTGGCTAACCGATCAATAATCATGGTCAAATTTTTAGGCATAATTTTTTTAACCAGTTAACCGTAATTAAATCAGACAGCATAACTTTAAACAGCAGAAAATGTACATAGCCTAAATGACTCTCACATTAGAGTAATTCATGAAATAAATCAAAAGAAGAAAGGAATAAAATAACATATAATGATGCCCGGGATGAACGATCATGAAACATATTAGCCGTTAATCTCAACCACCATATAAAAATGGATGATTAACGATTTCTTCATCACTTTCTCTCTCGTCACGTGTATAATGAGTCCACTGTATCGTTGCAGATTGCAATCTATATAGGTTCTTACTCTTTCGAGTTTGTATAGTGGTGTGTGCGCAATGGCTGTCTCTACCATCTCAATATCTCATCCAAAATCACCGTCTTCTCTCTCGCTGCATAGCCGCTGGACTTCGTTTCATCCATCGCCTTCTCTCAATCTCTATGGCTTCGCTACGTTCAAACCCAAGGCAACGGTTTCCTTGATCAATTCGCGCAGGGTTTTAGCTCAAGCCATGATGGTCGGCGAAGATTTGCCTCTCGATTACGGCAATTGGCTTCCTAAACCCGACCTGGACCATCGGAGGAGAGCCGGAGTTCTACTCCATCCGACGTCGTTTCGAGGCCCCTTCGGGATTGGCGATCTCGGAGAACAAGCGTTTCGTTTCATTGACTGGCTTCATGATGCCGGTTGCTCCGTTTGGCAGGTATGCTCCAATATAAAACTATCGAAATGAACAATGTGAAGGTTTATTGCAATTGTGGCTTGATCTTAGTTCGTCGTTACTAGAGTAACTTCCTGACCTGAGTTTTTGTCTGGCTACTTTAGATTAAGTGGTGCATTATGCCATTCTTTCCTAATTGAATTTGCGTACATGGTCTGAATCATATCGACTTAAGTTTTATATTATTCGTTTCCGTTAGTATTGTTATTCACTTATTCTAAGCCCCAAATCACATTGTAAGGTAAACGTATTAAAGTCCAGTTTTTTTAGCTATTATATGATATGAAGTTCCAGAAAGATAAAAGATAATAAAAAAAGGTAATTCTGATTTTACCTCCGTATTCATTATTAGGACCAATATACATATATACGACCTATGCTAAAACTACAATTTCCTGTGCCATTTCAAGTTCTTTTGCTATCTTCCAAATATAACATTCTTTGATATGATATTCTGATTATCATTCTACTGCATGCCAAGCAGGTGCTACCTCTTGTACCTCCTGGGAGAAAGGCTAACGAAGAGGGATCTCCTTACTCAGGCCAGGTTACAAAATATTTTCAGTTAGCCTGAGGCGCCTAGCTCTATATAGAAAATTTTCATTGACTGTGAAGTTCTGTTTGTTGTCTATATAATTTGTAGATTCACTACAAAGTATCAATCAGAATTGTCCGATCCTACCTTTTGTTTTCGTCTTTTACATGTATAATGTCCCAATAAAAATGCAACCCTCCTTGTCCACCCCCTCTTTAATTCTTTTAATGGTTTTCAGCTCAGGTGAGCTATTGATGACCAAGGTTTAACCATATAACTTGTGTGCTGATGTTTGCTTTCAGGATGCTAATTGTGGCAACACCCTCTTGATATCTCTAGAAGAGCTTGTTAAGGATGGATTGCTGGAGAAGAATGAGCTTCCAAAGCCAATGTGAGGAATTTTGATATATGTGAGCAACATAGTTATGACCTCCTTTTCTGATCTTATTGTTTGCATATCTTATTATTAACATTAATTGCATGCAGTGATGCTGAACGTGTGAATTTCTCGCTTGTTGCTGCTCTTAAGGATCATTTGATAGCTAAAGTAAGTTACCTAAAGTATGGTTATAGCATGTATTCTCGCATGCTTTGCTAAAAATGCAATTATAGGTCACTGTAGTTGAATTAACTCATCAAAATATTGTCACTGGTATAGTAATTTGATTCTTTTGTTATTAATTAATTATTATACTCCACTTTTTGAAAGTTTGTCCAAGGGATTGGAGACTGAGATTGAGGTTGGGCGAAGGATTAGTCAGCAAATTGTGATATTTATTGCATGGAGAGAAAATAGGGTTTTAAGTTGGTAGAAATATATGATTTTCCATGAATAGGTTTGAAGTCAATTCATCTGTCTTGCCAGAATGCCAGTTACACCAATTAGGGCAACGTATCAGGAAATCTGTGATTTTAAACTTTTAGTAGTTAGAGTGTTCACTTTAATAATAATCCACAATTTCTTTGTTATTACAATTGAGAAGTCTAGTTCCACAACAGTGGGGTTTGCAGACAAGTGATTGTGTGTTGATAGATTGTTAAATCATCCACTGGTCTACTAAGGCTTGTAAAGATTTTATGTGACTTGTTGTGATGGTATTACTTCATTTTCTTTGTGACTATAATCATGCCTCTGGACTTTATTTTAAATTGTCTCTTGTTGAAACCTTTCTGAAGGCTGCAAAGAGGCTCATTTCAAGTGAAGGGGAGCTTAAAACGCAACTTGAGAATTTTCGTAAAGACCCTGGCATATCAAGTGAGACATTGAATTATCTCCTATTCTCCTTTTTCATGCTTCATTTAGTCTTGGAAAGTTGCAAATAATAATTAGTAATTGTTACATAATGTGAAGCTTGGACATCTCAAAAAAAGAGCAAAGTCCAACACATGTTGGAGAGTAGTATTAAACATGACACAATATTTAAAATTATATGATAATTGCAGATTTGTCATGTTGCTATGGTAGTGTTAGTGTCCTAAACAAATTATTGGCTACAGATGGTAAATAACTAAATATGAATTTTACCTATTTGGCTGGGAATAAACTCATAAATTTGGAAAAACCATTATGTTTGTGATGTTAATGATCCAATTCCATACAGTATCATAAGATATAATTTTCCTGTGTTTCCTGCCCATTGAGTGTTCATGATAATCAAACAAATAATTAGGCACTTGCTTGTTTTTCCTTATTAGGAGGGGAAGTTTTTGGGTTACTGGATTGTAGAGTGTAAAGGTTGGAACAATCAGGATTTGTGTTAATAGGCTGTATGTTATAATAAGTGATCAAGAGGGCAAGAACTTGAACTATGAAAAATTGCACATGGATATTTTTTTTCTCAGAAATGCATGTATGGATGCATGCCCCTATCTGACTATATACATTCTTTGTTTCCAAGGCTTTTATACAACGTTGGTCAAAATTCAGTGGAGGCTAGTTTCTTGCAGTGCTGTAATATTTTTTAAATATTGTAGGCTGGCTTGAAGATGCAGCTTATTTTGCTGCTATTGATGACAGTCTAGACACAATCAACTGGTACAGTTGGCCTGAACCTCTGAGAAACCGCCATCTTGTTGCTCTAGAAGATATTTACCAACGCAAGAAAGATTTTGTAAGATTATAAAGTGGTTATAATTATCATTAACACTTTAGCATACATAAATTCACAAGTGGTCTTGATAAGTCGCTTATGCTTTTACCCTGCAGATTGAAATATTTATAGCACAACAGTTCTTGTTCCAGAGGCAATGGCAGAAAATTCGTAACTATGCTCAAAGTAGGGGAATTAAGATAATGGGAGATATGCCCATTTATGTGGGTTATCACAGTGCAGATGTTTGGGCAAATAAGAAACATTTTTTGCTGGTTGGTATTTTGTAAAGAGTTACAATATTTCTCTGAAGTCTGTTCTAACCATGTTTTTTAAAAGCATTTTGTCCTTATGGATCATCAGAAATTCTCTATTTGTCTGACAGAACAGGAAAGGCTTTCCTCTTTTAGTTAGTGGTGTTCCTCCTGATGCATTCAGTGAAACTGGTCAGCTGTGGGGCAGGTTTGTCGTTAATTAGCCTTATCATACTTCATTCTTGTTCTTAATTTCTTTGTCCTGATATGAACTTAAAACTATTTTTTCTCTAATTGAAGATATCTTATCATAATGTAATAATTGTCTGCAAGACGTCTCCCCTGACTTTTGTCAGTGTAGTTTCCCCACAAGTCATATCTCTATTTCAATGCTTTTTTAACCTATTTTGACAATTGATGCAGATACCACCTGATAATTCTGTAATTTCTTTTTCCTCTTATTTTTTTAAAAAATTAATTTCTTTCATATTATGATGAATGAAGATTGTAATTGGCCTCCTGTTTCATTTAGATTACTGATTTCTTGTTTTTAATTTTAATTTTGTACGTTCTGATATTTTTCCCTTTTGCAAAAAGCCCTCTGTATGATTGGAAAGCAATGGAAAAAGAAGGATACTCATGGTGGATACGGCGTATACAACGTGCACAGAATCTATATGATGAATTCAGGATTGATCACTTCAGAGGATTTGCTGGATTTTGGGCCGTTCCCTCTGGTCAGTATGTACACTAGGTTTGTTTCAGCTTTTTTATTTGTTGTCTGCATTTCCATTTGACTAATAACTAATAAGTGTAAGATCTATAAATCTGCAGAAGCAAAAGTAGCAATGGTTGGAAAATGGAAGGTCAGGTCCTTACGACTTGATTCTACACTTCTGCTCTTTATTTATTTTCTCAATCAATAATCTGTTCCATCACATTTAATTGACAGGTAGGACCTGGGAAATCTTTTTTTGATGCTGTTTCCAGAGCAGTTGGAAAGATTAATATAGTAGCAGAAGACTTGGTATGTATTACCAAAATGATTTGTGATTCTGAAAATGTTTCAACTTTCTACTTTTGTCCGTAGCAAGACTGGTAATGTTGGGGTTTGGGATATGTGGCAGGGAGTTATTACCGAGGATGTAGTTCAACTAAGAAAATATATTGGAGCACCAGGAATGGCTGTTCTCCAGTTTGGTAATGATTAATTTTGTTTACCATTCTTCCGTACTAGATTCTGAAAATTACAGCTGAGGTGTCCATGCCTTAATTTTTTTCGTTTTTCTTTGTCCAGCATTTGGAGGTGATGCCGGTAACCCTCATTTGCCACATAATCATGAGTGCAATCAAGTTGTATATACAGGGACTCATGACAATGACACAGTAAGAATTTCTTATTCGGTATTTTTTACATTCTGATGCTTCATATCTGTATTATTTGAGAGAATTTAGGTAGTTGGGTAAGCACTAGAGAAGTCAAACAAAGACCTGGATGTTATTAGATGTATAGCATACCATAATTGTGCTATCTTCCACATTATTTTTCTTGATCCTCAACATTAACAATGCCAAATAAGCAATTTCTTTCTGCTACAGATCAGAGGTTGGTGGGAAGCTTTGAAGCAAGAAGAGAAGTCCAATGTAGGTGCTATATGTATTAGTAAAAATATAAGTCAAATAATCTTGGAGAAAGCTAACATTTTCATGTTTCAGGTATTAAGTTATCTTTCATTGTCGAAGGAAGATGACATTTCATGGGTGCTAATCCAAAATGTACTGTCTTCTGTTGCTCAAACAGCAATAATACCTATGCAAGATATTCTTGGACTGGGAAGTTCTTCCAGGATGAATATTCCTGCAACTCAGGTAAAAGTTTATGCAAAGCCTTTATGAAATTGTTTCAGCAACACCTGTACTTTTCCCCTTTAACGAACAATACTTCATTTCTGTGAAATTGTTGATCTCATGTCCGTTGATTTCTTCCAACAAATGTAGTTTGGAAACTGGGGTTGGAGAATACCAAGTTCTGTGAACTTTGATGGATTGGAGAAAGAGGCATCTAGGCTTAAAGATATGGTATCAATGTATGGCCGACTCTGACTTATTTGGTAGTCAAGTAGATGAGTTTGTTTTGCAATGGCAGCCATAATTAGAGCACGTTCAGTTTTGTTCGATCAGAGGCCTCTCTTGTGTGTCACTGTGTCAGTCACAAAAATTGCAAAATCATGAGAATTGCCTCCATGGTTGATCTTTCACGATATTACAACCATCCCAGAACCATTTTTGGAAACCGAGGACGAGGAAGAAACAAAGCTGCCAGTCTGCCACCGTGTAAAAAGTTTTAGAATGAACATGTCAGGATGCTCTAACAGGGCCAACCCATCTATAGAGGTATTTAATGTAATAAAGGCATAGTGATGGTGTTGGACTGTAATCACAAGTCCAACAGGAGCATACAATTAGGATATCTGCTTTGTTTGGAACGAGAATAAGGAAATCCTCTGTAGTCTTACTTGTTCCTACTTGTTTACATGCCTTTGAACAGCATAGAGTTTGTTGCCATCTTTTTAGGAAGAATGGTTAGCTCGTTATTACTAATTAATAATTATTCACTTTGTTACTGCTGACTGTTTATTTATCTTTTTAGGAGTCTTGTTATTTTTATGATAGGTAATAATATCCATTTGGTTAAAATAGTTTATCATGATCCTTGTCTTTCAATTTCTAATGTATTCAAACATTAATTTTGTTCCAATGAAACATTATTTCTCGGAGCTTTTTACAAAAAGAGTAAAACAAAACGGTTGTACAGAATGGTTTTATCCTGTGTTGTATATAAATTTACCTAGTCAAGCATAATCTTGTTCATTCAAATTCAATAGTAACGTTCAAACATTGAGGGGATGCTATCTACCATTAGAAGCTATTTAATATTGATGGGCTTTTCGAGTATATGGGTCACCACAAGTTTTACTAGAGTAGACTCGGATAAATGGTAACTTCTGATAAGAAAATGACTCCCCTAAACTAAGAGTATTGAGGGGTTTATATAAGACTTTGTACTCAATGGTGATAGGAGAGATACAAAGAGGGGACTCCTAGGCAATAATCATTAGGAATCACAATCCTCCGGCTAGCATGGTAGGGGATATCCCACCAAATAATAAAATATTGTTCTTCAATTGCAGAACAAGAAGTGGCATGAGAAATTTGTACACCAAAAGACTAGATAGAACAAATAAACATTATAGCACTTGAATCGTTCAGTTTTGTAGAAGCAAAAATAAATTAAAAATTGAAATAATTAGCTATATAGTTTCAACTGTATTCATCATTAAGAGGTATACTATACTGTCTTTATACAATGTTTCTCATTTTCTCAGCTCAGAAAGATTGGAAGTAGTATTAGGCTGCACTCTCGATGGCTTTGATGCATTCCACTACGCTTGCCTTCTTTGACATAGCTTCCATTAGGGCTTCATGAATCGCCTTGTTATTCTTTATAAGAGAAGCAGCAAACAAAACCTGCAACCATCAGAATTCATGCATTAAAACCGATATTCAAATTAGAAAGCTCATAATATCATTTAGAGTAAATTACTCTTTAGGTCTTTCGAAGATTCTATTTGTTTCAATATAGTCCCTGATTCGTGAAATATCAAATTTAATCTCTAAAAGATAACTTGTATCACAATTTTGTCCCTACATTTCATATGTTTGCTTCTTCTGACAAGGACGAAATTGCAAAACAAGGTATCTTTCATGAACTAAATATGATATTTTCATAATTTTTCAAGAACCAAAATAGTAATTTACTCTATCATTTATTGCATATATAGGTTTTGTGTTAGAAGAACTCACAGCCCATCTAGTGAGATTCTGCTGTTGATCTTTACTGAGTTGTGGCTTGCTTCGGTTTATAAATCTCTGAAGGAAAAGAAAGATTGTGATTATTTGAGATAACATTAAGCAATGCAAATGGAATGTTAGGAGAAAAGTATTATATGTAATAGGCATCTCAAACCTGGAGAGTGAATAGATCAGCAGATTGACCCACCACTTTGTCATATGTTAAACCTTCAGCCGCCAATCCAGCCATTGCCACAACAGCCAATCTAACAAATTCAACTACAACTTCAACTTTTCTTTTTTTCAATTCAAATGTATGCAATATCTTGGCATTTTGTTCTTGAAACTTGTAAGAGTAAATTAATGATTTAGATTTTAGACTGTATGTTCTCTTTGTTTTACATAAAAAAAAAAAAAAAGTTTAGGTGGGGACAGTGTCTTATCCCACCTGGGTTAGGAAAGACCTCCTAACCTCTTTGAGGTTATGGAGATTTACATACCGCCTACCAATAAAGCCCTCACATCGGTCATAGTTTTTAAACTCTTGCCTTTGTAGAGTAAGAGCCCAAACTTTAACCAACTGTGCCACTCCTCATTGACAAAGATGAATGTTCTCTTTATTTGAGTTTTGAAAGATTAAATATCTCAATTTAATTATTTGATTAATGGGATGGATGACAATATCATTAACAAATGCTAACACTTGATTACTAAATGTCAATGATAAAAATAAAACACATCATATTTATAAATTAAACATTATCAAAATGCTTAGTTTGCATTATTTTTCTTGTGCAGTTAGTAAATTTTATGTGTTTTATTTACAAATTAAACATCGTCAAAAATCAAAATGCACTATTTAAAAGGCAAAAACTAATTCAAAATTAATCTTTTCATGATTAAAGTGAGACAATTTATTTTTTAAGGAATAAATCATGAATTTACTCAAGTTATGGGCATTTTCATACTAAATAATAAAGTTTCCAAGTGAACACCTATCTAGCTCCTTAGCATCAAGCTGGCCGCTATAGATAAGCTTTTGAAGCCTCTCATCAATGAGATTTACGTGCTCTTTCCCAATATCCAGTGAATAGTCCAAAATGGGTAGGCCAAGCAAATAAGCAGCTAGAATAACACAAAAATAAACAGCAAATATGAATCATATCTATTCTAATGCTTTTTGTTCATGCAAACTCCAAATATATAAATAAATAATAAAAAGCAGTACTCAAAAAGTGAGCTGCTTCATGTCTGGCAATCCTCTCTTGATAATCAGGAAACACTGATGAAAAGCTACTGATTGCAGCTTGGAGAAGCCTACAATAGTATGTAATTAGTGTTAAAGCCAGCTTTGAAAAAAAAAGTATCTTTTATGTCTCTAAACATTTTTTACGGCTCATTTTGTTCAAAAACTTTAAATTTGCAATTGATCTCGTCCTAACACTTAACACTGTCCACGTAATATTAATGTTAATTCATCACTCAAATGATGTCACTTCTGTGTATTAATGTTGACTCATCACTCAACATGACATTGCTTCTTCATATTAAAAATAAAAAGAAGAAATAATGTCATTTTGGTGTGTCCTGGAGATTATGAACTACTAATGTTACAAGTGTAGGGGCACATCATCACTTGCCGTTAGTTAGTTACTTGGACCGCATTAGAGATTAGGACGAAATCGATTGCAATTTGTAACTTCTGTAATAAAATTAAATGTAAAAATATTTAGGGACAAAATTGAAAATCGATTTAACATGCGGCGACATAAAATGTGTTTTTACCCATTTACTTTCAGACTCTAAAATCCAGAGTAAACCAAATGCTTACCCAGGTGATATGCTACCCACAGCCAAAACCACTAAGGAGATACTCCCAACCAAATATGGTACAAAGAAGCCCCAATCCTGCAGAGTCACCAATAATGAAAGATGGGAACAAAAGTCAAAATTCTATTGAGCTTTTGTTGAGTTTAAAAGGAGAAAGTTTGCTTCAACACTATTTCATTTTTCTCCCTCATATATAGACCTGTTCATGGGTTGGGCCGGACCGGGCCGGGCTTGAGCTTAAGCCCATAGGCTTCACATATATGGTGTTTTACTACCTATTACAATGGGCCAGGTATTTACCCAAGTCCATGAAAGATCTCACTTTTAAAGAGAAAAGAGGAGTGTGTAGGAAATACCCCAGGAAGCTGACCAGCAAGAACAGCTAAAAATCCAGTTGATCCAACCACAGTAAAAAGAAAAGCTGCCTGCATTATTAGAGATATATATATAAAGTCCTCCAAAATAAAGTACTTTGGATCTTTTGCAGTAAATTCTGCAGTAGTTCTAGGTAGTAGGAGACACATATGAATGGAAAAACAAAATTATATAAGAAACCTACACTTAATGGATTAGATTTAGGAGCCAATCTTTTTATAAAAATATCAAATTTAGTCATTGAAAATACAATTTGTCTCAATTTAGTCCCTGCAAAATTTTCATTCTCAGGGACTAAATGAGACAAATTGCATCTTCCAAGTATTAAATTTGACATTTTCATATTTTAGGAACTAAATTTGAGATTTCCACCTTTTACGTACTAAACCGAGACAGATTACATCTTTTAGAGACTAAAATGATCATTTCCTCAACTTTTTTTCTTGTCGTTGGTCTCCTACCATAGAGATATTGTCGCTCCAGAAAATCTCATCCGTCCATTTAAAAAAAATCGAAAAGTGAGATGAACGGATGGGATTTCTAGATCTGCTGAAGTTACTTCAAGGGATCAGTATCGAGAGAGTGCACCATTTTTCGACGTGAGAGCATCCAAATGCAAAATAAAGAATGAAGAAAAATGATTGAAGAATGCGCACAAGAAATTCCAATGTGTAGTAGTAGAACTTAATTAAGGCATTTGATTCTATTCTACACAGACTAAAAGTACAAGTGATTCCATTTGTGAAGAAAGAAATAGGTGGAACTCACATCATTTCTGACACTAGGGATTGCAAGATTCTCAGCATTCTTAATTCCAAGAGTTGTGAGCTCTCGAAGTGATGTCTGAGTCACACAGTGAAACAGTCAAAAAACTTGTAAGACTAATCAAAGCTTACATATATATATCTATATATATACATATATATATGTGAGTATGAGCAAGCAAGCATTGGAAGCATTGAACAAGTATACATTATATTATGTGCATGAATGCAGAGAGTTTGAAGATGAGAGCTTAAAGTTTGGATGGCACTTCCCCAGAACTTCATACTTGTAATATTGGAGACTGACCGTACGACGTGAAACATATGGCTGAGAACTCCATTTCTTCGCCCATCCATTTTCGCTTAGCTCATCAAGTGCCACTTTAACACCATCACTGTCTTTCTGCACAAACATACATATTCCTTTCAAGCTTCCATTTCATATCATATTCATGTTCTAAAGTCTAAACATTGTTCTTCTTGACTATCATATCCTTTTGCCATTAAAAAAATTATCCAAGTAAAACATAAGAGTATTAGTGTATTACTGTTAAATATTGAATCAAATTTTATTCAACAAAACAATGTAGACTGTGTTTTTGCAATGTGTAATTTGTAAAATAAAATACATCAGATTTATAAATTATACATGAACAATGTAAACAGTAAATAGGTAAACCTAATGTGACTTATTATTATTATTTTTCTATTATTGAATAAGATCCAATTTATCATTTGACACTTTAGCATCCAACTTTTATTCATCCTATTAATCAAATGCTCAAATTGATATTTTTGTTGGACGCGCGGTTTTGAGGCTTTGCCTCGACTGACGTGTTACACTTTCTGCATTCACAAAATCTCAAACTTGAATTTTGCTTAAATGATACCAAGGCACTAAACACTTGAACCATCGTGTATCAAATTGATTAAGAATTGATGTTCAAAATTGACTTTTAAGAGAGTTTAGTTTTTAAGAGCTAAATTGAGATAGCAACCATTAATTTCAGCAATTGGTGTTAGAGAAATGAAAGCAAGGGAATTAGGGAAAAATGGAACCTGAGCAATAGCAGATTCGAGAATGTTGAGGTCAACACCAGGAGCAGCAGAGGAAGCTCTGATTCGCCAGGTTGGGTGGTGAAGATGATGATGATGATGAAAAGAATAGTGACTGAAGCGTGGGTTAGGGTTTGGCAGAGAAATATAGGCCATACTTGTCATCCACATTGACGTTATCCCTCTACTCTCTATGCCTTCTCTTTGGACAGATAAATCATTAAATGGTAGAAGAGGATAAGAAGTCCTGACGAAGGAAAAAATTTACGACTTTTTTGTTGAGAGTGGGATTTGAACCCACGCCCTTTCGGACCAGAACCTTAATCTGGCGCCTTAGACCAACTCGGCCATCTCAACGTCGATTCTAATGACCTTATATTATTTTAGAAAGTGGATGTTTATCCAATAGGCGAAATTGTAATACCCTATTGGTTTCTTTAATAAATATATAATATTTAGAAAAAATAATGTAAAGGGTAAATTGATTTGGACTTTACAATAATTTAACCTATTTTAAAAGACTCATATATAATAAAAAAAATACTGCAAATATTACATTTCTTTACATGTTCCCTTAATTAAATATCCTTTAAAAGATTTTCCAATAAGAAAATATATTTTTTTTCGTAAGCAATAAAACTTTTAGGTATGATCACTAGAGCTAGCTCTGGAAGTGGTCGAATAGATCAGAAGTTCAGTTTTTCTCTTGTACCCAAAAAAAAAAATATATATATATATATATATATATATATATATATATAGGCATCTTGTTTGGGAGTTGGGACTGTATAATATATAGGCATGAATAAGACAGTTAACATTGCATGCTTTCTCCCAGGATACACTGCATATATTGTCAAATTACAGGAGGTTCAAACTTTTTGTACTTTCTGACCATAAAATGTTTTATGTTTAATACTAGAGTAAATCGGATCCGAATTTGCTAAAGTGTAGATCTGGTGAAGTGCGTGAATTGTGCAACATAAGCTATTGGATAAGACTATTATAAAACGGACATAAATCTCGATTTTTATTTAACAGTCTAGATATGTACTTCATACACTTTGCACTTTACTGGATCCAAATTAAGGGTAAAACTGAAACAAAGCTCTGATTTCTTCAGAGCAAACAAAGCTCAAAAAGGCATCATACATATAATAAACATCTTTATAACCGTATATATACAAGAACAACAAATAAAAACGTATAAAAAAATTACAGTTTCCATCAAGTGTCAGATCATCCTAACAGAAATTAGGAACACAGGTGCCATGCAGCACATATCATGACCTTGATTGTAAATTCAAGACAAGCTCATGTCGATGTTTGAACTAGCATCCCGCATAATGGCCACCTTCACCATTCAGAAAGCCCTCAATTTTCTCTAGCGCCTGATAAATGCATAAGCACGAAATACATAAGCATCATCGATAACAATAATAGATTCAACTTTAGTGCAAAGGACTTATTTGGTCCTCTATGTCACTCAAGTTCCAAATCAGTCATTTATGTTTCAAAAGTTCCAATAAGTCCTTTATGTTTACAAGTTGTTCCAAATAAATTCTTTTACATGACACCGTTAGTGTTCTCCGTTAAATGATGACGTAGACAACTGATGTGGACAAAATCTCTCTCCTACGTGTCCTTTTTAAACTAATGTGGATGATGACTCACCCATGGACGAACACATTATTTTGGATTCTTGTGTATTTGGCCTTTGTTTTTGGTAGATGTACATACACATTTGGTAAATGTGTATGTCCATGGGTGAGTCATCATTCACATCAGTTTAACAGGACACGTAAGGGAGAGATTTTGTCCATATCAACTGTTCACGTCATTATTTAACGGTAAACACTAACGGTGTCAGGCAAAATGGCTTATTTGAAACAATTTGCAAACATAGAGGACTTATTTGTAACTTTTGAAAAATAAATGACTGATTTGTAACTTGGGTGAAACACAAAGGATCGAAAAGATTTTGGCAAAAAAAAGTGCTTTTGGGGGGGAAAAAGCACTTCTGGCAGGAAAATAAGCATGCCACAAACAGGCACTTAAGTAGGCCAGTAGCTAACAAACTGAAATGGAGATAAAGACCTCTATTGCAATGGCAGTAGGAGACAAAGCCAATACATCTTCATAGCCCAATTTTGCTGCTATGTCTGCACAGAACAATAGCACTGCTTCATCAGTGTGGGAATTTCATACGAAAACTCTTTTTAATCGCTCTTTTCTGTTATATATTCCCACAGAAGAGAAAAAGAAGATTGATAGGCATACTTTCTAAGGACACTCGGGCATTGGCGTTGGCATATGCTTCACCTCTTTCTTCAAAAAGTGTAGACAAACGCATCAAAGCCTGCAGGTGAATTCCATAGGGTCAAATTATTTGGTGGAATAATGATTTTGACACTAATTTAATAGAATGCATCAGAATATAACAATCATTATATGATTAATCAAATAAATATTAAGAAAGAAACATGGAATGGAAAAGAAATAGTTACACGCGTGTATGCATCTCCTGCTTCATAATGCAGAAGTGGGCGAGAATTAGTTCCTACGGCTGCAATTCTCTGAGCCAAGGCTTCTAAAGGTACATCCAACCAAACAGTAACACCCTTGTGCATATAGTTCCTGGCAATCCGCATATGAACATGTACAAACTGAACTGAGAAGACCATCATAAAAAGGTGAAGATCAAATTTCTCTTGCTTGTATGTTAGTTATTATACCAATTGATGGGCCTCACAACTGCACCTCCACCAGTAGAAATAACGAGTCTATGCATCAGTGACAGCTTACGCAATACCTCAGACTGAAATTGCAAGATAGTAAGCATGAACGATGAAGTTGAATGTGATTAACAGGTCGACCAAAGAAACAATTCATACTACCTAGGTTTTTTTCTGGGTTAAACATAAGAACAGTATTTTGGAACAGTGAAATTAAAAAAAAAAATACAAGGGGATTGGATAGTATTGAAATAATAGGGGAATCTAAGAGTATATTTGGATTGGGTATTAAGGAGGGAAAGGGGAGGGAAGGAGAGAGTATTTAGTGACCCTCCCCTTGTTTGGTTTTTTAAATTTTGAAGGGGAAGATATTGGAGGATTTTATGTGTTAATCCTCCTTAATCCTCTCCCTTTGTTAATTTGAATTACTACAAATTAAGAGATTTTGGAGGATTCAAACAAGGGGAGAATAACCTATCATTTAACCTCCCCTCCCCTTCCTTCCCCTCCCTTCCAATCTCTCCCCTTCTCTCCTCCTCCTAATTGCCAAACATACCCTAAAAGTTCAAAACACTGGGGAGCACATGAACTAGAAAGGTGCTTTCTAACATACCTCCTTGTCACGAAAGAAACCCTCTCCATAGTGCTTGAATATATCAGCTACGGAAGTTCCACCAACTTCCTCTTCCACCAATGCATCACTATAGCACCCACAATGCAACAAATGGAGAAAATATTGAGCAGGGACTTTATTGTGCCCATCAAACTAAACTCTTGCATTGAGACAGACAAAAATGAAACCTTTCACCCAGAAATCTCATACACCAAAGTAAACCATATTTAGCAGAACAAATAAGACCTTGTTTTCATCTGTCAGATACAATTAGACATCTGTAGCATTTCTTTTCTTATGGTCCATTACTATCAATAGAATATTATCACCAGATGAAGCTCAGATCCCATACTAACATAACGAAATGTTATAGATAGGTTCAATGCCAAAGTTTATCCGTTCTCTTGCCTGTTAGTCTTTTGGGTATTCAATTGATGCATTCTTTTACTTGCCTTGATTTTTTTTCTTTCTTAAAGAAGGAAAAAGGAATCACCACACTAACCTATCAAAAAAGGAATAACTAAGCACTTGCGACAAAACCTTCCCTACAGTTGTCTTCCCAGAGCCCATCATTCCTGCATACCAAATTCAGAATATTTTGAATGCCAAAGTAATTATACTTCCTATGTATATTATGTAAGTTCAAGGACTTCAACCAAGAGACTGACCAACAAGATATATACAGCGTCCATTTAAATAGGGCTCGATCTCTTGTGACTTGGTCTGCAATTTTATTGACTTCAAGTAAGATAATGGCATATAGTTGCTTAGGAAAGCAACAAACTAGGCTAAATTACCATTTTCAATGCCTTACTATAATAATATAAAGAAAGGAAGATACATATAACACTTCCGGACTAAACAGGCTTAACTGAAAATGACAAAAGGTATCGTGCTTTACCTTTAAAATTAACCCTTCATCAAGTGGAGCCTGAAAGGTTCTAGAGTCCAATGTCAAATCTACAAGAGTAATATTTGAAATTAACTGTCAGTAATCAAAATAGCTAACACTTACAATAATCAGTATTCCCTAAAATACATATGACAGGTATTTACTAGTGTACATGGTCTCACACACATGTTCGTCTTGAAAAGATCTTTTGAGAGACTTCCCCAAGTAAAACTATTAATTAATTGGAGGGGAATGTAATTGAAACTGCAGACAGTAATATCTATTTCATAGTTCAGAAATGTTTCTTCATATGGTTCACCTTGAGAGAAACTAGTGTCTCAGGGATCCAGCTGGTGAGACTACTGTAATTTCATATTGATCACATCATGTGTTTCAATATAGATATTCCCCCACGTCTAATCTTAAATATCTGTGCCCAAATATTTCAAATAAGTTTCATAACAAAAAATCTAACTTCTGAAGTTCTGATGCCACTTATTTGAAAAAGTTTTGCAAGATTCAGAAAGCTACTAAAGCTTTGACATCAGGTAAAGCTCCATGCGATAGTTTTGTCTTTGGAACAATATGCCATCTATCCAACCATCACAGCAATAACAAAATCTTCAGAAAACCTGTCTTTTAAGTAGATTTTTTTGGATTCCCACATGTATTCTCCTATCGGAGGTAATTCTGTTCGAGCTAGCGGAGGTCCCATAATGAGGGTAAAACTCTCCCAGCAAAGGTTTTTCCATACACAAGTCTCGAACCAGGGACCTTGCTTAAGGGAAATGGAGTATATACCACTCCAACCAACCACCTGTTGGTTGTCTTTTAAGTAGATAATTGACGGGAAACAACAGCCAATACAAAGGTACATTTGGCGCAAATATGCAATCTCTCTACAGTTGTGAGTTCATAAGTTATGACCTATGGCATATTTCTTCGTCCCAGTTTGTTGGAAACTTCTCTCCTCGTTTGCTAGTTCAAATTTAGCATTTCTTAATTCCTTCAATTCAAAATCTCATTGTCATAGTCGGAAGAGGGGAAACCAAAATTACAATAGCAAGAGTACAATCCAGCGTCCCCGGCCTTATCAAACCAGGATTGGTTTGGTCAATTGATTAATGAACTTTATATGCAAGACATAATTACTTTCGGAACAAACAACAAATGGATGGGGAAGAGTAAAATCCTAATTGTTATTGTCAAAACAGAATTATTTTTCTAGCTACCTGGTAAGTTCTCACAAGAACAAGCAACCTCCAAAGGGGCTGCCCTCCGCAGACTGCATGAAGTTCTTGCAGGCTGCAAAACAAGAGCCTGAAGCTTCTGCGGCTCTCTAAAACCTCGAGACAATTTCACAGAACCTTGCGATTGCCGCTCAATCCCCTGGTAATGAATCAAGGTCGAGAATCCCAACATCTGAGCAGCTTTAGCTTCCATGGCGACACCTCAAAACGACTTGCTTCCGATGCGATATAGCTGTGAACGCAATGTCTTCAGCAAGCAACTATACTTAATCCAGATTGATAAACAAAAGGTAACCAAAAAACGAGAAAATTAATAGATGAAGCATCTTCAGAAAAAAAAATGCATATACAAATTACGCACTCGTGATTCAAGATTTCGAGATCGCATTACTGTATTTGCGCCGTACGCATGCTAAGAAAATGGACGAGAAAACAGATAAAAAATCCAGAAGCTTCGAAATCTCACCTCTTATATATATATATGTTGAGGAAGCAAACGAATGGAATCAGAATGTGATCGAAATTGGTGGAATCGTGAAATAATCGTAGCGTGGGAGAATGGAGATAGAGAAATTGAAGAAAGATGTGAAGGCAGAGAATGTGAAAGAAAGAAAGAAAGAAAAAAAAGAGAATATGAGACTGAAACTGAAGCTGCTCTCACATAATTACATCATTTCAGGTTTCTTCACAATGTTGTTATTGCTTCAGTGTACGCGCGTTCTACCTAAACAAATACACTTCTGATTTGAACACACTGCCGTTCTAAAATTTATTCTTAAGAGAATTAAGTATTTGAAAAATATTTTAATTTAGTTTATAAAAAATAAAAATTATTAATTTAATTTTTCAAAAATACTTTCTGTCTTAATTTGAGCCTTTTATTTCTTTTTCCTAATTACTTTTTTTAGGGAATAAATCACTAAAACGACTAAATTGAAATAAAAAAATATTTTTTAAAAGTTAAATTAAGTAATTTTATTTTTTAAAAGTTAAATTAAGTAATTTTATTTTTTAAAAATTAAATTAAAACAATCCGTATTTTGTGGATCAAAATATAATCCTCTCATGTTAAATAACAAAATGTGAAAATCCCTTTATTTTTTTAACATTCTTGTGTAATTTGCTAATTAGGATATTTAAAATCAAACCAAATCAATTAAATCCATTAAAATCAAATTGATTTGGTTTCGTTCTTATTTTTTTTTATCAATTTTAATTGAATTATATATATATATATATATTTCTTTATATGTTTATATTTCATTAAAAAAATTATAATATTTCTTATATTATATTGTGTAGATATTACTTATTATATATTTTTTTAAGTAAATATTATAATATAGATAAATAAAAATATTTGATATAATTTTATTAGATAATTTACATTAAACATTTTATGTTTAGATGATGTCATATAAATAAAAAAAATTATAATTTCATTTAATATATGTCAATATAAAAAATTTAATTAGCGGAAACTAAATCAACCTTAAATTTGAACAAAATTCATTAAACACAAAAAAACATATTTAATTGAAGATTTTGAAACAAAATTGAACCAAATTAAATCTTTGAACACCCTAATAGAATATTAATATTGGTAAAAATGGGTGGCTATGACATTGTAAGAGGAGAGCATGCCACCAACCTCCAAAAAGTCAAGGTTGGTGAAGGAGTGGTAGTAGGAGGATGATTTGATGGCTTCTCTCACCAAACCTACTTTAACATCACATAATAACACAAATTTCTAGGCATACACTTATATTTTATTTGTGTATTAATCCATGGAAGTATATTTATTTTGTTTTATTTATTATGTAAGTCTTTAAATTTAGAATATAAGAAGTAAATATTTTCTTATGATTAATACATTCATAAATACTACTTAAAAATATCAGTATAATAATTATCAATATCCAATAAAAGTTTACGGTATCCTTTGGAAAACATAAAGAGACCTTGTAGAGATGAAAGTGCCTCTCATAGAGAAGATTATCAGTAAAATTTTAGATTATATAAGTACTAAAAAAATAATATAAAACGTTTTTTTTTTCTTAAAAAAAAGTGAGTAAATGGAATAGAGGAATTGGAGCTTCTAAGAACTTGAAGTGGCATAGCATCTGAAATATGTTTGAATTTAAAAAGAATGAATGAGGATTTTACTAGTTCTAAGTTTAGATCTTAAAAAATATGGCACTTGGTATTATTAGAGCGGCTCGATCAATGTTCAATTCTATATATGCGATCGACATTATTTAGAACCCTACATCCTTTGAACCTTGGGACAATCCCTTTATCTCGTCATTATAACTAACTTTTTCACCTATCTTGCATCACCAATCCCACGTGTGAGCCTATATAAGAGAACTATTTCATCTTCTAAATCCATCCATTCTTAGCCTACTAGAGCACTGGATTGTTTATGTTACCTAGTCTCTTACTCCCATGTTCTCTACCTCTTACTTCAAGTGAACTACGTGGACTCTGATCTCACACCTCTTAATATATAGTGTTGGGTCAAGAACCTGGCTCGAGTTCTCTATTTTTCGACCTCCATCCATAGTCGCTATCCTTTCTCTTATTCAGACCGCCAGCTTGTTTTAGGAATTTTAGTGGCGTCCACCGTGGTCTTCCCCTAACCATAACCAGTACAATTTCGATAATTTTTTTATCAAGATATCGTTTCTTGATATGACAATACAAACGCACAACGGCCTGCAAATAGGAAGTTTGTGGCAGCTCGCGAGAAAACAACCGCCAATGCTATTAGAGAGGAAACAAAGAACCCCCTCAAAATCAACGAGAATAAGCATATGTCCCCGAAGAAGGGGTGGCCGACAAGTGTGACAAATGCATGGCCATAGAATCTTTGAATCCTTCACGACAGGAGAGAAATGATTCTTCAAGCCCCCCACAGTCCCGTCCTCGGATAGACTAGGACCTAGCTAAAGAAGAAGTCACCAACCTCCGGGAACATGTTAAGATCCTTAACGAACAACTGCTACAAAAGTCCAGGCAGGAAGCGCTAGACATTCTAGTTTAATTTGCAAAACACTAGGAACTAAACAATTACCAATAGAAACAAGATCCTCTAAGAAACCAAATATTGGAAAAACAACAAGAGGTTTTTTAGACAAAACCTCTCAATCATCAATTACATTCGGAGTACGTAAGGGTGAGAGCCGCCATCTCAATAGCACGAGGTAATGACACATATTTTCATCCACCCGCCAACCACTATACAATAAGGCAACCACTACAGAATGGCAACTTGCCCCCAGGACTTCCCCAAATCAACCCATACCGCCAACTTGATCCTCAAACAAACCAGGTTGTACACACCCAATCCCAAATACACGTCTATGGTCAATATTATAATATATATTACCCTTCTCTTTACATATATGCATACGGATATACATGGTACAATGGTTACCTAGCCAACCAATACAATGGGAAAAGGCTGCAAATGACAGTGAATAACCAGCACCAACTGCTACCAAAGCAACAGCTAGAGGATTATCAAGACGAGTCGACACCCTTTCTTGCCTCATGTTATCGAGGCACAATTCCCAATAGGCGACAAGATGCCCATGAAGATTCCCAAATATAATGGGGAGATGAATCCACGGGACCACCTAAACATTTTCAACTCACCAATGTCTATCCTCACTACTTTAGATCCACAACAATGTCGATTGTTCTCTTTGGCCTTCACGGGACCGGTACTCCATTGGTACTTTTTGCTTCCGACCAATTCAAGTGCAGTGTTTCTATGATTTCAAAATGTCGCACAAATAAATGAACAAATGAAATTCACATAGAAGAGATCGAACATGCCTGTGTAATTTCAAATAATCATTTCAATTGAAAACAAGATTCAGAACAGGATTTCGGTTCAAAACACTACAAGAAAAAATAGGATTAGCTATGAAAAAATCTGTAGCTAATCCCTAGCTACGGATTTGGCCGTAGCTAATATTTAGACGCTAATTGCTACGGATTTTTTTTGTAATTATTCCCTAGCTAATCCGTAGCAATTCCATAGTTAAATCGCCCCCTCCGACGAGAGTCGTTGGCGACCTCCTCCACCGGCCTCCGGTAGCCCCTTCGACGACATCCTCCGGCGACCACTTTATATTTTCGAAAAATGGCCGTATGAGGACTCGAGGACGGAACATCAAAGATAATAACATTTACACCAACCACTAGACCATTTATCACTTTTTGATTTATTAATGTAAAACATTTTATATATATACATATAATAAATTACCTGGGGATTTTTTTCCCTAGCTAATTAGCTATGGATTTTTTTCCTAACTAAATTAGCTAGGAAAATCCGTAGTTAAATTTGAGAAACTTTTGTTACGGAAAAAATCTGTAGCTATTCCATAGCAAAATTTTCCCGCCTTTTCGCACTAAACTTGTTTACCAAATTAGCTAGGAATTTTTTTTTCTCTAGCTAATCCGTAGTTAAATTTGAGAAACTTTTGCTACGAAAAAATCCGTTGCTAAAATTGGAGAAACTTTTGCTACGGAAAAATTCGTAGCTATTCCATAGCAAAATTTTTCCGCCTTTTCGCGCTAAATTTTTTTACCATCTGTAGCTAATTAGCTAGGAAAATTTTTCCTAGTTAATTTCCGTAGCTAAATCAACATTTTCTTGTAGTGAAATGTACATGATTTAATCACTACACCAAAATAGCAAATGTTCGTAGCTAATTAATTTAACCACGGATTAGCCATGAAATCTCTAACAAATTCATATGGTTAAATACGGATTTTCCGTGACTAATCTACTGTTTTGTTTTAATGAATCAAATCAAACATATGAGCACATGAATCAGAGAAAAAAAAAATCGGAGTCGGAAGAAACTAAGCAAGAAGGCAAGAAACACGATCAAAGAAAGACACCTAGAATGCTGAGCATGAATGGATCTAAAACAAGCTCAGATGCCAATTGCTAATACACATCCCAAACACAGAGAATGCAGAAGAAACATACTAGAAGATGATGCACAAGAAGCCATGGAAGGAATTCTGTAAGAATCCTCTAGAAGAGTCTTCAACCTTGTTTGTACAATGAACAAATGGTGAGGAGAAAAATTCACTAAAGGGTGCTTGGAGAAGTCCCTAACCCAAAAACTGGAAGCCACACAACTTTAATATGTGGTACAACAAATTCATGGGTAGTTTATATTGTAGGGTAAGTTTAGGTATTCCATAAATGCAATATATTATTTTTTTTTTCATTTATTAAATCCAATGAAATCTAACAAGGTCCTTCCAGAAACAAGATTATACTTTTAAATGTGGTCACATATATAGCGGTTAGCCAATAGTCGATGCCAAATCCGGGAATATCACTATATATCTACTTGATGACTAGATATTCAGTGTACGATAATACTAAACTTCAGTACATCTCTCTAATCAGTTGGTCCCTAATTCATTCAAGGTGGGTCCTAATTAATGTAAATTTTTATTAATATTAAAAAATGACAGTACATAATTGGAAGGATGCACTGAAATTCAGTAATACATTAGTACAGAACTTTATATGCAATCTCTGATCATACCAGGCCTAAAATATTCATAAAAGGAGTGAATGGCCAGAGTTCATTTAAATTTTTTTAAATTGTATCTTAAAATTTTCTATTAATTTTGTCTTAGAAATTAATTTTCTATAAATATATGCTGAAACGTGTAAAAAGTGTGATATATGCAATAATCATTACTCTTTAAAAATGGGTTGAGAGTTGAGAGTTGGTGGACTCAATTAGTGGTACAAAAATAAGTGCATCAATAATATGATTAGACCTGATTACGAGCCAGGCTTTAAAAAAAATGGGTTGAGTTCACGGGTTTTTTTGCTAAAAAATAAGCTTGGGTCTATTTTTTTTAACTAAAAACGGGCCGGGGTCGGCCCGTATAAAATGAAAACGGGCTCGGACCGCCATATTTTTTACCATAATTTTTGTATAATTTATTTCATGTTTCATCTAAGATACAAAAAGATACTTTTTTTCTTAAAATTATATAGTTAAAAGATTTTAATGCATTATATATATATATATATATATAAATATTTTATACGGATTATATATTTAAAGATATACATATTTTGTATCCAAAATATATTATATATTCCAGAATCTGAATACAAAATATATATATATATATATATATATATATATATATATATATATATATATTTGTAAATAATGTACCCATAATTTCATTGCCATCTCCTCATTTGAAACTTGAAATAAAAGTGGTAATTAACTTGTGTATATATATACACTACCAGTACCAGTATTGTGCGTGTGTTCATTTTTTTGTGGAGCTAGGCTTGTGTGTGGGAATTAGATGATTGGGAGTAAAGAGGAAGAGTGCGGTGTGCCTATGTATGAAAAATGTATTTTATATATATATATAAACATTTTATACGGATTGTATATAAAAATATACATGTTTTGTATCCAAAATATATTATATATTCTGGAATTTGGATACAAAATATATATATATATATATACATATTTTGTATCTAGAATATATAACAAATTACCCACTTTAAGAGAGCTTGAATTTGCTACTAATGGATTGTGAGAAGAAAATGCTACACGCACTCTAGGAAAATTAGAGAGTGGATCTTCTAAAGTAATTTTCTACATTTTTTGGTAAAGTTATGAGAGAGATAGAGAGAAGAAAAATTGGGAGAGAAAAAAATCAAGAAAAAAAATATTTTCCTTATCTCTATCTCTCTCATAACTCCACCAAGAAATGTAGAGAATTACTTTAGAGGATCCTATCTCGGAAAATTAGTATAATGCTAGTTAATTGGAAGTTGGAAGCTAGTCTCTCCTGTAAGATTGAATTTTTGAAATGTTCAAATATGTAAGATTGAATGAATCAAATACAAGACCTTGGACATCAAACATTAAGGTGGCGTTTGGTATCCGGTGAGTATTTTAGTGGGAAGTGGAAGTGGAAATGGAAGTAAGTGGTAAAAAGTATGTTTGGTATGCAAGGAAATGGAAGTGGAATGTAAAAGTAATTTTGTTTGGTATGGTGGGAAGAAGATAGGGAAATAGAAGATAAAAGTATGAAATACCTTTTTTGCCTTTGTTACTTTTATGTGCCATGTAGCTCTCTCAATCCTATAAGGGTATAATTGTATTTTTACACTTACTTCCATGGAAGCATATTCAACTTCCCTCTAGTCTACTAAGGCAGCAAACAAAGCTTTTATTTATTTTAATTTATTATATATATAAATAAGTATATATATATATAATACATTAAAATAAATAAAACTCAACTTCCCTACTCTTCCTGTGTACCAAACGAGTGTAAAACAAGTTATCAATTAGGTTGGTATTTATTCTATACTAGATTGAGTTTTTTATTTATTTTAATGTATTATATATATAAATAAGTATATATACGGGCCAGGCTTAAAAAAAACCCGAGCCCGACCCGTTTTGCGGACTTTTTTAAGAAACGAGCTTTCGGGCTCATATTTACATTTTAACGGACCAGACGAACTTTAAGACCCATGATCAAGTCTAAATGATGTATAACAAGTATCACTTTCGTAGTGATAGAACACCAACGGGATGGAGAAAAAAAAAATTCCCATGATGGGACGGAGACCACAAAATATATTATGAAAAATTCAGAAAAGATATATATATACACACACATCACTTAAACTTATTTTTAATAAAAAGTAATGTGAAATTTTTTTAAAAAAAAATACAACATTAAATAGATTGAACAATTTTCAACAAGCTTACAACCAACAAATTATTTAAAAAAAAAACAAACAAACAAGGTTTACAATCAAATCATATTAAATATCAATACAACATCAAGTACATTTAATTGAAAAACTTCAACAAACTCAAATTTTCTTGTATTATTCATCAAGCTTTTATGTGCATTTTCTTCTTTTGTGCACAACTTGCTTGAAAAAAAACACAAATCAAACTAATTTTTGTTTGGCCTGTGAAATCAAACTAATATTATTTTAACATAAAAGAGTTAACAATATCACCTTCCTTGTTTTTCCAATGAAGAAATTCTCATTAATCATGTACCATTATGGTATATCCAAATATGCTATTATAATAATAATAATAATAATAATAATAATAATAATAAAGAGACAAAGTCCAGAACTCAAAGGTTACTTGTACAATGTTATAAGGGTGTGTTTGGTTAGTAATTTTGAAGATATAATGGGAATATTGGAGGGAATGAAAATGTCATGTCAATATGATGTGGTGTGATGTGAATGAAATAAAAGTGGATAAAATGACTATTTTATCCTTAGATTAAAAGTGATAATAGAATAAAAATAGGTAAAAAAAAGGACAAAAACGTAATTTTATCACATTACAAAAAGTGGGATTATTTGATAGGAAGAATATTGGATGTAAATTGTAGTGTTGGATTACATCCAACATTACATCCTCAAAACCACCAACCAAATACACCCTATGGATTAGATAATAGCAATTTAAGAAATTAGATTAGAATATAAGTAATATTTGTTACCAATTGGGTCTTTAAAAATACATATTGTTCTAATTTAATCCTTGCAAAATAAAAATGTCTAATTTAGTTCTTGAAATAGTTCTAAAAAGAATTTAGTCTCTGAAATATATTTTTTGTCTCAATTTAGTCTTTTTAGTCCCTAAAAAAAGCCACACGTACACGGTACATTGACAGAAAAAATTAGAATGATCAAATTGAAACAAAAAGTATCTTTAAAAAATAAATTAGATAATTTCATCTTTTAAATACTAAATTAAAATAATATGTATCATTTAGGCATTTGCACATGTATATACTAAAAAAAAAAGTTAAACACAAATTTAGCCACTTTTCAAAAGTATCTACAGATCTATACCACTTTCACTGTTCACCTAGAAAAACGCCATCGGTGATGGCAATTTGCTGATTTCTTGACCAGAAAAACGCCATCTGTGAGGACGATTATAGGGTTGACCATTTGACCCTATAAACGCCCTCCGTGATGGCGTTTTTCTAGCTAGAAAAACTGAGCCCACCTCATTTGATCGGTAGCTAGAAAAACGCCATCACGGAGGGCGTTTATAGGGTCAAATGGTCAACGCTATAAACGCCCTCACAGATGGCGTTTTTCTGGTCAAGAAATCAGCAAATTGCCATCACCGATGGCGTTTTTCTAGGTGAATAGTAAAAGTGGTATAGATCTGTAGATACTTTTAAAAAGTGGCTAAATTTGTGTTTAACTTTTTTTTTTAGTATATACATGTGCAAATGCCGTATCATTTAGGACCAAATTGATAATTCTCACAAGCAAATATAAAATATCTAAATGAAGAAGTGATAAGGCCAGGACCATTCATTCAATTTTTAGATAAGATACAAGGTAACCCAATATATATAAGAATCTCCAAGCCCTAATGAAAAATCTAAACACAGACCCAAAATTAGCCTTCATATGGAAACTCTAATTTGTGCATCAAACCCATCATCTCTCCTCCATCTCTCAAAACTCCCTCCTCTCAAATCCAAAACCCCTGCTTTTCACTCTCCCAAGCAAAAGCTCAAGAAACCCCATGCGAATGCCAAAGGCTTCTCATCATCAACACCTTCTTCAAGGGACATTGGAAATGAAATCACCACAAGCACCAAGAATCCCAACAAAAAGAAGAAGAACAAGGACGAGGACGACGATGAGATTCCTCAGCAAGTGTTCAATAGGATGATAGTTAGAATCTTAGTTTCAGTGGGTGTGCCTATGGGTTTGGGTCTGGCATTTTTACATGTGTTTGGTGTGCTCAAGGAGCAACACGTGTGGAATGCGCCGTTGTGGGTCCCGTTTGTGACGACGTTTATGACGTTTGGGGCTTCTGCGCTTGGAATTGCGTATGGGACGCTTTCGACGAGTTTGGATTTGGAGAGGGAGGGGTCGTTTCTTGGGGTGGAAGAGGTTCAGAGGAACTGGGTGGAGATGTGGAAAGAAGAGGATGAAAATGAAAGTGAGAGGTGATGATTACCCCTTTTGGAATTGGTTTATTTCTTCAAGGTTGTTTTGTGTGTAATAGTGAGTAATTACTCTAGATATATATGAAATATCAACCAAAAGATACTTGATATTTAGTTGGATTATTTAAATATCTAAGATTCTATAACTAATACTAATTAAAACTCTTTTTGAGAAATCTACCGTGGATGTGGATGAGTAAGAAAAGAAAAAAAAGAAAAATCTATGATTTAAGAGAGGGAGAAGTGGTTTATACAAGGTAAAGTATGTCCTTAATGTTTCAAAAGTTTAATGTTGGTCCTCAAAGTTTTTTTTTTGTCGATTTTGGTCATCGAGCGTAACACCAATTAACTTTTGTCGTTAAATGATGACGTGACATGCTTATGTGGCATATCCTCTCTCTTACATATCATATTTTAATGACGTGTCATGACACATCACTGCCACGTCACCCCAAATTGCCACATCGTCATCTTTTTTCCTTCATCATCATTATTATCATCATCTGGGGTGACGTGAGAGGGATGTGTCATGACACGTAGGAGAGAGGGTGTATCACATAAGCACATTGTTTTGAAAACCGGACCGGACCGGCCGGTCGGACCGGAAAATCGCTAGCCAGTCCGGTCCGGAATAACCAATGAACCGGTCAGATATAAAACCGGTCAAAACCGGTGGTTTAGACGGTTCGACCGGTTGTTCATTTTTTTTTTAAATTTGTGTTGTTTATGATTTAATATTTATTGAAAATTTGTTGTGACTTGTAGTTGTAAGGATTGTTCTATTTCAGTATTTATTGTTGAGTTTGTGATAAGATTTGAGACTTAAACATGTTGATCCTTGAACTTATTTGAAGAGTTTAATATGATATTGTGGTAATTTACAACTTGTTCTATTTCTTATCATGTTTAGATCGAGATGGAAACATATAATTATGAAATATATAATTTTTTTATGATATATTTTAGTATATTTAATTAAAAATATATATTTTAAATGCCACCAGTTCGACCACGGTTCAACCACTGAACCGTGAACTAGTGCCTCGACCGGTTCAATGACCGGTCCGGTTTTAAAAACATTGATAAGCATGTCACGTCATCATTTAACGGCAAAAGTTAACCGGTATTACGCTCAAGGACCAAAATCAACCCAAAAAAAATTTGAGTACCAACATTAAACTTCATGCAAACATTGAGGACCAAAATAAAACTTTTAAAATATTAAAGACCAACATTAAACTTCATGCAAATATTGAGGACTAAAATAGTATGTTTATATAATTGCTCCGCGGGCTTCTGTATTATACAATGGTTTTGTAGTTGAAGAAAATGGAGAAATTAGTAACTAGTTGGATTTATGCTACTAATTATAAATTTTCAGTTGTGTTATGTTTCTAGGATGCGGATGACCCATTCTTATGTAACACAACCCTTGTTTGGGTTTGAGATGTACTTTAAACCTAAGCTTCATATCTAATAGAGTACTGGGTACATATCTATTTCTTTAAAATCTAGGTAAAGATACATATCAGGTATCAAGATTTCTTACACATTTTGCAATTTCATTCTCGGACTTTTTTAATGATCAATTTTATTATCCCAAAATTTTTGAATCAATTAACTCTCAATTCTAAATATCAACTAAATTATTAATGACATATGTTAGCATGAGATCACACATATTATATTAATATTAACTCATCAATTAAAATAATGTCACTTTAATGAAAAGAAGCCACTTCAATTGGTGATATAGAGATTATGGATGATAATGATTTATTAATCTTTGGACAAGGTTAAAAATTAGAACAAAATTGATTGCATTTAGTATCTTTTAAACAAAATTGATTATAATAAAAAGTTTAAAAACAAAATTCAAAGTTTGAAGATATACAATACAATGTCCTTTTACCTAATGATAATGTACTTGTACAAAGAACTTTGATAGATAAAAGATGACCTAATAATTAGAGATAAAAAGAGACTATGAAAAACCAAAAAAATAATATTAAGATGAACTTAATTATTAATTATCTAATTACGAAAAAGAACAAAGACAGAATCGCTTGATTTATATTGCTGACTACACTTAATAAGAAGAAAACTTTTATTATTCATCGCATTTTGGAAAGACAGGTTCCATGACTCATGATCCATTACTCACAAGCACTATTCCCATTTTTACCATAATTACCTGTAATTAGATTAATCAGATATCAAACAATCATTACAAGAGGAGATTATCACAAACGCAAGAGAGGGCCTTGAAAGATAATTTTCCTTCAAGATCAAAAACATAGTAATTCTCACTAAAGGCGTAGAAGCATAATTGGTTACTATTCCCAATCCTTAGAAGACAAATGCACATGCCCTTAAATATCAGGCTTTCACACAACAGTTGAAGCAGCTTAGGATGCCCCTCCTTGTCTGTCAAAAAAGATTAAACAACAACAACTGTGTTGAAGATGCCAAAACCAACACAGATATTTCCAAAGCAATTACATAATTACATTGTTATTCAGCACTTCAGACACCACACATTTCCTGAGACCAATGTTTTGTAGATCTAGATAAAGAATCAGATGTAAAGTTAATGCTTGATAAGACTTCCACCGAAGATCCACGTGAATTAACAATAATATATTTAGGATGTCGATCTCCTAACTTCTATAGAAGGGAATTAAAAACAAATTAGGACATCCACACGTGGCATTTGATAGGAACTAATTTGGTAAAAAGTGTAAGTAAAAATAAGTTATAAAAAGTACGTTTGATATACAAGAAAATAGAAGTGAAATATAAGAATGAGTTTTGCTAACCAGTGACCTAAGACACTCTTTAAGGATTCCCTTCAATCAATGGTAGGATCTTAAAAATTGTGTTGGTTGACTTTTCACCAATTTCAAAAAAATTAATTCCCTCGCCACCAATGAAAAGAAACCTTAATAACTGCCAAATGCCCAAAAGGCACTTATTAGATAAATTTTATAAAAATAATATTGTTTGGTATAATGAAAGGAATATAAGAAAATAAAAGATTACCACTTTTACCCTTACTTTTGTTATCTGTCACAAATTTTTTAAAGACACTTTAATCCTAAAAATTACTCCCCTCCAACCTCCCTCTCCCCACCTTCCTCCTCTCTCCATCTCCCCTCACCACTTCCAAACATACCTAACCTTGTGTCACCTCACCTATACTCACCATTTACCAAATAAGCCATAAGAGCAAAGATTGGAATCAACTGATTGATATGAAGCCTTTGTCGGAAATGATATATAAATTCTCTCGTAAACCCAGAGGTTGGAAGTCTTCCTACTTGGAAAGGACACCGGTATTTATTTCCTTCTAAACTTTTTCTTAAAATGAAAAAAAAAAAAATCTCCTAATTTTTAATTTTTAAAGAATTTTTACTATAGTTTTAATGGAACAGATTAGGCCGACTTACACTCTCATAATTTATCTCTAATTTAAATTTAATTATTCAAGTTGTAATCAGTTTTTTTCTATTTTCTAGGATGTAAATTATTCTGCAAATATCTTCAGTTATCTTCTCTAAGATGAATAAACACAATTTTTCAAAAAAAAAAGATAAATAAACACAAAATATGTGCTCCATAGACGTAGTAACCTACACTATAAAGAATCTCATCTACTTTAGAGATCCAAATTCTAAAAAAATCACAAGTACTTCTTATGCCAGCCTGTCCACTTCCTATTATAGATTGCGTTCAATAACGAATCCACTGCATTCCACCCCACATGTTGGCCCATTGGATATTTTTCTAATGACCACAGATAATTGAAAAGGGTCAGCTTCCCATATCCTAACTCATTCGCAATGGTTAACTAAACTTTAATTTAAGGCCTTTTACAATTGAGAAGAATGTACCCCGAACATTCATCGCATGTGCAGCTAGAATTACGTGCTGCCTAGGTATCTACATTATAAATAATAACATTATTTACACACATATATATATATCAAATCTATTCAGCGAACCATGAATCGCATAATGACATTCCTTATTATATGATCTCGGGAAATACTACATGGACCTCGAGCTGCCCAATGAGTGATCCTGTAGTTTTTTTTTTTCTAAAAAATGGAGTGTGCGAGAAGAGGGAGAGGTCTTTCCCTATATTTTATTCTTTCTTTGGGATCAAGCAAATCATAAGCTTCCATCACTGTATTATGTTTCACTACCTCTCAAACTTGAAACAAGAAACCCTCAGTGTCACTGAAAAGTCACATAGCAACTTCAAGTTTTTTTTTAAAACTGTCTAAATGTAGTTTGATGCCTTTAATAGTAGGCTTTTGATCTAGGAGGGTAAGAGACAGGTGAAGAATGCTGTTTTAAAATGAAAATTCCTAAGAAAGAGCTTATACCTCAACTGCACCAAACTAGAAGATAAACCTTCAGTAAATTTTCCAATTTAAGTAAATTATGCAGGGTTCTGAAATCTTTTTTATTTTTTGTCAAAAAATTCTGGATACTTTTATAACCATTGACAGTATAATAAATGCTTTCAGGTGTCCAATAAATAGCAGCTAACAAATCAAGAATAAAACTGATCAAGAATCTTACAGTTGGAGAGTCGTGGTTTTGATGGTAGTGAGGGAGCTGCTGTTCATTGTTTGCAGTGTTTACACTTGTAGTAGTTGAAGCCATGAGCTCTTCTTCATTACCAAGACTTGCCCTGGATAGATTTGTTTTGTTCTGCTTCCTCATTTCCCGAATTTTTGAAAAATCCAGTGAGTAGTCCGGAACTTGGCCCTTCTGATCCCAATCCCCAAACTGTGGCACCGATAACCAAGGAGCAGCTTTCTAGAAGAGAAAGGATCATTTGTTTTAAATAATGACAGGTGTAGATGATAGCCACAAGAATAAGGTGCGAGTAATGTACAAGTTATCTGATGATAGCATAAGAATAAGGTGTAAATGATAGATTGCATAGTAAATTTTCCTCAACGCCAGCTAAGATCAATATTTGAAAAGTTTGGGGCCCAAAACCGATAGAGCCATTTATGATCCATGCAGGTTGCCTTTAAAAAAGGGATTTGTAAAATCTTGGGCTCTCTGACTCCAACAATTAACTTGTGCTAGTATCAATTTTCTAGCTTATTATGATGCCTAGCCAAAGTGCAACAAAGTGACAAACTAACAACTTCTAAATATTTTCAAATATTTCAACAAAAACTCAGAAGTGAATATTATCTTTTGCAAACAATAGCTTGAAAAAAAAAATTATGTTTAAAAAGGATTAGTGGGAAAAGGATCAGAAATTGACTAATTCCTTACATCGGAAAGAGATTTATGATTACTTGTGCAGCTGAAACAGTGATATCATCTTTTCAAAGTTTGAACACAAAAAAATGATTAATATTTTTTTGTCAGAAAAAAAAATGAATAATTAAACGGACCTGGAAAGGAAAGAGCATCATCATTCAATTCATCACGTTTCTGCCTACTTGTCTTTTGACAGATTAAAAATGGTCAAAACGATAAGGCGAAAATATTATACCAGCAATACTTAGAAAAACAACCAAAGAAAAGAACCATCAACTATCAAGGTTGCATGACCTGTATTTTGCTAAAGTGTGCCCTGTTCTTATTGGTTTAAAAGTTGTAAAAGGTTAACAAAACCCTAATGTCAAAAGTAAAGTGCTTAATTATTACTAAAATATAGATCGAAGAACAAGAACTAAGCCACAGGATAATCTATATTCCAATCATCATATATTATTTGGTAAGAGAAAAAAAGCCCTGTATCGAACAGAGTTTTCTAATTTCATTCTTACGAACTTCGAAAAACAATATTCAAGCTCCACTTCACTTATCTCGTTCAGGCAATTCTACATAAACCTAAATCAATCAGCCAATACAAGTAGAAACTCGCAATTATCTCTTCCGATTCGCGACTTGAGCCCGACACAAAGTCTTGGCGGTCTCATGACGGCGAAATCCATCTTAGCACAAAGTAAAGTTACTCATGCAGAGTCAGACACATGAAATCGAAGCAAACACTAGGAAATAATGATCCAGTTCCAACATATTCCTTCTGGAACTTTCTTAGCAAGCAAGAAGACATGGAGAGAGGGAGAGAGAATTACCTCCTTACGATCCTCCATGAGAGAGCGATTTCGGATTGAACTGGAAGTATTGAAATATGGAAGAAGCAAATAGACCCGCTTTGTTTTCTGCAACACAAGAAGATGTGTAGAGGCTAAAAGGAAAGGAGAGTCTATATGTATATATGTAAATGTAAATAGTATAGGATTGTTCAGTGATTAAAATAAAAGATTGGACGGTCTGATGTGATTGTGATATCTAGAAAGCTGGAAGGTCCTACTCCTTTTCTATTTCCCCAAAAGGACGGACTATTATTAGAATTTAGAAGGGTTTTGTTAAGAAAACAAAAATGGGTAAATTTTTTTAGATTTATCTGTATTTGTTAAGATTTTTTTATTGTTAGTTAAAAAGAGAATTTATTGTTGTTAATGAAAAGTTAATAACAATAATTTTATATATTTTGCTAACAAATGTCTTAAGGATACTCTTTAAGATTTCTTATCAACTAATGAAGAGCTCTTAAAACATGTATTGGTTGACTTTTTATCAACTTCAAATAAATTAATTTCATCTCCACTAATCAAAATAAACCTGAACAAAATAAACCCTAATTTTATAAACCATTGAAATGAATCCTTAAATAACGTAGCACCAAAACTCAAATTATTTATATCTCTAAGGTTCATTTAACATGTTTTTTTAAGGCATGTAATAAAGTTTTATATGATTGGTTAATATAATTTTCAAACATTAACATTTGTTCTTATGGCACTTGTTAGATAAATTTATATTTTTGTTATAAGATTTTTTAATCTTAGGGTTTGTTTGGGAATTAAGAGGGGAAGGGAAGGGGAGAGATTAGAGGAGAAGGGAGGGGAGGGGAAGGGAAGGTTAACCTTCCACATGTCCTCCTCTTGTTTGGGTGTTGATACCTCCTCTAAAATACCCCAATTTGGAGTATCTTGAATTTGTGAAGGAGAAGGATAATGGAGGATTAAGGCTTGACCTTCCATTATCTTCCCCTCCAATTTTCATCTTCCCAAACAAGGAGAAGATATCTTAATAGTCTCCCCTTCCCTCCCCTTCTCCTCCTTAATCCCCAATCCAAACATACCCTTAGATTTCATTTATATTTTTTCTCTTCTATAATTGGTCAAGTAAAATGTGATCTTCTTTATTTTCTCTACCATATTTGGTCGATGGTCATGCATAAACTTTTTGTTACATGTTTTCTTTGCATTCAAAAATCATATAACAAAGATATAAGTAATATTACCTATGTTTAGTCCAATTATTGGTGAATGATTCATTAGAGAGTTTATAAAATTATTTTGATTAACTTTTTATTAAGTTTAAGACAATAAATTTCTTTTAACTAATCCATGAAAACTTAAAAAATGTCTCTAGATAAACTTTTATTTAACTCATGTGATTGAGTAGAACGGATTCATCAATTCTTAGCCAAAAGTTAGAAGTTCAATCACTAGTATTGGGTATGGAGCAACTATAAATTTTTTGAGCTAGCAGTCTCATCCTTCAAAGCACTTACAAGTCAGCGATAAAATTCATTACTGCACTCGATGGTGAATATCGTAATTCAAACTAAAAAAAGATAAACCCTTATATTTGTTAAAAAAATTAGGTGAATAGATTATGTTCTACTTGAGAGTTATGGCAAATGTCTGGATTCATGTAGCAGTTATAAAGATTCTGCACAAATAACCTATTAAATAATTGATCACGTAGAATTAAATTTAAATCATACAATTATTACAGCACTCGATGGTGAATATCGTAATTCAAACTAAAAAAAGATAAACCCTTATATTTGTTAAAAAAATTAGGTGAATAGATTATGTTCTACTTGAGAGTTATGGCAAATGTCTGGATTCATGTAGCAGTTATAAAGATTCTGCACAAATAACCTATTAAATAATTGATCACGTAGAATTAAATTTAAATCATACAATTATTACAGATAAAAAGTTATTAAATGAGACAATCCTCCTTGACAAATTTCACTCTAATTTCTAGGTCTCTTTTAAATTTTTATTTTTTGAATGTAAAATAATAAAATCATTATTATATTTGAAATTAATAAATTAAATAATAAAAAAGTATTCTTTTCTTTTCTTGTCTTGTTTTCCTTTATATCTCATTTTAAAAATTATATTACCAACAATAAAAAAAAACCAAAGTCATTAAAATATTCTTACAAATAAATTTCAAATATAAGTCTCACTGTCCGATAACTTCTATTATTTTTCTTCTTATAACTCATTTATTTATGTATCTTATATGTTAAATGGTCTGAATTATAAAAATCAAAGTCATACATGATATAATATATAAATAATAAATTAGGTGGAAATTACATTTCTAATTATAATTTAATAAAAAAATAAGATATAAAAATTGAATTAAAAGTAAAAATATTTCTTTTTGCAATAAAAATATCTAAATTTTAATTAAATTAATTGCAATAAGAAAAAATACATGACTCTTGCATTGTCTGTATTTAAAATCTCTGGAACTTCATTGGTTTGACCTCAATATTTTTTTTTTCATTTTTTTAGTTTTTTAATTTTATGAATTCTTGAAAAGAAATACCTTTCTCTTTTTTTATGTCTTCAAACTTCCTTTGCATTATTGTTTAGATTAATTATTAATTTATGATTGTATTAATAATTGAATTATGAATTTATAGAACATTACACTATCATACTTTATTCCCTTCATGATTGTGTAAATTATAGTTAGAAAATGTCATAATTTCTTCTAATAATTATTTTCCGCCGGTTGAATGACACTATTTCTAATTTTCTATCGTTACATTAAAAAAAGAAGAAGTCAATGAACTTGTTTCAACTTTCCATAGGACAGATTTGACATATAGATTTATTTAAATGTTTCGAATCCTAATTAAAAAGAAAATAAATGCATTGCCTCAAGAAAAGAAATAGAGGGACAGCTATGAAAAGAACAAGAGAGGTCAGATTTAAGTACCCCACAAATTTGTCGTCTCAATTATTCAGTGAATCAACTATTTGCAGTACATTTATACTCCTTCCTAATAAATGATCAATAAAATCACAATTTATATTTCTTTATTTTTTGGTTTAGATCATGTAACTATCAACAAATATAATATTAATTCTTGGTCTATTTATACCAATATTTTTAAAATCCGTCCAATCGATTTAATCATTGGTTGATGTGTCATAAGTAATTAAAAATATATTATAAATTTTTATATATAGAAATTCAAGAATATATTATATATTTATTAATTAATAAGTAAAATATTCCTATAAAAAAAGTATTATATAAATTGTTTATATTTATTTTGTATTTTGTTATATCAAATAATATATTTTAGTAAGTTATATATTATTTTATTACTTAAATATACTTCATGAGATATTATATATAAAATTGTCTTAAATAATCAAAACAATTGCATTGTCTTAGTGGTTGTAATTGCCTAATTGGAACTTTAAAATTGAGGACCCTATTTGATTTTTTGTAAAAAAAAAAAAAGAAAAAATCAGGTCATCAAAAATCGATCGGGTCAAATAATTTTCACCGAATCGTCCGTTTAACTTGATTTTGACCGGTCCAAAACGGGTTTGCACTATGAATCGAATCATTGGCCGATTCCTGGTTGATCCAATTTGATTTTCAAAACATTAATTTTTATACACACTTCAAAAAAATAGAATAATTATTAAAAAATTTAAAATTGTTCCAACTATATCCAAGGTCAAGAATCAACATTTGCAGTACTATCAAGCTCTCTTTATATGTATATATATAGGAGAATTAATATCGTAATTTAAAAGTATGTCTGGATTAGAAATTAAGAGAAAAAAGTGTTCAGGCAAAAAAAAGGGGGGGACAAAAGTATTGGAAAAAAATAATATTAATAAATAAAATATTTTTTTCTTAAAAATAAAACAAAGAAATAAGATTAAGTAGAAACACAAATACCACACAAGAATTAACGTGGAAAAAATCCAAACCGGAGAAAAAAATTATGACTGTCGCCAAAAAAGACAACGAGGTAAAAATATTATATGAAAATTATTACATCATACAATATTATCTCAAATAGCCCGCACCCCAAGTACACGCACACTCTCTAAAGCAAGTATTTAACAACATTTCATGCCACTCTAGAACAACATAATAAAGAGACAAATATTAAATAAACCTCACGCCACTCAAGAATAAGAGAATAAAAAAGGTTTTAGAAAGTCTTATACAAGTTTAAAGTGTATTAACTTGGTGCAAGTTAAAACCAAGTCCTTGAGCTCCTTTTGTAGGTTTAGCACTCATCCACTCCACCTTTTGAACCTATGCGATGTGAAACTAATTTCTAAGCAAATTATATCTCCTTATTTGAAAAGATAAAAATTGAAGAGGAAGATAATAGAATTAGATCAATTCTTACTCCTTTATTATCCTTTCCCTTTACAAATTTAAGATACCCCAAATTGAAATATTTTGAAAGAGGTATCAACATCCAAATATGAGAAGGATATATGGAAGGTTAACATTCCCCTCCCTTTTTCTTTAATCACTCTCATTCCCTTAATCCCTTCCCCTCTTAATTTCCAAACAAACCCCGGAAGTTTTTATATTTCTTTTTTAGTTTAGGCCAAATATCCATTTGGTCTCTTATCTTTTCTATTAATTTCATATTGATCATTTATATTTCAAAAAAGTAATAAATCACTTTTCATATATTTTAAATCTTACATTATTATCAATGTATGATCATCTCTAATCTTATATACAATTCCAAATTTGCATTGTTAATGGCAAATTGAGATTGGCCATTGTTAATGACAAATTGATGTTTTTTTTTTATCAATTTGCCGTAACAATGTCAAATTGGTACAAACTTTTCATCAATTCGCCAATAACAATGGTATGTTCGAGTAAAATTTATATATATTCGTGATTAGGTTTTAAAACACGCTAAATGTTATATAAAAAAATCACCATATTAACATACAAATTCTGTTCATGTTCTTTTGCATGGGAAACGGAATCTAGGAAACAATAAAGTAAGTGAGGTCATGTGAGTCTCATTTATTTTTTATTTTTTTTTATCTTTAAAAAAAATACAAAATATAAAATGTCTATTATATTTTTTGATGTGATACAATCATAACTTTCTTTTCTTATTATTTTAATATAAGGGATAAAATAATAATTTAATACATTTCCATTCTTAAATTTTTGTTATTAAACAAAACAAACGCATTCTTCTTTTTTCAAATAATGTGCCCTAAAATCTATGAAAAAGTAAGAAAATTAACCTTTTAAAAAGATTATTATATTTTCAGGCCAAAAAAATTTTATTATATTCATAAAAAAAATACTATTATTATTATTATTTTAGTGCGACATAATTATTTTATAAGATAAGTAACCTTTTGGAAAGCTTGACTTTTTGTGAGGTGGAACTCTCATTCCCTTTTATCTTTTCTTTTAAAATAAAAGAAGAAAAAAAGAGAGAAAGGAAAGAGATGAAATCGATCCCAAAGTCTCAGCATGACCCTTATGAGATTTATAACAATTTATTTTTCTTTAGCATGACGTGGACTGTGAGCATGACTGATGATGTAATATCAACATACGTGTCACTTAAGAAGAGGGCGTTTCCTACCACAAACCATTATTCTTCTAAGATCGTTATCTTCTGGCCAAATTATTTATTTATTTTGTGGCCAAAACATTAAACATTACTGGCAAAGAATTTATGGATTAAAATAAAAGAACTTGTTTTTTCATGACAGAGCTTTTCTTGATCAGATAAGTACAAAATTGAAAATTGGATCTAATGAAGTGTAAAAAGTGTAAAGTGTATGAAGTACAAAAACACAAAATTGTGAATGGAAACTGACATGGGTGTATCCAGGAAGTAAGAATTAATAAAGGAAATTATTCCCAGTATGTAGTTTTAAGTGAAGTATGGATTGAAGCACAGAATGCTGCATGGGAGAAGCAGCAGAAAGATACTGAACTGCCAAAAGAATTGATAAGCAGGCATTTTCAATAATTTTTTAAGTTAAATTCAACATTTTCCATTTGTTTAATGGCTAAAATGCACAGAATGTATTGAGTTTTAAGGCATGAGCACATAACATCCGAGTTCTAAAATCATGCACTCAACCCCATCGCCTTTCAATTTCCGGGATCTCAATCCCCTTCCGTCTAATTTTTAACACTTTTTAGTCACATCAGCATTTTTATTCAGATTAGTGAAGTGTATTTTATTAATTTTACTTGAAAACCTAAATAAAAATGCCGACATGACTGAAAAATGTTAAAAATTAGACGAAAACCTAACGAAAAGGAGTTAAGTACCCAAAATTGAAAGGTTATAAGAATTGAATGTAAGATCTTAAAACTCAAGGACCTTTTATGCATTTTAATATCAATGTCAACCATAATATACCTGTATACAGTTGACATTTTCAAAAAGTAAAAGAAAAGTCTGACAAATTTGGCCAAAAATAAAAGGAGAAAAGTCTGATAAAAAGAATTGACCATTTCATGTCAAACTATACCAAACTTTGAGCTAGTAAGTAATAATATCACCCAACAATGATAAAGCTTCTCAGAAAAATGAATGAATCAATGGACCCGGTTACAAGTTACAATCACAACATGGAAATTCATATAGACGTGATGCAACTTCATCTCATCCAAGAATACATATGTGTATTATAGCAATGTCTGATTACCATTACCATATACAAAGATCCTCAGACATTAATATCTGAACGCCTTGTTCTGGTGGCAGCACTGATTTCTGAGGAGCCAGACAGAGAAAATCTTGGGAAGCTATAGTTTAAAGAAGCTGATACCGGTTGTTGAGGATAGAGCGTCGGAGGTGGAGTCAGATTGCGTTGAGCCGGAAGGGGAGGTAGCGTGTTATAACTGTAAGCATCATTGCTTCTACAGCAAACAACAATAAATTTTGCAAGGGTTGGCCAAACAAAACATACAAAGAAAGATTAAGAAATGGTAGTGGAATTGAAGAATTTTGGCAAATTCACTTTTTCCGTCCCCAACTTTTACATCAATTTCATCCCTAAACGTTTTATGGTCAATTTTGTCCAAGAAGTAACGAATTATAGCTTATTTCATCCCAACCCCTAATCTTTCAAATTACTAACAACAAATGATGACGTCGCACCACACATGAATATTATCATCACTCATAATCACTAGGATACACCAAAATGACGTTATTTCTTCTTCTTACATTAATATGAAGAAGTGATATCGTTTTGAGTAATGAGTCAGCATCAATACGAAGAAGTAACATCGATTTACGTGATAGTCAACATTAATATTACATGTGTGATGTCACATCATAATCTTTTGTTAGTAATTTGGGATTGGGAAAAAATCGATTGTAATTCAAAACTTTTATGACAAAATTGACCGTAAAGATAGTTCAAGGATAAAATTGAAAATTAGTGTAAAGTTTGGGGATATAGAATATACTTTTGCCAAGAATTTTTAGTGAACAAGGATGCACCACAACAACAAACGAAGCCTTTTCCCATCAAGTGAAGTGAATAAGGACGCACTACATGTATTAATTCATATTTCATAGCATGAACATATTTCATCATCAGGGAATGTAAGATTCTGGAAATAATTCCACAACCACCGCACAATACAATGATCTGGAATTGTTTCCATCTCCATATAAGTAACAAAATGAATCTAACCCAGTCTGCCCCAAACTGAGATAAAATGATCAAGCAAGTATTCTCCTCCCCCAAAACAAATTGTAAGAGTGACATGTAAAAACACTGCAGCTTCAAAATATATATAACAAGCGAAAGTGCGAAACCTAAAATACCTTTTATTATAAGACTGATAATCATCGTCCGTGGAATCATCGTCTAGACGCTGAGTAGGTCTCTGAACTGGAGAAATGGACCATGTATTTGATGCAGGTGATTCATCTGCGAAATATCTTCTCCTGATCAACTATCAGGAGAGGTACCAGAAAAATTAGATAATGCTCCAAACAATAAAGAAAAGATAAGAGATTGAAGACAACACTGACCATTCTGAAGAACTTCATCACAGCTTCCTTGTCATACCTTGCTTCTTTTGCAGCCTGCAGATGTTCAACATATAAATCACTGCAAATATAAATAGATTCAATTTGATAGTAACTATTCAGCAGATTGCAAAAAACAACAGATTTCCTCATCATATTGATAGACCCTTATTGACTTATTCTAGAAGGAAGAAGCCTAATCAACCTGAGTTGACTGAGTCTGATAAAAGTTTTCTGCTTTTTCAGAGTATTATGAGCATGGCATAACTGTCGTAATTTTTAGGCTTTGATTATGTGGCACTTTCTGTTTTCCCTATTCTGCACGAGTGCACGTTTATTTCAATTTCAATTCTTTTGTTTTAGCCAAGTTAGTTAAGTTATAGTTCCTATAAATACCTTTAGGAATCATTTATTTGGTATCTGAGAATTTATCAATTAATTGTATTCCCGATTCGGTTCTTTAGTGGAGATTATTCAGTGTTCAGATTCTTACACTTATATTTTCTATACTGTTTTCCTACTTTCCTATTTCTTATGTGCTGGGTTCTTATCACATATTTCAACAAATCTAATTTGAATATTTCATACTATCAGATGTCAGGACATCTAGCACTTAAAATAACTGCAAACTGTAAATATTTAGCATCTCCACTTCAAAATTTTCCAAAGTTCACAGCACAGTAGCCAATGCAACAACAACAAAGCCTTTTCTCACTAGGTGGGGTTGGCTATATGGTCCATGGATCAAGCAATGCCAACATGTTCTGTTTTTGCTCATTTATATAGTTAGGTTAGTCATAGTTATATCTATCCTAATAGTTTCTCCTATTTTTTTTTTGTCTTCCCCTATTTCCAGTTATTAAGCTATCTTCCATCTCTAATGGCCTCCAAGGTACATGACCAAACCACCTGAGGTGTGCTTCTACTAACTTTTCTATGATAAGTATTACCCCGACTTTCTCTCACAGTAATCATTTAAATGGCACTTATACTTAACACGCTATATGTTAGTCTAATACTAGTTTTAAGAAACCTATAAAAAAAATACTGGTTTTAAGAAATACTTTTAAAAGAGCAAAAGACGAAATTGTTTTAATACCAAAGCCTCTATGGAGCACCAATATGCAGATTAGGCAGCAGTACTGGTCCCAGTACAGGGTACGTAACTTCTGCCCATTCAATAAGCTACAGTCATTCTTTCATAAAAATCTGCCAGTATTAGGGCCATTAAGTTACAATTTTAAAATGCCAATAAGCTAATAATAAGTAGATCAAACTGACTTGCAATCAACATCAATGGCAGATTATTCAATTCCCTTTTATGTGAACTCAACATATTAATTTTCCTGAGGTAGGTGTACAGTTTTAAGCATAGAAAGGGAAAGCTTAATCCGGTAATGAGAAACACCAGTCAGTAAAATAGTTTAGTTGAGACACTTACAGCAATAAGGCCTCCACTGCCAGGAAAACTCTCAGTCAGAGGAAGCTCCTCACTGGATGGAAGCAAACCCTGCTTCTCAACCCACTGGCGGGCAACATCAACAAGATTCCCAGCACTTCCTTTTGTACCCTCTTTTGCAGCAATATCAGCTTTATTGCCAACAACAATATATGGCACAGGAAGACCACCAGGGCCACCGGAACCCAAAGGTGCTGAAAATGTTCCAGTTGCAGCAATCTCAGCTGCCCACTTCTGCAAACTAGTCTTCGTTCTTCTCTGCGAGAGATCATGAACAAAAATTACACCTGCAGATGAAGTTCAAACCAGAATCCCTGGTTAAAAGGTTCAGACTTCCAAGTTTCAAACATTTTCTTGCTGCTAGGGCTTCATCATTAATTACTAATGAATTTAAATTGAAGAAAGTTCCGCTATATTATAAAAGGCTATTAAGTAAAACCCCAAGGTGTGGTCTAGTGGTGAGGGGTGTGAGTAATTAGCAAGAAGTCTTCCATTCAAACTTCTATCTCATTATGTAACCAAAAAAAAGGGGCTATTAAGGATGGACGAATTTGTAGAAAATAATTGTAAAAGTGTATGTTGCATAAAAATCATGTTTTAAACAGCCAATTCTAGTCTCTAGATAACTTCTTAATAAAATCAAAAGGTACAAGATTTCTTCCATAAACAGTAAACCGCCGTGAATGGAGCAGCGAAACTCATGATAGAATAGGATTAAGAAAGAAAAATCCTAAGAAAATACTCAATGAAATTCCACTTATATTAAGTATGTAAGGCTTGAAAAGAGAAACCAAAATTATATTTAACCTCTCCTTAGTTTCCCCTTTGTTATATTTTGCACATACATTTCTTAGTACCGGAAAAATGAAAACAATTATTAAAAGAAAATAGGATATTAGTTGCTTACCATTAATCTGTGAATAAAACAGAGACCGGCAATCTTTGTACCGCTCGTGTCCTGAGACATCCCAGAGTTCAATGAAGAAATCTCTCTCAGAATCACCTTTAAGGCTGCTTGAAGAGCTTCCAGAATTTCCATAAGAAGTGTGCTACAAGAAAGCAACACCACAAGAAAGCAACGGTGGACATAAGGTGAAGGCCTCAACTACAGCAATAAAGATGCATTTTCTGAAGAAACCAGAGAATGGGGAGTCTTACCTTTACACCAACTGTACAACCAATTGTTTGAGGAGGCCGATCAATGGGAGAACCTTTGACAATGAGATGAACTAAAGAACTCTTCCCAACACCTGCAAAAAATATGTAAATATGATGTATCTGCAGCTATGTTCTTTATGGGAAAAAGTTCTACAGAAAGGACAACAAACCAAGCAACTTGAGATTATTATTCCTTTTCTTCTTCACGCTGAATCATATGTAAGCCTATCAAGTTTAAATTCAAGTAGTGGCTAATATATCCTGAACGACTAACAATCACAACAACCTAGTTTGGTGTCCTATGACTGAGTTATTCCAATAAAAACAACAACAACAACAATCAAAACCTTCTCCCCCTAGGCGGGGTCGGTTATATGGATCAAGCGATACCAATATATTCTGTCTTTACTCATTTCTATGGTTAGGTTATTAATAGCTAAATCCGTTCTAATAGTTATACCAATAAAGAGAAACCATAAATTTTCCCATTGATGAACACATCAACCATGTAAACTCGAACCAGTGAGACACCGTAGGCAAAGCCCAAGTTCACATAAATATCATTTTATCATCCGACTGTGACAAAGTCTGTGGCCACTCATTTCTACAGCCTGTAATTATTAGAAATTAGAATAATAAGCAATAACTATTTCTCTCCTCAGAACTCAAATGTAGTAAGCATAAATAGTTTCATTTTCTTTCTCACTCTATGATTTATAATCTTATATAGTTTTTGTACAAAAAACACCACACACTAACATGACTCTCGTAAACTACATTAAGGGTTCTAAAGGTCTAACCATAGTAATTACTTTTCCTATTTTCGTAATCTAAGGCTTTCAGGGTTCAGCAGTACCGTTATAAATCTCCAGAGATAGATTTTATTCACATGAAAACTCCTACCCTCAATAAACAAGAAGACATATAACTTGACTTTCGACCACCCCACACAATCTGAGTCCCAAGTTTTAGGAGTTTCCACCAGAACAATAATTCGGCACCACAATACTAATAAAACAAGCAAAACTGGGAAAGCCTAAGAATAAGAAAGATCATGTGTACCTGAGTCACCAACAACGAGCACTCTAACCTGCCCACATGGAGGCCCTCCGTTCTGCTCTCTGTTCTCTCTAATACGATCCCTCCGGAACATGCTTTCCACCACCACACCCTCTTAACGGAATCAATTCCAAATACAACAACAACTACAGAAGAACAAGCAATTTCTCAATATTAACGGAACCACTTTACCAACTGATCTATTCGAGCATAAATCTGAGAGTGGGAGGACACACATCCCCGAAGATCCACCGTAGCACCCAGAAGGTTAACCACTTTACCAACTGATCTATTCGAAATCTATGAAGTTGAGTGACAGTGAAGGAAAATCAAGCTCAGAAGTTGGAGTTGGTCGAAGTAATAATAGGTAAAGTTTAGAGTAGTAACCAATGATGAACCAGATCCACCAAAACGATAGGAAAATCGAGATTGTGATGCAGAAGATTGTTGTGTTATGAAATATGAATCATTTGCTGTATCTTCAAGAAATTAACCGGTATGCCAAATTCGATTACGTTCGATTCGACCGTCTTTACATGAATGGATCATGGATGTAATGGTCGAACATATTGCTTAATCAAGAAATTACCCAACAAAAAATGAAAAAAAAAATAATAACTTCAAATTCTAACCCTTTTCTTTTGGACTGAATCCAAACTCATATAGGCCCAAAAGAAAGTTTGTCATTAGGTTAGGCACTCTTATCAATCTTCCCAGTACTGAGAAGCAAAAACTATAACGACCAGAAAAATAAAGAATAAATGACATTTTGGTAGTTTCACGCAAAAAAAATATATTATATTTTGGTAGTTGAATGATGTAATTTATTTCAATTTAATCCTTTAGAAATATTAAATTTAACCTCTGAAAGATACAATTTATCTTAATTTAATCCTTAGGCATATTCTCGTTAATATAACTGAGAACAAATTTTAAAAGAATTAAATTAAAACAAATTGCATCTTTCAATGACTAAACTTAACATTTTTATATTACAGGGTTTAAATTGACACAGACTACATTGTTTAGAGATTACTAAATTTAAATAAATTGTATTTTTTAAAAACTAAAATATCAATATACTCAGACAAATATCAACATCTTCTCATAAAAGGTAAAACTTAGATATAGTTTTTGTTCATTTGTTATCAACTTGTTTAATAGAAAAACGATATATTGATAATTTTTATAATTCATTTTAAGTTTTTTTTAAGAATTTTCTCACAAAAATATATAAGAAATGATATATATATATGGTTTTTGGACTCTTTTGGTCATTGGACTCACAAAATAGCTATATTTTATAATTAAAAATATTGAAATAAAACATAATTAGACCATATATGAGAGAGAAAGAGACCATGGGTGTGGTAGTTAATTAATAAAAGTGATAAGAGAGAGAGATTAGAAATATAAGCAGTTGTTGAATTATTTATTATATTTCAAAATATAATAATATTACTTTTTATATTAAATTTGAAAAATTCAGAAAAAATTATGCATGCACTTGGTGCATGTGAAGTCATAATTTTTTAAAATATATAAGTTGAGTCCTCTTAAGATATTTTCATACTCATAATTCCATAAAAGAAGATATGATAAATATTTCGGGTATGACGTATATTCAAATCATAGTCAAGTCATAATTGAATCGTGTAACACTTGTAATTTCCCCGATTATAACCTTTCACACGAATACAGCAATCCTTCCCTCTAAAACCAGTAAAGTAATTGATAAAACCATAAGGGATTTTTTCTGGAGCTCTGTTAGTAATAAGAAAAAGATCCACACCATTGCCTGGGATAAAGTCTGTATGCCCATCTCGTTGGGAGGATTGGGGATTCATCTCACAAAAGAAAGGAACCTCTCCCTCATTACCAAGCTTGCGTGGCAAGTTAATTCCAACCCTAATACCATGTGGTCTAAAGCTATCATTCATTACCTCTCTCCTTCTTGCAGATCTTGCTCTACCACTGGTAGAGCAATTAAAAAAGGATTTTCATTTATTTCTTCAAATTCCTTCTCTTCTATTTGTAATGGGAAAAACACTAATATTTGGTTTGATAGGTGGTTCAATAAAGACTCTCTGAGAAGCCTTATTGCTGGTCCTTTGAAAAAATATGAATTTTCGTTAAATGTCAATTTTTTTGCTAATGAGTTTGGCTTTTGGGCTTGGGATCGTATTTCTTTTGATCTACCTCTTTATTTTAAAAATCTCATTTCTGCCACGCCATGCTTTAAGGACTCTCCGAATGATGATGTAATTTCGTGTAGTTTTCTTAAAAATGGTTCTTTTAATCTGAATCTAGTATACAATAACCTTATGTCTGCCAAGTTTAGCAGTGTTGCGCCTTTAAATCCTCACAATTGGATTTGGAAGCTTATTTGCCATTGCAGGTTAAAGCTGTTCTTGTGGATGTGCGCTAACAACGGTCTTCCTACTAAGGTCATTTTGGTTAAGAGAAAAGTTCCCATCTCGGTGACCTGCCCTTTTTGTAATCTAGAAGCTGAGTCTACCCCCCATATTCTTAGAGAATGTCCTCTTGCCCAAATTATTTGGCATTTATCTAATAGTAAAGTCTCCTTCCAAACCTCATATCCTTTCGAAACTTGGCTTAAAGACAACTGTTTAAATTCTAATGTAGAAACGGTGAGCACTCCTCATAATGTCTTGTTTATCTATACTCTGTGGCATATCTGGCTCGCTAGGAACGATTCAATTTTCAATAACATTACTCCTTCCCCCGTCATTATTGCTAAGATAAGCATTGCTTCTGCTGTTGAATTCTTTCATGTTGCTAATGATTTTCCATCCCCTCCCCTTGGCCAGTCTCTCAGCTTTAATGTTAAATGGAACCCTCCTAAGTTTAGTTGGTGGAAGCTTAACAGTGATGGCGCCTGTTTGGGCAACCCTGGCCCGTTTGCTATTGGTGGTATAATTCGTGACCACATGGGGAATTGGGTTAAGGGCTTCTCAGGTTTTGTTGGCCAAGGAACTGCCCTTAAAGCTGAGCTCTGGGCCATTGTTCGCGGTTCAAATTTGGCCCTTGATCTGGGCTATAATTTTTTATGGATAGAAACGGATTCTCTTTTGGCTTGTAAACTTTTGCTTGACACTACTTTAACTAATCTTCATGAGCATTGGAATCTTATTTCCTCTTGCAGGTCTACCCTTCAGAGATTTAGTCACTTTAAAGTGTCACACACTTTCAGGGAAGGAAAGCAATGTGCTGATCTTCTTGCTAGGCGTTCTCTTTTGAAGCATGAAGACTATTCAGTGTTTCAGACTCTTCCCCCCTTCATGAATTTGTATTTTTTGGCTGACCTCCATGGGGTCACTTTTGAAAGGGTTACTTCTAGTAGTAATCCCTCCAGTTTGGTTAATTCAACTTGTAATGCTATTTCCTTGTACCCCGCCAGGAGCTAGATCTCCTTTGTACTGCCTCGGTGAGGCCTTTTTATTAATATAATTCCATTTCGATGAAAAAAAACACTTGTATTGAGTTGAGTTAAGTAAAGAATCACATTTGCCTAGCTAGCTAATAGCTATAGTTTATCGGTTCAAATGATTGTATCAAATTAAATTATACCATTGATTTGTAATTTAATAGTAAGTATTATTTATAAATATTCTTTTACATCTCTTAGAAGAAGACGATTCCTCGATGTCCTCTCACCTTAATTATATATATATATATAGGGATAATGAAACTAGCTAGGAAGAATATATAATATTAATTATAAGGATGGATATTGAGGGTTAGGATTAAGGGGGAAAACAAAATTATTATTATGATTAGAATGGATGGAGGAGAAATGAGAGTAGTAGGCGCATGGGCTCTCATGGTTGTGAACTCCTTCATAAGTTGTTATCACATAGCTTGAGTCATCCCTTTCCCTTTCTACCCTTTTCTTCACATTGCATCCTCCACTCGAGCACTTGTAATAGTTCCTGCATTATATATTCATCATCACCCCAATAATTTTACTTGTTCATCATTAGTTTCAATTCTAATTAATTAAACATACATACATACACTTGTAATAATAATGAAGTCATGGATAAATAATCATGCAAAAATTCAAGGCAAGCAAGACACATTCAGAGCGGTAAATGATTTGAAAGTTTTATAAATTTATATAACTAGCTAGCATGCATGTAATTAAGCACAATATTATTAGTGTTTCACCACCTAATTAAGTTCAAACCCATGCACAATTATATATATTGACCTAATTAACTCCCCTAGCTTAGCCGGATATATAAACAAATAGACACCATACTACTTGTCATAAACAAATCTGTGTAAGATAGTATAGTCTCATCACTATCTTACACAGACACAGCCATGTTCACAAATAGACACCATACTACTTGTCATAAACAAATCGATCAAAATCAAACACCATCTTGCTTTTTTATCAATTCAAACACAAACAACGAACTCCCACATGCATCTATATATATATATATATGGGGTCCATTATATATATATTGATAACACTCCAAACCATAAGGTCCACCAGTTTCATCTCAAAGCAAATCACTACTATACGTATAATTAATATATAGCCGCCGCAACTTATATATTCATCTATTTATTTCCCATATGAGTATATACTTAATTCTAGATTAATTTTATATGCATATATTCTTTTATTAGTTATTATATATGATATATTGAATAATATGAAGTATTTAGTATGATTACCAATTAATTACCTTGGATTTGGAGTGTTCTTGACATATTTCTTTCCGTACTTCCTCCATTTGTATCCATCATCCATAACCTCGATCTCCGATCTGGTTCTAAAGGCGATCTTTCTGCTCTTCTCTCCTTTGTTTTCTTTAATCCCATTATTATTATTTTTCCTTTTTCTGCAGCACACGTACAATTAATTACTACCATTAATATATATACCCATAAGAAATTAATTAATTAAAAAGAAACAAGAAGAAGAAGAAGAGGAAGAAGGAAGGACTTGCATGTGATTATTAGAGGAGGTTGCACCACTACTAATTAATCCAGTGGCATCGCTGGTAATTGCCTTCTCAGAGGATTCTGTACTTTGTGACCATGACTCTTGATGATGATGATGATGATGATGACCATCATCAGGAACCACATAATCTGACATGAATTGATGATGATGATGATCAGACGAGGATGGAGATAGAACCATGTGATGATCTAGAGAAGAGTAATTAGGAATATTAGGGTTTTCAAAATAGTAGTGATCATCATCCTCATCCATTGCAACCCAAATAACAAGCAAGCTAAGCTCTAGCTAATAGCTATATGGATATTATATATAGGTCTATAAAATAAATAAATTAATAATTTTTTTCTTGGTAACCTCTTGCTTGGAACCATCCTTAATTTGCTATCACTTTTTGAAGGTAGCGAAGAGCAAACTTGGGGATTGGTTCGGTTTGGACGATTTAGACAATCAAATTAATCTAATCATATGTCTAAAAATTTATCTAATCCAATTCGCTTTTTGGACATCAACCGAACCGATTCGGTTCGATTGGTTTTTGGACAAAATTGTTTTAAAAAAAAATTCTTATTTTTTTTCTTCAATTTAAACCCTAAAAAGTAAAAATAGCTATTCCTAACCATAGAAACTAACAAATTAAAGTTATTAGTACAATATTCCAACATTACAAATTTAAAATTATATTTTCACATCATAAAACCATAAAAACAACATCATAAAATATTTTTAATATTTAAAAAAAATTATAATCGGTTGATTCGGTTAGGATTGTACGGTACCTCATTCATCAACTAAATCAAACCAAATCGGTTGTAAAAAAAATAAACCAATCCATCTAATTATGTAATTACTTTTGGTCAATTTAATTTGGATCGAATTGATTGATTCAGTTTGGATCGATTTTCCATACCCCTACTTGGAAGAATTGATTAGCACTATATGCTTCTTCACTGGTCCACGTGTACTACCATTACGTCATCGTTATGACGTAGAGCAACCACTGTGCATGCATCACTAAAAGGGAATCAGGCAATTAGCTAGGCCTAGGACCACCTAAGCCAGGTAATAATATATATGAATTATATTTAATATATTTATATGTATAATTACAAATATCTGTATTATCATTTTTTATTAAAACTTAAACATGTAAAAAAATTAAATTATGAAATAATTCATTATAAATTAAAAATATACAAATTGCACATAAATTACATATATTAATTTACCATTAATTAATTAGTGCTTTCACATTTCGCTATCTCTTCTCTCTAATTATCTATATATATATATATATATGGTTTTAGAATTTTTGGTGTCACACAAGCAAAGTGTGACACCAAAAAGTAACTTCCCCTCAACTTTCCAATAAATAACCAAGTATAATAGGTGGTTACTAAAAAATGAGAAGTGCATAACTTATCATTTTTTTATTTTTTTATTTTAAATTATGATAAAAATTCTATTTAATTTTAAAATATTTAATTTTTTGATTTTAAAATATAATAACTATTTTATATTATATTTTTAAAAAAATTTAAGAATAAATTACATGTATGCACGTAAGTGCATGCGAAGCCTCTAATATATATATATATCCATGATAGCACCACCACTTGTGGCTACTTATCTACGAATTAATTGGCCTGGTGTCTCAGAGAAATGAGAGAATCCACTACGGTGAACCAATATATATATACTAGAGGCTTCGCATGCACGTACCGTGCATGTAATTTATTTTTTTTAATTTAAAAATATATATAATGTAAAATTATTATTATTTAAAATAATGAAATTAAACATGTAATAAATTTTAATTTTAAAATAAAAAATAAAATAATAATGATTATTTTTAAAAATAAATTAAATATTAGGAAATTATTTATTCCCCTACTTTTTTTAATAACTACCTATCATATATACTTTCTCTCTCTCACATTCTCCCACCATCACATATTTTTCTTATATTTTTTTAATTAGAAAATGCCTATTTTGTGACCCCAATGACCAGAAGTCCAGAAGGGGTCACAGCCATATATATATACTAGAGGCTTCGCATGCACCTACGTGCATACATGTAATTTATTCTTAAATTTTTTAAAAATATAATATAAAATAGTTATTATATTTTAAAATCATTAAAAATTAAATATTTGATAATTTTAAAAATTTTAAATAGAATTTTTATCATAATTTAAAATAAATAAAAAAATGAGAAGTTATGCACTTCTCTATTTTATTAGTAACCACCTATCATACTTTTTTTCTCTCTCTCACATCCTCCAATCATATTATTTTTTTGTATTTTTTAATTATAAAATAGTTATTTTGTGAGAAGTTGGTTATTTATTGGGAAGTTGAGGGGGAAGTTATTTTTTTGGTGTCACACTTTGCTTGTGTGACACCAAAAATTCCAAAGCCATATATATATACTAGAGGCTTCGCATGCACCTACGTGCATGCATATAATTTTTTTTTAATTTTTTTAAAATATAATATAAAATAGCTATTATATTTTTAAATATAATTTTTATCATAATTTAAAATTAAAAAATTTAAAAATGAGAAGTTATGTACTTCTCCATTTTTTTAGTAGGCTTCGCATGCACGTACCGTGCATGTAATTTTTTTTAAAAAAAAAAATATATATATATATATAATATAAATTATTATTATTTAAAATAATAAAATATTAAACATTGGATAGTGTTATATCTTTTAATATATAATATAATAATTATATTTTAAATAATGTATTAAATCATAAGAAGTTATTTATTGATTAGTTGTTTTTAGTGGGGAAGTTATTTTTTTGGTATCACACTTTGGTTGTGTGACACCAAAAACTCCAAAGCCATATATATATATAGATATTAATATGGCTGTGGACCCTTCCCGTCAACGCTCTCCTAAAATAGATATTTACTAATTTATTAAATACAAAAAAATGATGGGAGGATGTGGGAGTGGGAGAGAAAGTAAACATGGTGAGTAGTTAGTGCTGAAACACATAACTTCCCATAATTCAATTTATTATTTTAAAATATAATAATAATTATTTCATTTTAAAAATTTAAAAATTATCAAATATTTAATATTTTATTGTTTTAAAATATAATAATAATTTTATATTATATTTTTTTAAAATAAATTACATGCACGTGCATGCGAAGCCTCTAGTATATATATATATATATATATATATATATATATATATATATATATATATATATTACGCAATATTAAATATTTACCCTCTAATTATATTCTATTTTCCATTAAATCCTTGAGCAATAATATCCAATGTTTTTAAAATCGGACCGGTCATTGAACCGGTCGAGGCACTGGTTCACGGTTCAATGGTCGAACCGTGGTTGAACCGTGGTCGAACCGGTGGCATTTAAAATATATATTTTTAATTAAATATACTAAAATATATCATAAAAAAATTATATATTTCATAATTATATGTTTCCATCTCGATCTAAACATGATAAGAAATAGAACAAGTTGCAAATTACCACAATATCATATTAAACTCTTCAAATAAGTTCAAGGATCAACATATTTAAGTCTCAAATCTTATCATAAACCCAACAATAAATATTGAAATAGAACAATCCTTACAACTACAAGTCACAACAAATTTTCAATAAATATTAAATCATAAACAACACAATTTTTTTTAAAAAAATGAACAACCGGTTGAACCGTCTAAACCACCGGTTCTGACCGGTTTTGACCGGTTTTATATCTGACCGGTTCATTGGTTATTCCGGACCGGACTGGCTGGCGGTTTACCGGTTTTCCGGTCCGGTTTTCAAAACCATGATAATATCTCTAAAGTTATACATATGTGTGCACGCATGGCCATTGTCCCATTGATAATATATATATACACACATACACACACAAAATTTTAGTTTCATAATATATATGACTCCCTCTACTTTTGGACGTTCATTTCACATTGATCATGAGAAATAATTAAACTATTAAATGTTCTTAAGAATTTGATGCTTCAAGAATATATCAAGAACAAAATAAAGCTAAACATTAATAATTATTATATATTTAATTTATATATACGCGAACAATATATATATATATATATATATATATATATATATATATATCTTTAAGAAAAGGGTAGATTTTGCTTTCGGTTAAAAGCTCGCTGTTCCTCTTTTCTTTAGTTATTTAAAATGATTTCTTCGGTTGTTAGCACTTGAGATCTTTCTATATATATATACAAAGAGAATTAAAGATGACCTGATGTAGTTATGTTCTACGTACGTACTAGATTTTATTTCTATTTATTATTTTAAATTCCCCTTAAAGTGTTTAATTAATTAATTAGATTCTCACTTTTGATAAACACGATCATTGATGAGTGGAAAATATGCTTCCTCTTGGGTTTTTCACTTACTAATTTTAGCACACGCGTCGATATTCCAAATTAACTCTTGAAATATATATGAAAAAAAAAAAAGTTTTTTATATCCTTTTCATCAAGTTTTATTAATCATATATTGTATTTACACTCTCTTTCTTCTATGATTGGTCATATAAAAAGTGGCATTCTATATTCTCTCTCTACTGTGATTGATCATTTAAACAATTTTTGTCACGTGTCAAATTTACATTGAGGAACTTAATGAAAAGGATATAAAGAACTTGATCTAAGTTTTTTTCTAATGTGAAAGGTTAAGGAAATAGCTAGGTTAGAGATATAGGCATGTTTTTTACACAGAAATGGAAATAGAAACAGAAGCGAAAACGGAATGCATTTAAAAGTTTGTGAATGGAAATGGAATGGGAATGTATTAAAATTATCACTTTACCCCTTATATTAAAATAATAAAAAGAAAAGAAAGTTATGATTGTGTCAAATCAAAGGGTATAATAGACATTTTATATTTTCTTTTTCTTTTTTTTTTAAAATTGATGAAAATAAAAAAGCTAAGTAAAAAATAGGTAGAATTCAATGAACCCCACCGATTTCTTGCTTGTTTTCATGACTATTTCTTGTTAAAGAACAAGGCCATATTAATTTGAACAATATTGACTTATATCCGCAAAAATCAACGTAGTCCACCACAAATACGAGGAACGTAAAGAACAATTAATATTTGTGATAAGCGTGAGGATAGGGATTAAAAAAAAACCCAATAAAAAAGCTTCGTACATTAATTAGGCTAGGGCTAGCCATATATATATAGTAAAAAACTAATAAGTCTTTGTCTCTTTGAAAATTAAAAGACTAAATAATACTAGGAGTAGTAAACTAATATTTTGGTCCTAAAAGATTTACTTGCTGAGACTTTAGTCTTTAAAAGATTATAACTATACAAATTGGTTTTCGAAAGATCCAAACGTTAGACACTTTAGTCTCTCCGTCGATTTTTTTGAGACATTATTAACAAACATAGGGCGTGTTCGGTATGAATGAAATGAAGGAGGAAAGAGTGAAGGAAAAAAAAGTGAGTCCCACATGTTACCCACTTTTTTATTTCCATCTTAAAAAATGTATATAATTAAAAAAATACAAAATGTCTATTATACCCTTTGATTTGACACAATCATAACCGTCTTTTCTTTTTATTATTTTAATATCAGGGATAAAATAGTAATTTTAATACATTCTCATTCCATTTTCATTCTCAACTTTTACTAACAAATACAATAAGGGTATGTTTGGTACAAACACCAAACAGTAAAATCGTGGTATTTCACGATTCCCAAAAAAATTTTACATCATATTTTATACATACCAAACACACTTTTTATCATACTTTTTCTCTTTCCTAATTTTTCTCTCTATCTCTCTCCTCACTTTTCTCTACAGTACTTTCTTTTATTCTACAGTACTTTACTCTATAGTACTTTCTTTACAGTACTTTACATCTGTGCATCTATACCAAGCGTACCCTAAATGTATTCCTTTTTCTTTTCCTTTCCGCGTAAAAACGTAGCAATGTGGTAATTAATTATATATGTGGACCTTTTTATGTATGATGTGTGAGGCTTAGTCAGATGACTGAGATCTCACAAGACACTTTACAACCCACTTTTATAAGTATCCTTGCAGCAAAGTGACGATCCCCACTCACAAACCCTAGAAGGAAAACCCACAAACCACTTGAAGGCCTCACCCTCGTCGTTGAAGGTTGTCGTGTATGTATCAACGGTAGAGAGAGTCTCCACCTAGGTGAATGGATTTAATTTGACTCAGTCTCACACACACACACACACATATATATATATATATATATATATATATATATATATATATATATATATATATATATAAAGTCCACGTATGAAATTAACCGACCATGTCATCATGTTTGTTAATGGCGTTTCAAAAATATTTGATGAAAAGACTAAAGTGTCTAATGTTTAGATCTTTCGGCGAGAATTAAGTTTGTATAGTCGTAATCTTTTAAGAACTAAGTGCCAACTAATGAATCCTCTGGGACCAGAATACTAGTTTACTCTAATACTAATTAACATCTTCTAAAAGTTTTAGTAAAATAAAATTTGCTTCTGTCACCTCTTTAGTTAAAGTTTATTCAATATCTCTAAAAGTTTGATTTATTAATGTCATACAAATTTTTCTTTAAATTTATTTTCTGTGAATAGAATTAGTTATCATTTTATATATTGTATGCAATCATTCTAAAACGACAAATTGTTTTAGTTTCTTTTTATTTTTAAATTAAAAATTTTATAAATTTAATTGCTTATATTGAAAAAAGGGTAAACTACAGTTTGTCCCACTGTGATTTGACCTAAATCCAGTTTGATTGATTTAATAATTCTAAAACATTTAAGATAAAAAATAACAATAAAATGAATAAATAACTAAATATAAATAATCAATGGAGTAAACAATAAATTTTAAATTATTTTATTGATTTTTTAAAATTATAATTTTATTTTTATATTAATTATAATTTTTTTTGAATCATTTTATAATTCTAGAGTGTTAAATGACAAATTTTAAATATTAAAAGTATTAAATGATGATTAATTTGACTAAAATTTGGATAGAAGATAAGTGAAGGTAGTTAAGTAATAACATAACAAACCACAGGGGGTCAAGTGTCACACTCTAAACCACAGGGGACACATTAATTTTAAGCCAAACCACAGGGTAGTTAAGTGTCACATTTTAAACTACATGGGGGCAAACTGGATTTAGGCTAAACCACAGGGAGGCAAACTGTAGTTTATCTTAGAAAAAATTAAGGTATTGATTTATACAAAAAAAAAATCTTAATTAATTGAAAATAGAGTAGATAAATGTAAATGCATTTTTAAAAATTAAAAATATGATAAATTATTAAATATGATTTAATTGATTAAATTTTAAAAAAAAGTACTTTAAAATAAAATAAATTGGTGATTTTGAGACTTTGAGAGTGTTAATTAGCTGGCCGTAAGAAGCTACTTGGTCATTGCGCAACTTTCGCCTATTAACAAGCACTATCCTATTTATGTAATTGATTGACGTTGACAAGAGAACATTTTTAGAGCATGTAAACAAGATAAAATATCATGGATTATTGTATTATTAAAATTCGGTACATTCTTTTAATTATGTAGAGTTATTTGTTAATATTATTAAAAATTTATATTAATAAAGACTTAATTTAAATAATTTAGGGATCAATTAATTGAAAAAATGTATTAAAATTTAATATTATCGTACTACTAAACATCTTCTTCTTATTAGCTTTGATATATAAAAAATGCTAAAGTACTATTTTGGTCCTCAATGTTTGTATGAAGTTTAATGTTGGTCCTCAATGTTTCAAAAGTTTAATGTTGGTCCTCAAAGTTTTTTTTGGTCGATTTTGATCCTCGAGCGTAACACGGTTAACTTTTTGCCGTTAAATGATGACGTGACATGTTTATGTGGCACACCCTCTCTCCTACGTGTCATATTTTAATGACGTGACACGCCACATCACGCTACGTCACTCCACCATGGCCACATTATCATCATCATCATCTTCTTCTTCAAAGCAAAAAATTTGCCATGGTGGAGTGACGTTGCGTGATGTGGCGTGCCACCTCATTAAAATATAGGTATGCCATATAAGCATGTCACGTCATTATTTAACGGCAAAAATTTACGCTCGAGGATTAAAATCGACCAAAAAAACTTTAAAGACCAACATTAAACTTTATGTAAATATTAAAAACCAAAATAATACTTTAGCTTATAAAAAAAGAGGTGAAGATAAAAAGGATCATAGGTACCATTTAATAGGAAAGAAAAATGCTTTACCTCGGGAGTCGGGAGAGAGATGCTTATTAAGGCAGAGGAAAGTACATATAAAATGATTATGTTGTCTTTAGATGATAAATGTAAGGTTGTGTTTATAATGAAACTTGTTGTATGCATGCAATGTAATTTTGGTTGATAGGATTGTGACATGTGGAAAATTGCATTGTATCTCAAGTCATTGATCCTACCCACATGTCACAATCCTATCGGCCGAAATTACATTGCATGCATATAACAAGTTGTATCATAGACTAATATAATACTTTATAACTTTTTATTTTTCATTCCATCATACCAAATATATAAAATTATTATTACAATCTAATTTTATTTCTATATACTCTATTTTATTTTATTTTCCTCTCATTTATTTTTATTTCACTTCTACTTTCTTTTCCCGATCAAAATATCCTCCTTCTATATATAAACAACGCTTCGTTAATTTATTCACTGATTTTGGCCAAAACAAAATGTAAAATGTTTTGTTCTCAGTTTCAAAAAATTAGTAAAAGAACGCCACAAGTTTTTTGTTTTGTATAACTTTGTTAATAGATAGTCGATCTCATCTAACTATTTAAGACTTTTGGTAAATTAAAATTTTACATGAATAGATTGCAGTCCATTATATTGGATCCGGTGCAATTCGATTTCGTGCAATTTCGGTGTAATTCCTTTAAAATACACATTTTTACTTCATTTTTGAAGTACTAATATGGACTTACTCTAACAATAACCCACTATGAATGAATTAGGGATGAAATTTTTATTAATTTTGACAAATATCATCACTAAATAGCCATGTGAGACTATTTTTCAATATCAATAACAATTTGGTCCCTAATCCATTTAAGGTGATGATATTTGCCAATATTGATAATAATTGAGTCTCTAATCTATTCATGGTGGATTATTGTTAGTATGAATCCGTATTAGTACTTAAAAAATGAAGTAAAAATGTGTATTTTAAAGGAATTGCACCGAATCCAATTTCCACTCCCATTGCAGGAACAAGACGGGTCGATCTTGAGGAATATTTAATAACCCACCAAATAAAATTTATTTGAATTCAAATTCAAGTCATATAATTATCAAGAACGTTTTTGTTGATATTGCACACCTGACTATAATGAGAGTCCAAGAGAATTTTTCAATAAAAATAATTACATTCACAAATTAAATTCAAAACTTTACTTAAATGATATCAAACTATTTATTACTTGAACCATCTTTTCCACCATATAAATCTTGCTTTTTGAAGAGCAAATATAAATGATGTAATGGCAACATATACAGACAGGTTAAGTGGTAGAGTTGGATTATCGCACGCCATCTATTTTTATTTCTTAATTAGTCACTACTCTTTCACATAATTGTTAATTATATTGTTAATAATGTCCCTTTCTTTCTGTTGCTATTGATTAATTAACCGATCCATGAAGTTCTGCCTTTTTTTGCATAAAACTTTAGTGAGTCAAAGGGTACTCTTTTACTTTTACATCAAAGGGAAAGACCAAAGAGGCTTCGTTGCATCTTCTCTCCTTGACCATAAATAATATGACTAGACTAAATTACTTGTTATCTCTCAAAAATAGTTAATACGTAATATTATAATATATATAATCCCTAAAATATCATAATACATTTTTCAATTCTTAAAATTAAAAGATTAAGTTAAATGTCAGACTACTCATTAATCTTCGAACTACGGATTATTAACGATCAGGTGATGTGGCCTTATACTAAATGTTAACATGATAATATTAAGTGTTTTAATGGAGGTCCCGATTAGTTGTCTATGTTGATAAATCCCCAATCTATTCAACACTATGTAAGTTCTAATTAAGCCAAAAAGGCAACTAATTGTCATCTGAAAAAAAAACCATTTAACACTACCATGTGTATTATATTAGTAAGTCATTTTTTTCGTATTGACAATTGATTGGATATCAAAGAAAAAAAAAGTAAGTGTTATCATGTCAACATTTAACAGATCACGTCATTTGAGTCATTAACGCCTAACTGTTCAAGGAGTAGCGAATTGATCACTAACATGATCTTTTAATTTAGGAACTAAAGAAAGTATATAGTGATAATTCAGGAACTAAAATATCGCATATCTTTTAAGGATAAGAAGTAGGTTTACTCAAATTAATATAATAATACTAATAAAAAGTGGCACAGTTGGTTAAGGTTTGGACTCTTATCCCACAAGAGCGAGATATGTAAATCCTCCTATAATTAAACCCTAAAAAATGTTGGGAGATCCTCATTGACCTTAGTGAGATATCGGTGATTATCCTCACTTAAACTTTCTCAATACCAAAAAAAATTAATATAGTAATAGAAAAATAATCGCATACCTAGATATTTCTGCTAGAAAGCACACAATTATCTACCATTTTATTTGTTTATTTTAACCTTAATTAAATAAAGCTAAATCATCCTCATTAAAACCATTATAATCTAGCTCCCAATCTCAAATCCCAATATAACCCAGCCAATTCTCAAATCTTTCTTCCATATCTTCTTCTTTTTTTTTTTAATTGGAGATGAGCAATTCTCATATCTCAACAATAATCTAGTCTAGACTCCCCCATGGGCTTGGATGACTAGTCAAATAAATTCTGGATCCAAATTTGGGCTTGTCCGGAACTTGTTGGGTCCTAAATTTACAGACTTTGCTTGGATTATGTTGTCTTTTTTTTTTCCAACATCTTCTCTTTTTTTTTTTACATAAAAAACACCCAATCTCTTTTCTTGGCTAAAGTATTATTTTGGTCCTCAATGTTTACATGAAGTTTAATGTTGGTCCTCAATGTTTCAAAAGTTTAATGTTAGTCCTCAATGTTTTTATTTTTGGTCGATTTTGGTCCTCGAGCGTAACACCGTTAACTTTTTGCCGTTCAATGATGACATGACATACTTCTATGGCACACCCTCTCTCCTACATGTCATATTTTAATGACGTGGCATGACACATCACTGCCACGTCACCCCAGATAATGATGATAATGATGCTGATGAAGGAGAGAAGATGATGATGTGGCAATCTGGGGTGACGTAGCAGTGATGTGTCATGCCACATCATTAAAATATGACATGTAGGAGAGAGAGTGTGCCATATAAGCATGTCACGTCATCATTTACCGGCAAAAAGTTAACAGTGTTACGCTCGAGGACCAAAATCGACCAAAAACAAAAACATTGAGGACCAACATTAAACTTTTGAAACATTGAGAACCAACATTAAACTTCATGCAAACATTGAGGACCAAAATAGACCTTAAGCCTCTTTTCTTTTTATCAGGAAACTTTCTTTTATTTGAAGTTTTCTCGCTTTTATAAGGGATAGTTTTGTCGTCCTTTTATTGGATCGGAAAATGATTCTTTTCTCTTTGGGAGTTAGCTTTTACATTCATAGAAGATAGGAAGAGATACATCATTTTGCAAATCTATATCTACGAGTTCAATATTGAAGAGAAGAAAATATGAGAAGATAGTTCCTCAAAGAGGAAAGATGAATATGTTGTCGCTTGTTCATAACTTTTAAGTTCTTTTCTATATTTGTAGGAGAAATTAATTTGTGGAAAATGCTGTTCTTAAATTAGGTAGAAGTTTAGGTTTTAGTCCCTTAACTCGGTGTATTGCCTAAAACTCTAGTTACTCTTTTCTTATTTCCAAGAATGTAAGCCTGTGTAATATTTGTTTGATGTATGAGCCTTTTTATGGTTTCTGTATTGTATGGCTCTAGTGATGAATAAAATGTCACTTTCTTGACCAAAAAAAAAAAAAAGAAAATACAAAAAATTGTGTATTTGTTTGAATGATATTTAAATTTATTTTTAAAAGTGCTTTATAAAATTATCTATAAAAAAATATGTTAGTATTATTTTCATGTATTTATTATGTATATACTATTAATAAAAATGATTGTTTTTAGTTTTTTTTTTTGAAAAATTAGGAGTTCAAAACATCTTTTAATTGTTTTGTATTTTTGTTTCTAGAACACATACATTCTATTTTTATTTTCTTTAATTTTAGTCAAAACCAATAATTCAAATAGATTTTTAATTACCATCAACCATATGTGTTGGAAAATGGGACCCAAACCCAATTGATAATTGGAGTAATTATCGTTCAAATAGGAAAACAAATGGACTAGAGAGTGTAATATTTTATTTTTGATTAAATTACAAAATGATTGACCAAACAAAATTAAATTAAAAAATGAGGGAATGGTTATCTTAGAGATAACCTATAATCCTATATATATTTATATATATAAGGTTAGTTTTTATCTAGAAGTTAATTTTTAAAGTGTGTGAAAAAAACTTTGAGAGACATCAGTTCACCAAAAATTTTCAGATTCCTTCCCTCTCCTGATCTTTGGGTGGCGTTTGGTAAGATGTGAGTGTTTTTGTGGGAAATAGAAGTGAAAGTAAAAGATAAAATGTGTGTTTGGTATGCAGGAAAATATGAGTGGAATGTTAAAAATAATGTTTGGTATGGTAGGAAGAAGATAAGGAAATGGAAGTTAAGAGTGTAAAAAGACATTTATACCCTTATTACATTTATGTGATACAAAACCCTCCATTCTCTTCATCACATGTTAAGGGTATAATGGTATTTTTACATACACTTCCTTGGAACAAAATAAAACTTCCTTCCTCACCATGATGGCACCAAACTTCCACCCAATGAAGGAACCAAAGTTACCACGGAACATCTCTCACTTAGTACCAAACAAAAATGAAGTGGTGAGCAAACTCACCTTCCCATTTCTTCCCCCATACCAAACGACCTCTTGGTCTTCACATCTATATGCATTTGTTGTGTTTGATGGTTGGTTACTCTGTGTCCATCGTCGATGATCGAAATCCATGTAAGTACATAAGTAGAATTCTTCAAGTATGCCCGAAAACAATCAATATGAATAAACTAGTAAGTATTGTTCCAACTTAACTAAAGATATCCTTCAAACCTTAAAAATACGTAGTTTTTAATTTTACTTATTTTGATAAAAATATCATTATACTTATCAATGATATAATAATTAATATTTTATATATTCTTTACTCTTTAGTCACATTTCCCTACTCTTTCTCCTCTGTCCCTTAACTTTTCTTTTAAATATTTAATTTCAATAATATGAACTTAATTATCAAAGTTCACAATGGAGATCGATTTCAAAAGTCTTTTTAATTATAGTTCTAAACCTCTCGAGTACCAATTTATATCACCTATCAAACGTGCATATGATTATTAAAATTGACTGTAGACATTTAAGACGAAATTGACAAGAACCATAAAATTAAAAACGACAAAAGAAAAAAAATCTAGTTTTGCCATCTTATAGTTTGATCAACTTTTAACAAAATCATATGCATGTCTCAAGTATAGTCCAAGCAATGCTCGTGAGTTGTGAAGCTGTCTAGTGATCAAAGGCGTGAAGTGTGTGTTTTTCTTTGGTTGGTGTAGTCAGAGTTAGATGAGACATACACATAACCACAATTCAAATGAAATCTCTTTAGTAAGTACTGTCCATCTGTCCAACTTGTATTTTCGTGTTAGAACAAGTCATTGAAAAAACCACACTTCAAAAGTTAGTTGTTTGATTTAGTGAATCTCTCTGAAGACCTGTGTGGGACTCGTATCATTATTACCCTTTCGAAAGCTGACATGTCGATGGCTGGTAAAATGCGGCACATCACTCGATTCAGTCCCTCTATATCAATCAAAACCCTCCACTTGTAGTCAATTTCGGTCGGTCGACTCTCAATGAAAATGCCAATTATTACGAGGGATAAATCCTTGAAAGAACCACACCCCAAAAAGTTGAAGAATCAAAGGCTTTATTAGGCCTTTTCTTGAAGATAACTTTTTCAATACGTGACTTGTATCACTTTCAACCAATAAGAGAAAACCTTTTAAAAAAAACTTTAATAAGATTCTTTATATCTTTGTCATAAGGTTCGTCCAATCATATGTTTTATTTACAAAATGTGATTTTCTATATATTCTCTTACTATTGGGAAGTGTCATTCAAACACTTTTTGACACATATTTTATTTATATTAGGGAAACTTATAACAAAAATACAAAGAACCTTACCTAAATATAATTTAAAAAATAATCTAGAGCACACTTGTTGGATAGATAAACCTAGATCAATCGATGAAGCAGAGGAAAACCACTAGATTTATGAATATGCTTCCTCAACTTTACTTTGGGTGAATATTGTAATCAATGTTGTTATGATCGAACTGGACAAAAACTCAGACAAGTGTTCGGCTTACAGTCTGATTAGTTTAACCGGTTGAACCGGATGATGCAATAAATATTAATTTTTTTTAATATATAAAAATCAATTTCAAGGTGAAAGATAGCCAAAATCAACACTAATTGATAGGATTATTCTATGAACAACCATAATAAATAAATAGCTTGAGGATTAATATCTAATAATTGGGTAATTAAAAAAATAGATATATCATATATGAATTTAAATTCTATGAAAGATATATAAAAATCACTTTCTACGAAAGATATATAAAAATCAATTTCAAGCATTTGTAAAAGATAGCCACATTCAACACTAGCTAATTGATAGGATTATTCTATGACACCAAATATTCATTTTTCAATTTTTTATCTTTTTGTTTAAACTTAAAAAAAAAAGTGGTTGTACCGGCCAGTTCGGCAGTTGGACCCCTATTAAATCCGGTCCAATTGACAATTTGGTTTTTTAGATTCAACAGACTCGTTCTCTTGTCTAATTCACGGTTGGACCAATCGGACCGCCCAGTCCGATTCTTACACCACTGATTGTAATAGCATTAATTATCACACACATGGGCAAGTCTGGTTGGCGGTTTTGTTAACGATAATCGTAGACGTAATCCCTTTACATCTTTTCAACCAAATACACTTTACTTTTTGTAATGCGATGGAATTAGATTTCTATCGTTACTCTTTTCATTCCCTTGTACAATCTCATTCCCATTTCCATCACATCTTTCACCTCACTGATCAAACATAATTAAGTGTCAACGACAAATACTTAGTTTTTGACCCTTTTTATGTTAAACTAAATCACAAGACATAAGGCTTCGCTGGCAGTACTTGTACATACGTTGTTTTTGGTCGGCAAGTACTCACATGCTTCTCCTGCATCATTCATTTTTGTTCCAAAAAGCAATCACCCAATTACCCAAAAGGCAGGAAATCGATCACCACGAAGATTCAACATATATATATATATATATATAACCTTCTGTTTTCTCTGTTATTTATAGTTTGTACTGCTTCTGATTGTATATTGAAGTTTCTGGGTCTTCATTATTTATGGACATTTCCCACAAAAACAGAATCTTGCTTAAGCTCATCGTCCTCGGCGATAGTGGGTTAGTATGAATTATTATTATTACTATTCTTAATCAATTTCTCTCTTTCTTTTCTCAATATATAGGATTCATTATTACTTCATACATCCTCTGTTCTTAATAAGTAATGTGTGGGTTTTAAATTTAATCCTTTTTTTTTCCCTTCAATTTCAATTCAGGGTGGGAAAGACGTCTTTGATGAATCAGTATCCACCTAAATACCCATAGGAAATACCACAATTTGTTATTTTCCACTTTTGTTTTCCTTCGTTTTTTCCAATGAATGTTTTTTTTTTTAATTAGATTATCATTTTGGTCTTTAAAAGTGTAAGTTGTTTCAATTTATAATCTACAAAATAAAAATATTAGATTTAGTCCCTAAAAAATATAATTTATGGGTCTTTCTAACATGTGCCCTTAAGACAGATGTTAAGGTTTTACTTGATTGGTCAATAGCGTTTTTAAATATTAAAATTTACTCTTTTAATTGAGTTTTCACATATTTCAAAGTCTGAAATGCTCTATTGACCAATCACATGAAATCTTAGATACATCCATAATTTATTTCAATTTAGTCTCTAAAAAATATAATTTGTCTCAATTTAGTCTCTTAAAGTTTTTTTTGTCAATTATGTTTATAGAGATTTTCAGTGAGTAGATTGAGACAAATTGCATATTCAATGATTAAATTTAGTATTTTTATCTTTTAAGGACTAAATTGAAACAAATTATATTATTCAAAGACTAAACTAAATTTGACATTTATATTTTTAAGGACCAAAATGATAATTTATGATTTTTTTTTTAAATTGCAAAATTTGTGGAACATGAACAAACTATTCAGATACGTGTATCAGAAGTACAGTCCACAATATAAAACCACCATCGGTGCAGATTTTGTCACAAAGGAAGTACAAGTGGAAGATAAACCGGTAACTTTGCAAGTAAGTTTTACGCACTACGAATTTGGATACGTTAAAGTGCATAATAGTTAAAATGCATGAATTGTACATTTTGCATCGTTAGATGAGAGAGTTACAATACGAATGCGAATCTCAATTTTCATTTGACAATATGAATCATATACTTTATGCACTTACACTTTATTGGATTCAAATCCAACAAACTAGGCTTCTTGTGGATCTAAACCTTCAACTTTACCATGTGTTCATTTATTTGAAACAATGAATTGAATGATATCCGATCGAATTCACTATTTATCGTTTAGATCGTCAGATGAAAATTGAGATATGTGTACATTGAATGGGGGTGTGTGTGTGTTGTGGCAGATTTGGGACACTGCAGGGCAAGAAAGGTTTCATAGTCTTGGGGCTGCATTTTACAGAGGAGCAGATTGTTGTGTTCTTGTATTTGATGTGAACGTACAGAAAACCTTTGACACACTAAACAATTGGCATGATGAGTTTCTTAAGCAGGTGAGTTAGGTGTTTCTTTCAACAATCTTATTTAGGGTACGACATGTAGAAAGGAAAAACGAAAGAAAATAGGAATAAGTTTATTGTGTTTGGTAATAAAAATTTGGAATGAAAATGGTATGATAATGTATTAAAATTATTACTTTACTCCTTATATTAAAATAGTAAAAAAAATGTTAGGATAGTGTCAAATAAAATGGTATATATTTTTTTTTTAAAAAAAAAAAAAATTGGCAGGAAAGGAAGTCCCACCTCCTTTATTTTTTCCTTTCCCTCATTGTTTCTCCCAAAAGAACATGCCATATTGTTTAGGCTAAAGCCAACTTCTTTTCTTTCAAAAGTCTCTTCTTCTCCCTAAAAGTTTTTATTTTTCTCAATTTAGTCCTTAAATAATGAAGATATCAAATTTAATTTTTGAAAATTTTCACTTTTTTTTTTAATTTTTTTCTTAATTATAAAAATACCAAATCTGTCCCTAAAAGATTCTCTTTCTCTCAATTTGGTCCCAACATCTTACACCTTAAACCCCACAAGCAACAATGAAATTGCGATACAATGTATTTTTCATGGATTAAAATGAATTTTTTTAATAATTTAGGGGACTAAATTGAGCCAAGTAGAACTATTCAGGGACTGAATTTTATACTTTCATGATTCAAGGATTTAATTGAGATAAATTAAATCTTTCATAGATCAAAACAATGATTGAAGCTTAAATAAAGTCAAAATGTAGCCGTCAGTTTTTTTTTTCTTTTAAATTTTCATTTAGGTATTTGAAACTCAAAAATTAAAGAATTTTTTAAAACAGTATTGAACTTATGCAAAAAGGCTAATTTAATTGTCGTTTTAATCGGTAAACTATGCTTTGATAAGAGTAATTTCATATGAGTTTTATATATGATATTGCCATTAGTAATATGAATATATACATATCACATCACATTTGGTCAAATAAAAAAATCGTCTCAACTAGTAAACACAGAGAAACAAATTTGAGAAAAGCTCAGCAGTATCCTAGTATTTAGTAATTATATAGCATTTACAATTTTTGCTGTTTTTCGATGTGGGAGTTCCAACTTTGGCATTTGAATTGTGCAGTCAGGTGCGAGTGATCCTGATGGTTTTCCCTTTGTATTACTTGGGAACAAGGCAGATATAAATGGAGGTCACGGTAGAATGGTATGCAAAAAGTTTGATCAATCTTTATAATTAATTTAATTTGGCGTGTTTTATGCAACTTTTTTAAAATTGGACCGGTCGAAGTATTAGTTAACGGTTCAGTAGTCTAACCGTAATTGAACCGGTGACAATTAAAATATATATTTTTAATTAAATATATTATAAAAAATTTATATACTTTATAACTGGTGGCAATTAAAATATATTTTTTAATAAAATATACTAAAATATATCATAAAAAATTTATATACTTCATAACCGGTGGCAATTAAAATATATATTTTAATAAAATATACTAAAATATATCATAAAAAATTTATATACTTCATAATTATATGTCTCCGTCTCCATCTAAACATGATAAAAAAATAGAACAAGTTATAAACTATCACAATATCATATTAAACTCTTTAAATAAGTTCAAGGATCAACATATTAAGTCTCAAGTCTTATCACAAACCAAACTATAAATACTGAAATAAAACAATCCTTACAAGCCACAACAAATTCTCAATAAATACTAAATTATAAACATCACAAATTGAAAACCGGTCAAACCGTCTAAACCACCGGTTTTGACTAGTTTGGACGATTCTTGACCAATTCTTTGGTTATTCCAGACCAGACTGACATCGATTTTTCGGTCCGACCGGCTAGTCCAGTCCGGTTTTGATAACATTGATTTTATGTATTTAAATTCATGGTTTTACCATTGGCCAAACAAAATTTCATGTTTTTACCAACGAGGGTTGGGTCTAGTGGAAAGGATTAATTCCTCGCAACGTGACAAACTCAAGTTCAAATTCCCGTTGAAAAAGATACTCACATTTAATGCCCGACAATAACTGGCTGGTCTAGTCCGGTTTTGATAACATTGATTTTATGTATTTAAATTCATGGTTTTACCATTGGCCAAACAAAATTTCATGTTTTTACCAACGAGGGTTGGGTCTAGTGGAAATGATTAATTCCTCGCAACGTGACAAACTCAAGTTCGAATTCCCGTTAAAAAAGATACTCACATTTAATGCCCGACAATATCTCAAACAGATTACCTCCAATAGTTTTGAAATTTGTTTAAGTGACGTTTTTTTGTTTGCATTGCAGATTTCGGAGAAGAAAGCTAGGGAATGGTGTGCTTCAAGGGGAAATATACCTTATTTAGAGACCTCTGCCAAAGAAGGTTATAACGTTGAGGAGGCATTTTTATGTGCTGCTAAAGCTGCACTACAAAATGAAAATTCATCCGAAATGTAAGAATCAAAATACTTACCACATAATTTATTAAATATAATATTATTTTTTATTTAGTAATATTTGAGATTGTCTTCTCTTATTACTATTTTAATAAAAAAAATATTACTTGAAGTCGAACTCAAATTGATGAGAGCTAACTCTCATTGGCACTATCATGTGCTTTTCAAGTGACAAAATTGCTCATCACTTTATTTTTGAACGGAAGTGTTTGGAAAAAAAATAGCCTTCTTTTTTATAGCAAAAATTGTATTTTAACTCTGCAGGAAAAAAAATCGCATATTTTATTTTATTTTTTTGACTATGTTTTATGTTTCTTTTTTCTAAAAATAAATTATTTTAAAAATTAATCTTTAATTAAGTAAATCTTTTATTATAATGACTATGAAGTCTTTTTATAATATATTGTCTCCTTGGTTTTCAAAATTATTATTATATCATATAAAATAAAATATGTATTATAAAAATAAAGTAAAGATAAAGGAAACTTATAAAAATATGATAAAAGAGTGAGGCGTTTAATAATATATTATTTTAAATATAGTAATTATTTCTTTATTTTATATTTCTTGCCAGACCTATAATTTTAATATATTTGTGTTAATTAATAATGTTTGCAGTTATTTTCCGGGAATCTCAGAAACAACATCAGAACCAGAGCAAAGAAGTGGGTGTGCGTGCTGAAGTCAAATATTCTTATTTCTTGGCTACATCTATTGTATCACTTCACTAGCTAATAATATTCAACTAATTACTTTTTTTTTTGGTATAAAACTGTAAAATGTAAATTGTGAAAGTTGAAATAAATAACTTTTTTTTAGTCTTATGTTTTTTAATTTCACCTAAGAGGATAATATTATTGTAATCCTAAAAAATAAAATTATTTTTAACTATGGAATGAAAATATTATAAAATAGTCTCTAAAATATGAAAGTTGAATCAAACAACTTTCTTAATATTTTTAAAAATCCTATTTTCAATAATAAAAAAACTTGGGTTATAACCTGTAACATAAGTTTTTCAATTTAAAAATTTTATATGTTTAAATTTTGTGTTATATGATATTGTTATCATTTCGATGAATAATTTGTGTATTTATTGTTACTAGTTAAAAATGTTTAAAAAAAATATGATTATATTCAGGCCAAAAAAAATATGATTATATTCATTTTGTGATAAAGAAAAAATTTTCCTCTTTTCAAAAGATGCTTAAATTATACATTTTGTTATATAAAAAGTATACATAAACTCCATTAGAACTAAAAATTAATTATCTTTCAAAATAATAGTTATTTTTTAATAAAAATGTATTTTAAAAGATTTTTGTAAAACAATTATTTTTCTCCTACAGTAAAATAATAATTTTACTGTAAATTTTTTAGATGACCATTATATATTCATCAAATATATATTTAGTTTTCATATTATATAAAATATAAACTTCTTTTGATAATATAAAATATAAATTTGATAATAATTTAGTAATATGTTTTTTTGACAGAAAAAGTAGTATTTTTGTTACTTAAACAACGTAAATTAAAAAAATAATATTAGATAAAATAAAATATAAAATGATTATATACATTTTTTTAAATAAAGCTAAGGGCCAGAAGCAATCCACCTAAAATTAGTATTTTTTAAATAAAGTAGTTTTTTTTTAAATAAAATATCATATGGGTTGGCTAATAAGTAATAACATACATGCAAATAGGGCCTCTAAAATTTTAACTTAAACATGTTGTTTATGCATAAAGAAAAAAGAAAAGGAAAAAAGAAAGGAATGAATTTATTGTATTTGGTAATAAAAATTTGGGAATAGAAATAAAATGAGAATGTATTAAAATTATCACTTTACCCCTTATATTAAAATAATAGAAAGAAAAGAAGGTTATGATTTATGATTGTGTTAAATCAAAGGGTATAATAGATATTTTGTATTTTTTTATTTCTTTTAATTTTTCTAGTTATAAATGATTAGTAAAATAGACAAAAATATTAATTCTAAGACATTAAATAGATAAATAATATCATAAACCTATAATCACAAATTGAAAATACAACATAATTTCATGGAAAGATGAGATCAGTTTTGTTGTTTCCTATATTTTCACTTTTATTGAAAATATATAATATGACTGAAAATGCATTTGATCCAATTTGAACAAAAAATATTTTTGATGATATATTTTTTTTAAAATAAGCCGAATATAAAAAATGATGAAAAGATTATTCCAAGGTAATACATAATATGATAATAACCAGTCTTATAAATGTATATAACAAATATAGAAACATTAATTTTGCATAGCTAAAATATTTTTAAAATATTGAAATTTAACTTTAAGGAATATAATACATAATGAAACTAAAAATATGTATATACCAGAACTGAAAATAAGTTTAGAAAGGAATGGAATGGAATGGAATGTATAGGAGTGAAGATAATATAATTTTGACATCTATTGCTAGTAAAATATAATTTAAATTTTAGATGTCAAAAAATCTTTTTATTTAAAAAATATACACTCCCTTCTTCTCAAAGATTAAAAATTTTATAGTTTCATCATTTCTAATTAAAATTTAAAATACTCCCAATACTATTTTTTTATGAACTCATAATACTATTTCAAAATAATCATAACTTATTTAAATTCCTTTAAATAAATATTATTTTACTGTTATTATTTTAAATTAAAAATATATTTATTTTATTTTTTTGTAGTAATTAAGCCAATATTGAATTATATAAATAATTAATATAATGATATTTTGGTTAAAATAATAATTTTTTTTGAGGATTTTTAAAGGATACAATACAATTATACAAGAGAGAAGTATAATTCACTAAAAAATAAAAGAAGAAAAAGTAAAATGACAAATGAACGAAATGTTCTGTGAGATGACAACCGTAGATTCGGAGTCACTGAAGGGAATCGAACGGCTAAAAGTCCAAGGCGAAGTCACTCATCAGAAATACGCTATGCGTGGAATACCCAGCATTTGATAATTGATATTTGATACAGAGAGATTATTAGAGTTAAAAGAGTTAGACGCCTTTTCTTCATTCTCAAGAGGAACAAATCACAAACCCTATTTCCGACACTACCTCCTCAGCACTGAGCTCCGATCATGGCTCTTTCTTCTCGTCTATTTTCCAAATCCAGACTGGTGAGTGTATATAATGTATATAAAATTTCTCAATTCAATTTCTATATTCTTGTTTCGCTTTATCTTTTCTGTTTCCCCTTGATTTCGAGTCTTTCTTTGTGGAAACCAACTAATTGTTGCCATATGATCTTTGGAATGTGATCTATTTTATGTTTTTGTGAAGTGCCGATTGAGTTTTTGTCTGGATCTATATAGCGTTGGAGTTCTGGGATGTTGCTGTATGTAGAAGAGAAGCGATAGTGTTTGAAATGACGATAGGAGAAATATAGGAAGAACGTTGTAGCAGTATTAGAATATGTCAAATGCTATCTGATTATTGAAAAAAATCATTGAAAAACCGAGAATCTGTTTTAATTTTTTGTTGGAATGGGAATGTAAAAATATCAATTCGGGAGATTGAATGAGGGGGTTAACTGAGTTGGTTTTTTTTTTTTTGCTTTGGTTATATTGATTCTGATAGTCGCATTTTGCAGTTGTTTTGGACTTTGGAGCTAGGAGTTTGGGGGGAGGGTTATTAAGTTGGTCTTTTTGCCTTGCTTGTACTAGGTTTGTGATCGCAGATTATAGTCATATTTCAAAATTACATTGCCAACCCCCATCGCAAAAAGATGTTTTGGAGCTCACTCACTGAATCACTGGTTTCAAAGTTGAGTTGTTTAATATGCTGTGCAAACCATAAACTTGTTAGGAACCATATTGCCTTTGCAGGTGACGGTTATGTTTCCATGCTTTAAGCAACCTAATTAGTTGTCTCTCTCTCTCTCTCTATATATAAATATATATTTGTTTATTCAATAGTGATTTACAATGATTTACACAAACATATACACACATATCAATCAATTACAGTACTGACTTTTGACCATGTGCTCTTGTTTCTTCTCTTCTGATAGGTCTGTGGTAGTCAAATACTTGTACAAAAGGAGCATGTTATTCCAGTTCGTCACTTTGCCAAAGAGTCTGCCCCACCTGCCCTTAAGGGAGATCGTGAGTTGTCCAAGAGATTTGTGTTAATTATCTAAGTTTTTTAAATTTCCTTTATTAAGTAAATAATTGATATTCTGTTGGAGATGTTTATGGGCAATGGGCATGCTGGTCCTAGTGTTAACCTACAAGGCTACAACCAATACTCTCTCGTAGGAGCTTCCTCAATAGAAATTGATAAGCTAGTTGAACAGCAATATCGTGCTATCTACTTCTGTATTGATCCAGTAGTTTTAGTTGTGTCTAATAAATATGAGTATATGAGAAAGAAATAAATAAATACAGTTTGATCATTAACAAAACTGTTTATTTCTTTATTTATTTATTTTATTGTCATTTTTTTGACTATGTCTCCTAATTTATTGGAAAAGAAATGCTGAAGAACATTTTTTCGGAGGTGAAGAATAAGTTTGAGACAGCAATGGGAATATTAAGGAAGGAGAAGATTACCATAGATCCAAATGATCCAGCTGCTGTTTCTCATTATGCAAATGTCATGAAAACAATTAGAGAGAAGTAAGATTCATCTTTAACTTGTTTCTCTTATCTAAATTTTTCTATATGTTTTCTTAGTATCTTGCTGTAATCTTGTAAAAGTAATTTTTGCCTTACACTTTTTGTTTTGATTTTGTTATGCATATAAAATGTCTTGTGCACCATGCAGGGCCAACTTGTTGTCAGAGTCCCAGTATATTCAAAACAACATTGAAACACAAACAGAAGATATTCCAGATGCTCGGACTTATCTCCTGACCTTGAAGGAAATAAGAACCAAGTATGTGATGACCTGTCTGTTTTGCTTTTTCCCTTTGGTAACCAAGATGTGCTTCTTAGTAAGTTATGCCTACATGACTGATTTGGTTTCTTTCTCAAACTTTTGGACATGCACATGTTTCAATACATACAATTCAGAGAAAATGCAATATGAGGGCAAACTCCCCTTGCTTCAGAATGTGTTCTATTCTCTTTGGGATGAATGGATGATATATTCATTCTTTTTGCAGGAGTGGTCTCATAGATGAACTTGGTGCAGAGGGTTTGATGATGGATGCATTAGACAAAGTTGAAAAGGAGCTAAAGAAGCCTCTAATGAGAGATGATAAGAAGGGAATGGATCTTCTTCTGGCAGAATTTGATAAGATTAATAATAAGTAAGTCTTGAACTCGCCCCACTGTTTGGGAAGTGTTAATCTATATTTTTTTATTGCCAACCACTTGGCTAACATCTCCAGCCAGGTATTATGTTTGGCAGTTTAAATGCCCATTAAAGAAGATTTCTTGTGAAGTCTTGAATTCTTTCTAGTTCAGTTTAATGAATGCCTTGTTGTAACTATTTCCCTTATCTTCTCTCTCTTTCTCTCTTTTCACCTTTGGGGTTGGGGAATCTAGACTTGGTATTCGGAGACAAGATCTACCTAAGTATGAAGAGCAACTTGAGGTTAAACTTGCGAAAGCACAATTGGAAGAGCTGAAGAAGGATGCTCTTGAGGCAATGGAGACTCAGAAGAAGAGGTATTTTGCTGAGCATGATTCGCAAGTCATGACATCAATTCTTACTGTTCCTTATTTCTTTACTTTTTGGTCCCACTTATTTTTTGTCACTTCTGCACATTGGACATCTTTTGATAAGCATATGGTAGTTATTCTAATTTTCTGCTTGATCTTATGATCTATTATTGAAAAGCCGGCATTACAGATTGGTCACTTCTTGAGCATGGTTAATAATCTTTTAAATTTGGAATATAATTGATTTGTTGGAAAGAGAGAAAGAGGTTATTCTGTTTTCACCGGAAATTGCTTATTGCCGTATGTAGATAAAGAATAAAAAGCACTATTATCCTGTCTCAAAATGTTAGAAATATTGTTGATTCCCAACTCTACACGCCACAGAATAGAACATAAGTTTTACCAATGCAAGGCTCATTTTTCCTTGTCATGTTTATTTTTTCAGGGAGGAATTCAAAGATGAGGAAGCCGTTGATGTCAAATCTTTGGACATCCGTAACTTCCTTTGAGATCATTCGTCAATATTTGCTTAATTTAGAAACAGATGAGTGTCATCTGGAAACTGGTGAAATATTTTGCATCGTTTCTTCAATAAGTAGACACTGCTTTTTTGTAATTTCAAACCTCGTGGCAGTTGGAGAGTTTTTAATGTTTTGACTCTGTATTCCAATCTTCAGGTTCAATTTGGATATTAAAACTTACTTCAGTCCCCTTGGTTCCTTGTGTGTTTTCTATAAATGTTGCCATTGTTCGTACTTTGTTTTCTATTTTGCCAATACATAATTCAGGCCAATATATGGCTAGCAGACATTGATTGAAAATTCTGCCACAAAAAAGAAAAAGCTCGAAACTCCAGCAGTATTGGGTGGGTTTGGTAGAGAGAAAAGAAAAATGGGGATGGGGATGGGGATGGGAATAAAAATAAGTAAAATGATCATTTTATCTTTACATTAAAAGTGAAAATAGAATAAAAGTGGATAAAAAAGTAAGGTCAAAAATATAATTTCATCACATTGCAAAAAGTGAGGTTTGTTTGGTAGGAAGAAAAGAGGAGGAAAAAGTGTGATCTCTCTCCTTTTTTCTATCTTGTTTTTAATTTACCAAACACAGTCTAAACTTTTGTTTCAGATGGACCGTGGAAGAGAATGGATCTAGTGCTTGGTTCTTCTATGCATTAGTATGTTAAGTCGATTTTTTTTTTCATAGTTTTCTTCACTTATTTATTTAAATTTGAAAAATTATAAACTTTTTCTAAAGAATAAGAGTTATAGACACACAAAAATAAAAATTTCACACAAATAAGGACTTATCGTGAATGGTTTAGGGACCAGGGACTACCTTTATTAGGGACTAAAAAGACCTAATCTGTTCATAGTAAATCTCAATTTACGTAGAGCTTTTAATTTTTTTGTATCTATATCTTTCATACTTTAGATATTCTTTAAAAAATGTTTATAATTTTTTAAATTTAAATAAAAAAATAAGAAAACTATAAAAAAAAGTCAGCCTAACATACGCATAGAAGAGCCAAACGCTGAATCTATTCGTGGAATGGGTTTCTAAAAAAAAATTGTAGTAAGTGGAGAAATGATTACTTTGATTAATTAAGCTATTTATTTTTAGAGAAGTATGAGGAGGCGAGAAGCTACGTTTTTTTCTTGGTAAAGAGATGCCTACGTCTCATAAGTCATAAGTCTAACACTACCCATGGTATCTTGGTTTATGAAAACACGTTTTCCCGGTTTTCTACTTCTATATTTTAACATGGGCTTTTTACAGGGAGTTTTAGCCCAAAAAGCCCATTAAAAATAATTACTTTTTTAACTTTCTCAGAAGTTCCAAGATTATGGGACTTGTGAGAGGGGAGGGTTCCGGTTCTAAAAAGCTCTCTATATCTCAATCCTTTTAAAAGTATGTTTGTTGTGTAAAATTTAATCAAATTTGTTTTTTAAATAAAATGATTTAAATAATTCTTTTTTTTTTATCAATTTTAAAGTTTGGTTACTATTAAATGATTTTATTTATATAGTTACAAGTTTCTTAAAAAGGTACAAAAATAATAGTTATTGATAAATCATTGTTAAAATAATTCATAGGTAGATGATGGACTTGACCTCAAAAGAACTTTTAGGCCACGTAGTAATTTAGTGGGAAGTGGAAGTAGAAATGGAAATGAAAGTAGAAGTGGAAGTATGAGATAAAAAAGTGTGTTTGGTATGTAGGAAAATGGGAGTAGAATATAATAGTAATGTTGTTTGGTATGGTGAGGAGAAGATATGGAAATGGAAGATAAAATTATAAAATATCAATTTTGCCCCAAAACCACATCCATGAGCCCTTCACCCTACCAAGCCCTTTAGCTCTCATTATAAATTCCTTTGCTGCCATCACAGGGGATCAGTGCAGAACACAATGCTTTTTGAAGGGTAAATTGATCTTTTCAAATCTACTTCCCAGGCAGCTGAACAACTTCCTTCAGATCTGAAATGGTAGTTAACTCACTTGGATAGAGGGAAGATAACTCACCTAGCTACCTATGTCACCTTTTACCAAACATGATGAAATAAGTGACTAAACTTCTCAATGTCCTACTCACTGCGTAGCAAACGGGCTCTTAGGCACGTTCATTAGGCAGAAATAAAAATGGAAATGAAAACGGAATGCATTTGATGTGTTTAGTAGTAAAAGTTTGGTAATGGAAATGGAAAGAGAATATATTAAAATAACCATTTTACCCCTTATATTAAAATAATAAAAAGAAAAGAGGGTTATAATTGTGTCAAATCATGTCAAAATAGAGGGGTGTAATAGATATTTTTTTTAAAGTTGATAGAAATGAAAAAAATAAAAAAGTAGGTGGGGCTAGTGGGCCCACCATTTCCATTGGCTTTTTCCTTGGCATTTCTTGCTAAAGAACTACCCTTAGGGCACGTTCTTTACGCAGAAATGGAAATAGAAATAGAAACAGAAACGGAAATGAAAGCGGAATGCGTTTCCTGTGTTTAGTAGTAAAAGTTTGGTAATGGAAATGGAAAGGGAATGTATTAAAATGACCATTTTACCCCTTATATTAAAATAATAAAAAGAAAAGAAGTTTATAATTGTGTCAAATCATGTCAAATCAGAGGGGTATAATAAGTATTTTGTATTTTTTTTCTTTTTTTTTTAAAGTTGATGAAAATAAAAAAATAAAAAAAACAAGTGAATTTCTATTTCTATTTCCATTGAAATTTCTTCTAAAATAACATACTCTTATTAGAGTTTATGTATTTTGACGAGGGAACAAAATCAGTGTAGATCGAGAGGAAGAATGTCTAAGGAAAGCCATGAAAACAAACAATTAATAAAATCAACCGCATCCTTGAAATGTTTGACCATGGAAAAAAAGAAGAAGTTGTGTAAGTATGTAGTATTGTACATTAACCAGCATGAAGATTGGGAGAGAATGAGATCTACAACTACAAGTGGGTCTCACATCATTTTTGTCTCTTAAACAGTAGCGCAAAAGATTCTCACTCGTACATTTACTTCACTTGTTTCGGCCTTTTGGATGAGTCCTTCCCCTCTCGTCCCTATTAATAGCATCGTGTGAGACCAATTGCTCATCAACTCCATTTAACTAATTCCATTTCAATTCAACCCTTTCTTTAGAAATTCCAACTGAAAACATCTCACAAAAACTCAAAACTCTCTAACAACATCGTAACTCCAAATTCCCCCTTGCCCATCTGGATTCCTCCCAAAACTCAAACTTTCCACTTCTGTATAATTCTATATATATTGGATTCCCTCCTTCCAATTCTCCACCCAACCCCACCCAACCCATTCCCTGTCTTTACTTCCTTTCAACAAAACACCCCCAATACAAATTCCATAGGCTCTGACCATAACCATGGTTAGAGCTGAGTTTCTAATATGGACATGTTGTTGTTTAGTGTTGGTTCTGTCTCGTTTCCATGTTGTACGAGGAGCTCAAAGCATAGCAGGTCTTGGTGTGAATTGGGGTTCCCTAGCCTCTCACCCCATGAAGCCTTCCATTGTGGTGAAGATGTTGAAGGACAATGGAATCAAAAAGATTAAGCTTTTCGATTCAGAATCCTACACTCTCGATGCTTTCGTGGGAACTGATATTGAGGTTATGGTCGGAATTCCTAATGACCAATTGAGTCGATTTGCTACGACGTACGAAGAGGCCGAGGATTGGGTCCAGCAAGACATCACTAAATATATGCATGATGGTGGGGTCAATATCAGGTAACTAATTCCCATTTCTTAAACAATCCTAACAACGTATATTTTTTTCATTACCAAAGTAAATCTCTAAAAGGTTTTATATGCATCAATTTTTAGAATAACAATAGCTTTTGTCTCAAAAGATTAGAATTGTATCATGTAATATCATTCAAATTAATAACGATAAATATTGACATGAACATCATCACATTGTAATAATAATGTTAGTTCATCATTCAAAACGATATATGCTCTTCATATTAATATTAACTCATCATTTAAATTTTCTTAAAAGTAATTATCAAAAGAAAGTTTTCTTATTAGTAAGAAGAGTATGAAGAAATGAGTTATGAGTTAGCAATAATATTATATGTTTGATGTTATATATATTATTTGAACCATATTAAATATTAGAACAAAAGTCGAAACTTTTGAGATGAAATAGATTGCATGCAATTCAAAATATTTGAGACAATTACTTTTGAAAATAGACAAAATTAAAAAATGATTTAAAGTTTGAAGACATAAGAGTCCCCTTTTTGTCCTTATTGTTTTAATCTCTAGAACATTTTATTTATTTTAATTTTGTCCCTAAAAATTTTTATTTGTGTCAATTTAGTTTTAAAATTCTAAAAATATTAAATTTAATTTTTAAAAATATTTTTATACCGCTCAAAAAAATAATTATATAAAACATAGTGATAACAAAATTGCTATATAAGACTAAATTGGAATAAGCAAAATTTTGGTAAGGCAGATATGTACATCCGCAGATATGAATTTTTCATGTACATGCGCAGATATGTGGCTGTTGGGAACGAACCATTCCTGAAAAGCTACAACGGATCATTCCTAAAGTCCACCTTCCCGGCAATGCAGAACGTCCAGAAGGCTCTAGAAGCATCCGGAATAGCCAACAAAATCAAAGTCACCGTCCCCTTAAACGCCGACGTCTACACATCCACCTCCAACAACCCATCGGACGGCGAGTTCCGCAAGGACACACACGACGTAATGCTCAAGATCGTCCGCTTCCTCAACGACCACAAATCCCCCTTCCTCGTCAACATCTACCCTTTCCTCAGCCTCTACGAGAGCAACCATTTCCCCCACGAATTCGCCTTCTTCGACGGCGGAAAATCCATCGACGACAACAACGCGCACTACACCAACGTCTTCGACGCCAATTTCGACACCCTCGTCTCCTCCCTGAAGAGAGCCGGCTTCCCCAACACCAAGATCATCGTCGGAGAGGTCGGATGGCCCACCGACGGCGACAAGAACGCCAATCCCGAGAACGCCAAGAGATTCTACAAGGGATTGATGAAGAAATTGGGGAACAAGGAAGGGACGCCTCTGCATTCGAATCCAATCGAAGCCTACCTGTTCGCGTTATTCGACGAGGATCAGAAGAGCATCCAGCCCGGAACGTTCGAGAGGCACTGGGGGATATTCCGGAAAGACGGCGCGCCGAAGTTCGAGGTGGATTTCTCCGGTCAGGGGAGGGAGAGGATGCCGGTGGGGGCTCAGGGCGTGGTGTACCAGGCGCGTCAGTGGTGCGTGGTGAGTCCGGACGAGAGCGATACGGGTCGGGTGGGCGGGGCGTTAGGGTACGCGTGCCAGAGCGCGGATTGCACGAGCCTGGCGAATGGGGGTTCGTGCGCGGATCTGGATGTGGTTGGGAGGGCCTCGTTTGCGTTGAATCAGTATTTTCAGGTGAGGGATCAGAGTGAGGAGGCTTGTGATTTCGAAGGGGTGGGGGAGATCGTGAAGGAGGATCCTACGAGAGGGAAATGCTTCTTTCCTATTGAGATTGTGAGCGGTACGAATGGGGGTATCCTGAAAGTAGGGTATGTGGTGGGGGGACTTGTTCTTGGCTTCTTCTTCTTCATCCTTTGAGGTGGTAGTAATTAGGGGATAACAAAATGTTAATCTTGTTCTTGAATTTGCATTGGGTTTATTGAATTAGCGGATAATATTATTTTTCAAGTGAAAACAACACTGAATTTGCATTGGCGTCTTCATCCTTACCTCACTAATCTTTATCCAAATTAGAACCCACCATTTCTATTTTATCGAGTTCACCGTCTCGCTAATGGGTTCACTCACTGTTGGCTACCAAGTGAGGCTCGAGGAGAGCCCTACCGGCATTCTCAATAATGTGATGGAAAGAAAAATCACTTGTGATTTATTCGCAATTCTAATTTAAGTCACCGTTTATTCCACCAAGAGATTAGCATTAAAAAAATATTCCACCTATAGTTTTTAGATAACGTTACTTTTTTTTTTTGGTAAGGAAGTAAAAGGAGACAACAAAAACCAAACGAAAAAAAAAAAACAAAAGCCCAGCAAAGGACCAGGCCGAAAAACACAGGGCTAAGCCCTAGGGAAAGAAACACCAGAACTATCAGCTAACACTGCTAAGTTGATCGCAGAGGGGGGAGACTCCCAGACAGTGAAAGGAAGGCTATTTTGCGAACCCATCTTTGCAAGGCCATCAGCACACTGATTTGCTTCCCTATAGACATGTTTAAGGCTGATTTTAGCAAAGGAATTCGAGATGGCGCGAATGTCCTGAATTAAACTCCCAAGTTGATGCCTGGAGATATCTTCATTCTTGATGAGATTGATAGCTTCCAAGCAGTCCACCTCAACAATAAGATCCCCAAAACCTCTTTGTAAGCCGGGCAACAATCCATGCTTGATAGCCATGAGTTCTGCACTCATATTTGTCTGCTTCCCAATCGAACCCGAGAAATCGCACAGCCATTTTCCATTGCTGTCCCTAAAGAGGCCACCCATGCCAGCGAGTCCAGGATTTCCAATTGAGCTTCCATCAGTATTTAGTTTTATGAGCCCCTGATCAGGCTTACACCATGATATAAGCTGACCATCCTTTCTAGTTAAAGAGACCTCCCTGGAGATTGGATATGAAATAACATAAAAAAATATCAAATATTCAAAATAACAACACAACCAGTCATATCAATACTATATTAAAAAAAGTTATTTTTTTTTAAAAAAAAATTTAAATTCAGCTACTACTCAATTTTAATATATATATATATATATATATATATATATATATATATATATAAGAGAAAAAATTACCAATCTCTACAAATAACTATCACATTACGTTTTTCAGCCACTATCCAATCTATATAGAGAACAAAATGAAAATATCTAATTGCCCCCTATTTTTAATTTGAAAAATAAATTTAAAATTATACTAAATCATTTAATATTTTAATAATTTTAACTTTTATTTATGAGTTTGAAAATAATTTTAATAGCTTATTTCCAAAATTATAATAATATATTAAATTAGTTTATAATACAAATTGTTTTTAAAATTTTAGATAAGTTTTAAATTTATATAACTGATTAGAATTGATTTTTAAACTATATTCAACCAAATAATTTTTTAATATTAAATGATTTCATTTTAATCAAATGATATATTTGAAATAATTTATTTTTACTAATCTTATTAATTTAATTATATATATTTTTTAATATAATTTTTTATCATCCGTGCATAGCATGGAGATAATGCTAGTAATATTAAAAAAATGACAAAGAGCTAAGTTGCACAAATATGGATATGAGTTCAGGATACGGCAACCAGCCATATAATATTATATATATATATATATATATATATATATATATATATATATATATATATATATTTTACATTATTAAAATTAACTAATAGATATTTTATTATGTATAATCAACCAACATTAATGTTGAGGAAGACATATCTACAATATTAAATTTAAAATTATAAATTTATAATACTAAAAATATTTACATAAAACATTAAAATAAATTTATAAATAAAATTAATGCTTATAAAAATGAAATGTCAATTATTCAATTTATCAATTATATCAATAAAAATTTTATCAAAAAAATTATATCAATAAAAAATGACTAGATGTATAACTTTTTAGCAAATATAGAAATAGCATTTCAGGTGTGGAGTCTGGAATATAACATTTTGAGAAAAGAGAGCTAAAGGAAGGGGGGAGGAGAAAGAGAACATTTATATATAGTTTATTACTTTATTTTTCTCTCTCTTCTTGCTATGGCCTATGCACAATGCATAGCTATTGATTCTATAAATAAACACCTAAACCTAGCAATTGGACGCAGCTTGGTAACAAAAAAAAAATCAACATTGTTGCGCATTCAATGGTCAATGCTGGTTTGTTGTTGTTGCACACTATTTATGGAACGTGATCATGTGTAGTGTAGGGTCACATTCCTAGTGACTCTAATGTGCTTCCTAATCACATCTCCTTTTACCATAAAAACCTTTCTTTTTTATACTTTTAGTATTTCTTTGCTTCTTCAACTCTCTACTATGGCAGCTGAATTCAGATCAACGTACAGTTAAGTGGAGAGATTGATTTGAAATAAGAAACTCACAAGAGACAAAATTATAATGTTAGACACAAAGATTGATTTGAAATAAATTATAAAGATAGATAATAATTGATTTAAAATTTTTAAAAAATAAAGGACTAAAATGAGTATTTAATCTATTATTTACTATAAATTAAAATACATAAATTCTTTGGTAGCAAATAAATAAATTAACACTACCAAAATAAAATTAAATGAAATAATCTTTTTGTTGAAATATTAAAAACTTTTAATTATCAATTTTAAAAGTTCAAAATATTTGTATTAAAAAAAAAATTCAATGAAATAACCCGTTTTTAGTCGGGTATGGGTTACCCGTACCCATATCCATATCCATGATAAATTTGGTACCAGATTGGGCGCTTCATCCATTGTCCTTCTATCCGTTATTCTGAGCATTAAGCAACCACTGTTTCAACTCTCAAGGCTCTCAGCTTCATCTTTCTGTTCTCGCTTGTTAGTTACAATTCTTTGTCTCCATTGCTATTTTCTCTTTCTCTTTTTCTCCCTCTTGCTCTCGCATCGCATCGGGTAACTAAGAATGTGAGTTCAATCTTCAAAACACTATGAAATCACCCTCTGTGTTGTAGTTGTACTTCTAGTTGTTTTATTCATTTTAACCCATCATCGCTGTGAAGCTTGCGTTTCTAGAAATTTTTTCGAACACTTACTTAGTTTCTGTAAATTTCTGTCAATTTGTTGGTATGATTATGTGATATTGTGGCTGATTCGGTTAATTTCTTATTCTCCTAGTTGTTACTTGTTGGACCTTGATGGGTCCCTTAATACTGCCCATTATCGCGAAAGGCTCTTCCATATCGTCACCAGGTAAAACACGTTCTCATAACTTGAAATTCATATATGGCGTAGTGTGAAGTTTGGTATTATACATGTGGGTGGACTAATTTCCAGTAAATTGAGGGATTAATTTAGCTTATTTGTTTGCTGGAATTATAAAAAGTGGTTTAATGGCTTTTTAATTGTATTTGTGGGTATTTTAAAATGGTAAAAAGATGTGTGAATTTTGTTAGGTACTTAAATCGTGTAGGATTGACATAATTGAATTTGAAATTTTGACTTTTCAGATAAATCATGTGGGCTCTCTAGGATTTCATAACAGTAAAATAAGTGAATGTTGGAAAATATATATATTTTCTCTTCATAGCTGGATATTCCTAAATTCTAAACGAGATTAGTTTTATACACTTACTTTGAGCACTATCAAGAACTTAATCAATTTTTTATAGTGATTATTTTTGTTGCTCATATTTCTGAGAATTGAGAAGGATTTCTTGTACACTACACTAGTCACCCTAAGCTCTGAGTATTTCTAGATCAAAAAACAAATTACTAATTTTAGCATATTATTGATTAATTAGGAATAAATAGAGGCAGAGGATGACCAAATAAAATAACAGTAGAAACTATTAGGATGGATTTAGAAATGAGCCAAGATAGAACATTTTGGCATAGCTTGATGCCTTGATCCATGTAACCAACCCTACCTAAAGAGAAAAGTTTCATTGTTGTTTTGATTAATCAGGAAAAAAATATTCCCACTTGTGGGAGTTTTTTTAACAGTTACCTAGTTAGCTTATTGTCTTTTACAGAATGATTTGGAAAACATATCAAATAAGGGGAAATGGTGGGAATATCATAATTATGTGGTATTCTAGCACTTCATCTGCTGCTGGCTGGGTTATACTTTCTGCTTTTTGTTTGAACAGGTCATGTGGTTTTGCAGATGCTTGTACAAAGAGGACAAAGAAGTCATTGCAGAGAAAATCTTTTGCTTCAGTTAGCATGGGAGACGAAAAGCCCTTCGATTTCATACGCACTTTAATTGGCAAGTAAAACATGTACCTGATGAAGAAATTTGAACAGTCTTGTTGTCCTATTGGAGCAAAATATGGCCATGTTTAATGCCTCAAATTGGTGATGAGGTCATGATTGTTTAAAGGGGGTCTCAATGTCTAATATGAAGAGAGATTGATCAACCTTGTTTTTTTTGCCTTTCTTAGTGCTTTCCCTGCATGAGCACAAATCTAACATGACAGAAATGAGAATGTTGCATTGGATGAGTGGTCACACTATAATGGATAGGGTTAGAAATGATTGCATTAGAGAGAAAGTTAGGGTAGCACCTATTGTAGAAAAATTAGTTAAAACACACCTTAGGTGGTTTGGTCATGTACAAAAACGGCCGTTAGAGGCTCCTATACATAGAGTTGACAAAATGGAAGATAGCCCAATAACTAGAAGTAGGGAAAGACCAAAGAAACCAATAGGAGGGACTTAGCCATAAATAGCGTAACCATAGAAATGTGTAAAGACAGAACACGTTGGCATCGCTTGATCCATATATAGCCGACCCCACCTAGTGGAAAAAGGCTTTGATTGTTGTTGTCTCAGCGCTTTCCCTTTTCTATTTTCTATTTCGGAGAATATCTTATCCTATAACGGTATAACCTCAATGTACTTCTCTATGTATCAAATGATATTTCTCTTACTGAAAAATAAAAATGATGATGTAGTTTAGAAGGAGATATCTATTCTTTTTCTAGTCCTACCTCTGAGTACTTTTTTGGCCTGAATCTGAGTCAATAGAAACTAAAACCAGTGTGGTTTGTGTCATATATTTTTTGGTGATTGCTATAGAAAGAAGATAAATTGGTCCATTACCTGCATAGTGCATATAGAGATTAGGTATTCATGGGACATTTTGAAATCTTTGCAAAGCACATCATGAATGATAAATATGTTCTTTTGGAACCAAAAGAATAGGAATTACCTTTCTGCAATAACGAATACTTCTTAAGGAAGTGCAATAAGACAATATTTGTTGATTAGCTATCATTCAATCCCTCACATACAAAGAGAGGGGAGCCTGCAGCTTTCCCCCTTAGCCATTAATATTATTTATGTTGTTTAACAATATAATCAGATCTTGAACATTTAATTGCTATTTGGTTGTTTTTTTTCTAATGGTCCTGATCATTTTTGTAGAGGGTGTGATTGCTGGAGGTACAGCTGGAGTCGTTGTTGAAACAGTTTTATACCCTATTGACACTATAAAGACACGCTTGCAGGTAGGCTACCATGACCATGAAGAGTATTAGGAAGATTGGCGGTTTTAGTGTTTTAATTTACATTTTACTAGATTTATTACTGATTGATGCTATTGACCCAAGTTATTTGAGAACTTTCCCTCAAAAGCTAGCCATTGAGGGAGAAAAACCAAGCCATTTAACTACTTAAGTACCCCATCCCCATCATAGCACCACCCCTAAAGAGTTGGCGTGTCGGCGGCTGCACTCTACAACACATAACTAGGCATTGCTTCATTCTGCTGCAGTCAGCCCTTCCACTGGTCATAACCTTCCACAGCTACCCCATCCATGTTTTTGACAAATCAACGTTGATACCAAATGATAGAAGATAAGTGACTTGAGAACCCCTCCTTCAAAAACTAGTCGTTGGGTAGGAAGAACCAAACCACTTGAGTACCATATCAAGCATCCCATACTACCTAATGTGAGACTTGGGTAGCCTATACAATCCTAGGAACATCTGATACTATCCCCCATCCTTGTCAACTATATGTGATCTGGTTTTGTATCAATACCAACTATGCCTGGTTGGTAGGAAAATAATTGCTAAAATTTGTTTTAATGAGAATTATCCTAGGAATCTAGGACCAAATATCTGTGATACACTAACCATTAACAAATAACAATATCCATCACGAACATTTAATTATTTCAATTCTATCAGTTTGTGGCCACACAGTCATATTGCCATACCTTATATTTTTGTAGCAATTTAAATGATTTCCATTTGTCCCAAGTAATCTATATATATTTTGGCTACAGGCTGCTCGTGGAGGAGAAAAATTAGTATTGAAAGGCCTATATTCTGGATTGGCCGGGAATCTTGCTGGTGTCTTACCGTGAGTAACTTCTGAAATGCATAAGGTCTCAAATGTTCAAGTATATGTGTGCTATCTAGAAATTCTAAAAAGTCTGAAAGATATTGGCAGTTATAGGGTGTATAAATTCTTTTCTGTTGACAATAGTTGTATTGAAGGAGTACTTGGCGGCCTAGCCCAAGACGATCCATTGTTAGTTAAATCTTTTGTAACTGCAAGAATCATGGTTCTTATAATGTATGATCCATTGGTGATACATGGCATTGTGGGTCAAGTTTGGTTCTAATTGTTCAAAGGTGTTTGAGCTACAGATCCAACTGCCACTTTAGTATTTGACTATTTTCTAAATATCATTTTGGCATATTAGTTTCGGCCCTCTCCTTATCTAGTTTTCCCTTTTGAAGAGTAGAATCAAGAAAGGTAATTCTTTACCAATATCTATGAATAGTTATTACTTGAGAGTGATTCATTTTGCAATTTTTACAAGCTTTCAAGCATATTTGTTCTCTGGTTATCAAGAATTAGATTCATCTATCTTACCTGGGTTCTTTCTTAAACGCCTTAAAGTGACATGCTGCTTTTAAACATGCAGGGCATCTGCTCTATTTGTTGGTGTCTACGAACCAATAAAGCAGAAATTGTTGAGGATATTTCCTGAAAATCTGAGTGCTTTTGCTCATTTTGTAAGATACTGCGCATTTAAATTATTGACATATAAAGATTCAAGTGAGTTAGAGCCTATTTTTAAATAATGCCTATCACCCACAAAATGGTCTGATACGTATGGTATACCACCCTTTAAAACAAGACTCATACTCGTTATAACCTTATCGTGCCTCTCCAAGTCTGGAATCTGACTAATTTCATTCCTGAATCCTTCCGAATTTGTTTGGCTCTTACTGTAGTTGATGCTCGAGGTCTTATGTTATCAGTTATACTATACTATTGTTGTTGGGAATGGGATATCCTTTTCTTGATGTAACAATTTTAATGTGTTATCAAATAATTTTTCATATGGATTTTAGATTTCATATAGACTGCAGGTGCTATAGGGGGAATTGCTGCTTCACTAATTCGTGTTCCAACAGAGGTAGATTAACTCCCTAGTGCGTAAGAGTATTATTTCCATTTTTACTCAACAAAGGGGTATTTCCATGGTTGGAAACTGCTTCACTGGCCAACTCCATTTTTGTTAATGCTCCTTAGGTTGTCAAGCAACGAATGCAAACCGGCCAGTTCACTTCAGCTTCTCGTGCTGTGCGCTTTATTGCTTCTAAGGAGGGCTTTAGAGGACTTTATGCAGTAAGGAGTCTCTTAATATCTCCTCCTTTGAAATTTTGGTAACTTCTAGTCCAAGGTTCTAGGTACCAGTTAAAATGGTTCTTTTTACTTTCGTTCTTTGAATTCCTAGGGTTATGGATCTTTTCTACTGCGGGATTTGCCTTTTGATGCTATTCAGTTTTGCATCTATGAGCAGCTTCGAATAGGTTATATGCTAGCGGTAAACTCCTCGAGTTCCATCTATATTTTTCAGAGTACAAAACTACAAATATATTTTTTTTAGTTTACCAGACACTTTTTGTCATTCTATGTTGTGTGTTCCATGATGATGTGACTTGCATTTCTTTTTTGCCAGGCACGAAGAAATTTGAATGATCCAGAAAATGCCATTATTGGTGCTTTTGCTGGTAATAATATTAAACATTAATTGGACATGTTATTTCAGCACAAAACTTTAAAATATGAACTTGTGTTAAAATGTGGTTAACACTTACCATTTTTTTTTTCTGTAGGTGCACTAACTGGAGCTATAACTACTCCGCTTGATGTAATCAAGACCAGGTTAATGATTCAGGTAAGAATATCATCCTTTTTCCTGCTACTCTTATTTTATTACAATTTACAAGATTACCATCATCATGCATGCTGGCTTAAGGAAAAAGATTCAATGTCAATTATGAAGACATTAACAAAAGCTTCTATTTTCCTTTCCTCAAGGGATCCGCAAACCGATACAAGGGAATCGTGGATTGTGTTCAAACTGTGATTAAGGAAGAGGGACCTCAAGCCTTTTTGAAGGTATGGGCTCTCTGTGTTTTCTTCTACACACTGCACTTATGAGTGGTAGTCTGGTAGAGTAGCAGAATCTTCTCATTGCTATTATTGCACCACATTCTTTTTCCCTGGTTTGCATGCATGCTTAGCTAATACCTATGTTCTTCGGGAAGCGAGTCTTGTGAAATGAAGTATAGTCTATTGAGGACTAACTTTTTGTTGAGTTCAAATTTCTGTCCTTCACATGTAATACTTTACTATGATATGGGTTTTGGATGCTGATTTTTCATTTTTGGTTCAATTTTGCTAACCAGTTTTTAAGGGTACTAGTTAAAGTTTGTCTGAGAGAATATTTAAGGTTTCTTTTGATTTACTTTCACCAATTTCAAGTTATTAAATATTCTTTCAGCGAATGAGAAGAAATCTTAACCATAGCCCTTGAGGCCCTAATTAGCAAAAACCCTTTTTGTTTTGTTTTTGCTGTTCATCATGAGGTGGTTGGTGGAGTTATGCGTGACATCTTTATCATGTCCATAGCTTAAATAATGATTGTAAATATGGTAAGAAGGAGTGAGTGATCAGTCATCACCATCAAATTGATTCATTTAGATTCAGGCTCTCTCAATCTACCTGGGATTGGATGTCACAGTGCATGTGATTATGTTTTTGCATGTATACATCAATGTGTGTGAGCCCACAGCAAGAAAAGCAATTATAATCTTGCTCAAATCATGGTGTCAACGTGGAAACCTGTGCTGTGTGTGCAGTATCAGAATATTATAGGCATGTGGCAACAAAATTTTAGGGTTCATAATGAATGTGATTTTGTCACTGCAGGGTATTGGGCCAAGGGTACTATGGATAGGCATAGGCGGTTCAATCTTTTTCGGCGTTCTCGAGGGCACAAAGCGTGTTCTTGCTGAGAGGCGTCCTACTCCTACTCAAAACTCTAACACAAAGCAGGAGTAAATTATGTAAGGTTTTGTTAAAGCCTACTGGTTAAAGTTTTATTTGATTGGTTGGTAAAAATTTTAAATGATTTTATAAATTTTAATATTAAATATTTCATTAAATGATGAAATCTTTATTAATGTTCTGACAAAACCTTTGTGTAATGTATGCAGGAAGAGATTTTGTAACTCCTCTTCATAATATTCTGTTGTTGGATGTTTTGTGCTCTTTAATTAAATGGTAGGAATTTGAATTTTATCCTTGGATGTAAAAAATATTTTATAATTAGTCATTTGCTTATAAATAAAAGATTCAAGGAGCGGATAGTTATTATTGCCAACTTTGGATACTTTTAAAAAAAAGTTAACAAGACATTTTAATTTTTTTATTGAAGACTTTTGAAATTTTTAATTCGGTTAATATATATATATATATATATATATATTATTTTTTTTACATAAACACGTGTTACTGAGATTTAAATTAAGATATTAATAAAGTTAATACGTTCATGAAATTTAAAGTATGAATTCTCTAATTAAGTTCTAGAATTAAAAATTAGAATAAATAATATTAATTTTATGATAAGTGTAACTAAATTGTTCTTATCACTTTTTTATTTTAAAAAAGTATACATAGCCTCATTTAAAGTAATTACATAATTTGTTATAAAAAAAGTAATTATGTAATTTATAAAAAATAAATGAGCATAATCTTATCATTTGTAAAAGGAAAAGAAGAATAGAAGTTCCTCAAAAGAAATAGAGAATTTAATAGGAAGCGGCGTTCAGAAAGTATGCAAATGTCTGGCCTGACTCACATGTGAAGCTGTCTTGTCATGGGATGTGACCTTCCTTTTTTTATTATTTTACTAAATTTTAAATATTAAAAATTATTTTTTAAAATAAATTTTTATAAATTTTAAGATATAAAATATTATATTGATTAATTAAAAAAATCTTAATATATGTTATATAAATTTTATTTTTATTTATATATTTTTACCACTATTCTTTTTTTTTATAGAGAATACCACTATTCATTCTTCAACATGGACGGACCCACGTAGCTTATAAATTTCTCGCTATTCTTTTTTCATATTCATTTTATATTTTTTAAACTAATAAGTAAGAACTATATAGTATATAATATAACTGTATTAATTAAAAAAATCAATTTACGAATCCATTTTCCAAATAAAGTAAAAGTCCAATCTGGAAACTTCGGAGTTCTGTCTCTCTCTCTCTCCATACGTCTCACATTTTCCACATTCCCGTCTTCTTACTCGCCTCTTACATTACGGTTATGTTTGGTTGAGTGTAGAATTGAATTATATGTGAAATTGCACATATTTCAATAAATTATTTAGTTTGGTTGGGTAAATGTAGCATTGGAATTGGATTATGTGGAATTGGTGAATGTGTAAAAAATATGAAATTGAATTCTTTATTTTTTAGATGGAATTGGGATAAGTTTTGTAGAATTGGGATGAAATGACAATTTTGCCCCTACTTTTTCTTTTCTCTCTCCCTCTTGTCTCTCACTCTCACTCATGCAGCCAACATACCCTTACTATTTTTTTTTTATTACTGTTTTTATTATAATTATTTATTAATATTTTTTATAATTACTTTTAATGAATATAAATAATTAAAATTTTTTATAATAAATATAAAAAATAATTATATATTAAAAAAATAAAACTAAAAGAAAAATAATTATTTAATATTTTTTTAGGGGCAAATAAGTCTTCTTACCTCACATTCTTTTACAAACTTTCAATTCCATCTTTTCATACCAAACACATTTTTCAATTCAAATAATTCAATTCCAATTCCATCTCACCAATTCCAATTCCAATTTCACAATTTTTTTGAACCAAACGCAGCCTACATGTAGGTTAAGGTGGGTTTGATTATGGAGATGTTACTATTGAATTTCAGTACATCTTTTTAATAAGTTGGTTTTTAAATCATTTAAGATATGTTTTTACTAATGTGAATTTCTATTAATATTAATAAATAATTTTATTAGGGATATACCGAACTTCAATAATATAATATTATTAAACTTTTATCCCGTTTGGTTATAAGAAAAATATTTTGATAAGAAATCGAATAAAAAAGTAAGTGAAAAAGAAATGAAATGGGATATAAGAAAGTATGTATAAACTGTCAAATAAAATTACATATAATAATAATTTTATTTGGTAGGATATAATGAAGATATACAATTGAAAGATAAAATAATAAAAAGTTAATTTATTCTTTATGTATTCAGATTTTTTTATAGGTATGTACTCTTAAAAAATGTTATCCTCAAATTTAACAGTTTGTTAAAACTATTTACAGATATATACCATTTGTATTATAGCGATATAAACTCGCCATCAACTATGACAATTACCTAAAAATGACAAAGGTAATTGCTATCAGTAAGGACAATTATAAGATCAAACAGTCAACTCTATAATCGCCCTTCACACGAAACGGTTGAATTTGAATCAACTATATAAAATTTTTTAAGTAATTATCATCATTTATAGTAATTATAAAATTGACTGTTTATCCCTATATCTAAGTTTCACGTCATTTTAGCAAATTAATAAAGGCTAAATGGATATTATGCATCCAACTCCTCAATAATTTAGTCATCTTTCCTCTGTCTCATGTGGCTATCTAAGCTTCTTTGGTTGTGAGGAAACTATTCTTCCCGTGTTTGTTATGTGATGTTGGAGATATATCAATATTTTCGTGCAAATTCGTCTTATTAAATATGTCTTATTTTTTATAATATAATTAAATTATATTTTTTAAATATTTTAATGTTAAGATAAAATAATAATTTTATTATTTTATTGTATTTTCATTTCTATTATATTCTCATTTCTTACTATCAAAAGTAATAAACCTATTTTCATCACATTCCGTCTATCAAATTAGCCTAAATACTATCAAGTTTTCAGCCAAACTAACATGCCAATAAAGAGAGAAAAAAAATCTTATAGCCATCTTCACCGCAACCAAACTAGTAAGTGCATGCAATGATGAGGGAAAGAAATATACTTTTATAAAATTATTAATACCTTAATTTAGTCTTTCATAATATTTTAAAATTTGATTTTTATATAGTTTAATAAATTATTAATTTGATTCATTCATCTGATATTATATAAATAATTTTTCGAAAAATTAAAAAGATATTATATAAATAATTGACAATTTTGATACTTAGATATTTGGTACTAATTAGATAATATTTGAAATTATATAATTAATTTTTTTTCTTTTTTTGAAAACAATTAATTAGTTTTTTTTTTCAATTGGATAACATGTATTTTTGTTTTTTGAAATTGGTAACATGTATTATTAATTGGGCAGCGTTAATATTAATGACTAAACGTAATATTGTAATCAGTTAAAAAATAAAAAATTAATATTTAGTTGAGCTTTAACATTTTTCAAGTTAAATTTATCAAAATTATTATTTATTTAAAGAATCAAATTATGAGGGTGATAAATTGAAAAGAATTTACAAGAAATACAATTCAAAAAATTATCATGTGTAATAGTGTTAGTCGCTTTTAAAATACTATTTCAAAATCATTAATTCAATTCTCACTTTTTTTTATATATATTTATTAATTCATCCTCATTTTTAAAGTATTGATCTACGGTCCTACCACCATTGAATTCTTTTTATTCTTCTAAGTCAATTGCGTGTTCAAAGTACCCTTCTGATTTTATTTTATTTTTTAAAAAGAGAGAGAAATAAAGGAATTAATAAATAAGAAAAAGAAGTCATTCTTCGTATCAAATTAAAAAATAATAATGGCTTTTCCTTCACTTATATTGTGATAATCTAATTGGTAGGCCAGCCTCTCTTGTCCATTGACTTTTAGGTACATGCTGGCTTTACTTTTAGTTGCTACTTGCTAACGCATTACACATATTACATATATATATATATATATATATATATATATCCTTCTAGTAACTTGAATTTGAAGCATATTATTTTTTGTTTTTGAAGAGATGATAATTAATTAATGAATTAATGTGTGGTCGTAATTATGGGTATTTGACTTATTTATAGAAAACTTGTATCAGCGGCAATCAAGCTACGTGAATTCCATGAAATCCTCTTCTAAATTGCTTTGGTTCTGAAATCTAAGTTAACATAAAGTCATCACATCCAGCAGTATACATCCACCTACACATCACACTAATGTTTCCCACTTCCTATAGATATGTATATTCATTATAGATAAATGTTCAGTACTATCATACTATTAATTTTAGTGTATTCTTCTAATTATGTAGTATTATTTGTTAATATTTTATAAAACTCATATTAATTAGAATTCACTTTGAACGAATTAGAGACCAATTAATTGGAGAGATATATTAAAATTCAATAGTGTGGTAGGTGGTCATTTAGCATGCATATATATATATATATATATATATATATATATATATATATATATATATATTGGCATGTGCATTTTCCCTCTATAAACCATCTCTAATGTATTTTTCTTTTTTACATTAATGGAGATGGATTTTAATTTACATTGTTAGAGACAAATAAGGTTTGTGTATAAGTAGACACAAATTATATATGATTTGTTATTCTGTTTGGTTGATGAATTTATTTTAAAGGAATGGGAGTGGAAATGAAAATGGTATAGTTATATTTAGTATAAGATGAAGGGAGGGTGAGAAAGGAATGCGATTGAAGTGACAATTTTACTTTTTATTAAATTATATATATTTAAAATGTTAAAAAAAATTTACGCTTTCCCCTCCACCAAAAAAATTGTTAAAATAATATAAAATTAGTCATTGAAAAAAATTTAACAACAAATTTTTTTTAAAAAAAAATGATTCAATTGAGGGCAAAATGGTACAAAAAATTTTCAAACCTTAGATTGATAAACATTCCCTTGTTTCTCTGTGGTCCAAACCCTCAAATAAGATGTACATCCAAACCTAGGTATCACAAAACATAGTAGCAAACATGGGATATACTCAAACCCGTGACCATTCCTACTTGGTAATGAGCCCTAAATTCCGTCTCTAATGATTTAAGTGTATGTTTGATTAATGAGGTGGAAGATGTAATGAGATTGCATACATAAAAGAATGAAAAAAGTAATATGAAAGTGATGTGATGTGAATAGAATAAAAGTGAGTAAAATGATTATTTTACTCTTATATTAAAAGTGAGAATAGAATAAAGTGAGGAAAAAAGTAAGAGCAAAAAAATAATTTCATCACATTACAAAAAGTAAAATGTATTTCATTGAAAGTATGTAAAGAAATTATATCTACAATTACGTCGATTAAATATTCAACCAAATGTGGCCTAAGGAATTTGGATAGTCACGAAATACAGTCAGTTTCCATCCATGTCTAATTGAGTTTGAGACGGAATATGAGTATTGAGGTGTGTTACAAATACAATAAACTAAAACTAATTCATTTTTTTAATTATATACTTTAGAAAAATCATATAATTTGCTACAAACAAAAATATATAGGTTAGTCGTGAATGTTGAGATATTACTTGAAAATTAGTCCCACATTAATTAAGTTTAAGGGGTAGAGTGAGTGCCAAGCTTATAAAAAAAGTCCAAATTTTTTTTTTTACATTAATTCTTGTATCATGGTTGTGCTTCTATTTCATCTTATTTCTTTAGTTTATTCGAAAAAAAAGATTATTATTATTATTATTATTATTATTATTATTATTATTATTATTATTATTATTATTATTTTCCCAACAATGAAGTACGTCTAGCTATATTTTGTTATCGGAAAAAAAGGTAAAGGGCTAGCTATGACTTGTTTAATTTTTCAATATGTTCACCAAATAATATATGATCTGGTTTGTTGTACAATGTCAAACCTTATTATGTGAAATATAATTGGCTTGTTAGAAAAATGTATAGATGTGGTAACTTATAATGGCAAACATAAGTGATAATAACAAAGACTTTAAGACATAATAATCCTCGATCCTCTAGGGTAGGCCCCTTATCTCACAATAACCTAATTATGCTTAATACCCAAAAAATGAGGATCCATGAAAAGCAACTACATTTTACAATTGTTAGGTTATTATATATTTTGACATAAAAGGATTATTAGAGAGAGAGCTTATACTTGAAAAACTTTGTTTAGGATTTGGTGACTTTTTAAGCCAACGGTGGTTCCCATTAGGGGAAAGAACGAAAAAGTTAAATAAGTAATTATGATTATACAACTTTAATTTGTGTTCCATGTAATATATTACTTAATTATGATACTAGCTAGAAGGATGATCATATACATTGTATATAGATGATTAATTTCACGGCATTAATCCAACTTTTGAAACTCAATTCTCAAGGTAGCTCTTAAACACTTTTAAACCAAGAAATTAAAGGGCTTGAACTGAAAGTCTTCCCATATATAAATGAATAATGGAGTGAATTTTGTTGCAAAATCGACTTGTAAATAGATATATTTTATTTCAATTTATTCTTTAAGAAATTAAAATCTTCAACTTTATTTTTTAAATAATTTTTTTCACTCAACTTAATATTTATGCTATTTACCTAGCTATGTCCAAATAATATAATATCAAACAAAAAAAAAACTAACATACTTAGTGGAAAGGATTAATCCTTTATGTTGTCATGAAGTCGATTGAGTCTCTGTTGAGATATGTATTCACATATATTTTTTGACACTACTTTGAATAAAATTATTTTCAATAGAAGGATACTGATAAAAAAAATTACAAAAAGTATGTCTATGGAGACATTATATTTATGTGATTAATGTAAAGACTACATTTTATAAAGACTATTTTTAAAGAAAAAAAATTAATTATCTTTTGTTATTGAAATCACTAGTATTATTCGTATATGACACTAACTTTGGACTATTATAACTTGAGTTAATTGAGGTCTCACAATGTGAATTTTTCATACACAAATCTTTTAAAGCCAAAATCTTACTTAAAAAAAATATAGCACCTACAATTCCAATCAAACACGTTAAATTAAATATTTTAAACTTTCCTAAATTATTTTGAGACATTTACGTATTTAAAGAATGAAAACCAAACCCTAGGCTTCTTTCTCTCATCATGATAACACACACATGGTCCTTTTTTTTATTATTGTGTGGGGAAGGAAAATGAAAATACTGAAAGAATAAGAGTAGCTTTTTCAGTATCAGAGATCATATATACATATATAGTGTGTATGAAGCTCAGGCTGGCATACACCAAAGAAAACAGCAAGAAGAACAAGATGATGTGTGTGCAGTTATATATATATATATATATATATATATATATATATATATATATATATATATATATGTCAGTTTTAGTACATTAGCTAATTAATTTTAGTGGAAACAACACAATAACTCCTATAGTCATGGAGCTTGGATATATGGATCTCAAGCAGAAGAAGATGTTCAGTAGTACAGTAGTATTGAATTTTAATACATCTGTCTAATTAATTGGTCTTTGAACCATTTAAGGTGAGTCCTTATTAATATAATTTTTTATTAATATTAATAAATAACACTATATTATTAGAAGAAGGATGTACCGAAATTCAGTAGTTAATACTTCTAAACTTTTATGCATGAAGTAGTACGCATATCTAAAATGTTGAAGTGCGCTAATTTTAAGCTTGGGTTAATAAATAAATATGTAAAACAATAATGTATTGAGAAAATTATTATTTTGATCTCTAGTTAAAATATATATTTTGTCTCAATTTCATCTTTAAAAAATAAAGATATTCAATTTAATCACTGAAAAATATAATATGCTATAATTTAGCTTATAAAAATTAAAACATATATAATTTAATTTCTGAAAAATATAACTTATCTCAATCCAGTCATTAAAAGTTCTTCTTTTAATTATATTATTGGACATATATTCTCATAGATTACATTGAGATAGATTGTATTTTTTACGGACTAAATTTAATGTTTTTATTTTTTTTTCAAAATTAAATTAATTAAAACATATTGCATTGTATTATTCAAAAATCAAAATAGTAATTTACTAGATATTTTCATTAAAATTAACCCACACCCAATGTGGTTCTTGGAGGTTGTAGTAGTAGTGTTGTGTGTATGAATGTTTTAATTGGTTGTGCTTCAAGAGTCATTTTCAAATGAGAAAAGCCAATGATTCCTTCTATTCTATATCTCATACTTTATTCCTTTTTCCCATAGGGAATGTGCAGAGGTAGCTATAGCTACAATAACACTTCACATCACTACTATTATTCACTCACTATCACTACTAGTAAATTAAATGTAATATATGCATATAGCTAGGAAATAGGAATGTTGTTTCAACTTTCAACCCTAAACTCTTCATCCATCACTCTCACACACACTCACTCCCATCAAATCCTTTTATGCTTTCTTCCTTTCTCAAACTAAACCTTGCGCGTGGGCCTAAAAGCTGCACATTTCTTCCTTCCGTTTTTTGGATTTTTGGCAATCTATATGTATATAAATTGAAAAAAAAAAATCGGATTTTGATCAAGTGACGTGCAAGTGCATACAATGTATGATATAGATCATTAGATAAAAATTATTATTCATGTCTTCACTGTAACTGATACGAGCACAAGACCTTTGGAGAACCAGGGAGAACCATACCCCAAAACTTTCCCAATGTGAAACTTATATCAGTAACAATTTCATTCAACAGTTCAGACTGTTCAATTTACGCACTTTATCCCATCTGCACATCCGAATTCAATAAAAAAAAACCTACTATATGTATGTATATATATATACATGGTGGAGAGAGCTAGCTAGTGATCATCATGTATTGTGTACTATATATCCTGTTTAATTCTCACAAGTAATTAATAGGTTAGAGTTATTCTTTCTGCAACATTCTATATAGCTAGGCTAGATTCCAACTTGGGATTTGGATGTTTGAAAAAAAGAATCTTGTTATTGCTGGATCAAATTAAAGAGAGAGAGAGAGAGAGAGGATACATGGTCATATCTTATCTAAATGCTCAAATTATTACACTATTTCTTTACTGCTTTTAAAAAATACGTACAATTTGTAGATCAGATAATAAAAATATCTTTTAATATGATTAAATTTTAATTTTGGGATATTTGAGTAAAATTAATTAAAGTTCACCACACAGAAAAAATCAATTTAATTTAATAGTTAGTTGGTTAATGTTATTTTGTTAATAACTTGTTATACTTAATAGTATCATTTACTGACTACAGTCATGAAATGAAAGAGGGTTCGAATTCTTTTGAAATCATCTAAAATATTATTTAATTTGATGGGCATCCATCATTGGACAAATCTCCTAATACCTAAAGGCTAGTTGATTAGTTGCGATTGGATAAAACTACTTACGGTTTAGGCATGCGCAATAACATTTTGGGTTGAGCCTCGGTTGGTCTCCCTAATATGTCACTGGCGCCCTGCTTGATAATATTTGAGAATGTTTTCTCTTATTACCATTTTGTATACGAAAAAATATAGTTTCATTTGACAATAATCTCATTTATTCATAAAAAAAATCTCATTTATTAATTTCATTGTTATATATAACTAATATTAATTATTTGTAATATTATCTTTATTGTTGATTGTGAAAATTAAAATTAATTCCTATAACATAAATCATTATACGATCAAAATAATTTTTAAATAACTTTGAAATTATTTCTTTTTGTAATGATTGTAGCTTTTTTTCTTATAAAAATTTTAATGTATTTATATTTTTTTATATTAGAAAAAATTGATTTAGTGACCAAAAATTGATCATAAATAATTAAATTTTGTCATTATTTTGTAATTATTTTATAAAATAGTGACAAATTTTGATTAGTAGTAACCTACTTTCTACTACTAATTAAATTAGTCTTTTTAATATTGTTTGATTTCCAAATTAAAAAGAGTAATATATATATATATATATATAAAGAAATACAATATTTCCCTCCACTTCAAAATTCACCCATTTAGAAAGAAAAAAAAGGGTAATAAAATGAATAGAATAAATGGATTGCAGTGAGTAAGAATTGCCGACTTTATGGAATAAAAAAATGAAAATGAAGAAATAGGATGTTAATAATAATGCTTTTTTATATAAAAATGGAAAAAATGTACAAATTGTAGAGAGGACAGAAATGTCAGTGTGTTGTCACAACAGCTTGTTACTGGAGGGGGCATGGCATGGGTTGTCTGAGGCAAAGCCAGAATCCACAATATATATATATATTATAATTATGAATTATGAATTATGAATTATGAATTATGAATGAAAGAAATTAAGATCATACAAATATTAATTAATTCATTAAAGCACAAAAAAGAATATATCACAAAAGGACAACACTTTCACACTCAGAGGGGTGCGTGCTCTAATCATTTCCTTGTATATTTCCAAATTCCCTTTCAAATAATTAGATAGGGCTTTATCTAATAAGTATTTTTAGGATTAATAATTTTATAAATTCTTTTAATAGATAAAAATTATATATAAACTCATATAACATGTAGATATTTCAAAGAAATTTCATAAAAATAAATAAACAATAAATATTCAAAACTCCATAGGATACTGTAATTCATTCAATGCATAATATATAAAAACTGTTTGATTTTTTTAAAAAATAAAAAAAAAACTAAAAGATATATTGATTATAACTAGAACATGCTCATGCATAATCCTGACTGTCTCTGCCAAACCTGAGCAGCTGACCCATATATAACACAATTGCTTTTGTCTCTTATTGAAATATAGTAATAAAATTAAAAGATAAAAACTTCAATTTCACCCATAAGTTGATCATGATCCAATTTTACAATACAAATTAAGATTAGTTAATTAACTCTGGCAAATCAAGAAATTGGATAAATTGGATTCAGTGCAATTCGTTTTCGTGTAATTTTGGTGTAATTTCTTTAAAATGTGCATTTTTATTTCATTTTTGAAGTACTAATACGGATTCACACTAATAATAATCCACCATAATAGATTAGAGACCAAATTATTATCAATATTGGCAAATATCATCCACCTTAAATGGATTAGGGACCAAATTGTTATTGATATTGAAAAATAGTCTCACAACGCTATTTAGTGATGATATTTGTCAAAATTGATAATAATTTCGTCCATAATCCATTCATAGTAGGTTATTATTAGAATAAGTCCGTATTAATTAGTACTTCAAAGATGAAGTAAAAATGTACATTTTAAAAAAATTACACCGAAATTACACGGAAGCCAATTGTACTGGATCCAATTTCGCAAATCAACTAATATCTATATTATTAACATATGGATTAACTGTAAATTAAGAAAAAGGAAGAATTTTTTTATAAAAAAAAAGGGAAAAAGGAAAAGCAATTAATTTTTTTTTGAAAGAAAAAAGCAATTAATTAGGTGAGTGAGAAAGAATAGATTAATATGTATAATAGAGGGTAATCTGAAAGGCATAATGGCCACCTATAAGCAGAGACAAAAAGAAATGATGTGTGTTTGCCACGGGATGCCCCTTTCCCCAACTTACTTACTTACCCTTTAAACTTTTAACTTTAAACCAAAAAAAGATTAAAAAATAAAAGTAATATATATATTCCCATTTAAAAATATTGCAATACCATTATTAATTAATAATATATAATACAATTATATATAAATCCAATGGGTTTTCTGTAGATGATGCAAGATATTATTCCCCTCCTACGTCCTCTTATGACATCATCATCACGTTAGCCTAACGCCAGCATGCACAAATTAATTTAAACCATATTAATTTGCTCCAATATACTAATTGTTTATTCGGATTATCACTTGGCCCAAATTATAATTAATTGTACAGAAAATATATTTTTTTAATAAAAAGCTTTGAGAGACATAATGACGATGAATATATATACGACAAATAAAAAGTGCATGTAAAACCCCTTATAATAATATATGTTCCAACTTCCACCTCTTAATTAATTTGTTAGTTAGATCGATCTTGCATTACTAGCTAACAAACACGTACAGATTAAATTAATTATATATATTGATCTTTAATTAATATACTTACATAATTGTTCGTGAATTATACTCTTATATATATATACACTGATCAGTAAGGAAAAAGTCACTTTTTAGTTGCATTTCATTCATTAATTATTATTATAATTTCAGCAAATTAATTATGAAGTTGATCATCATGTTATTCTGAGTTTAACAACTAGATCAATGAAGTACGAAGACCAAATAATAATTATTGAAATTATTATGGGTAAATTGATATGATTTGGCGGGGTAGATATATAAATTGTGATTTCTTCAAAGGCCGCAAAGATGACACATATTTATTTGGTTGTTTATCTAATCTCCGAGACTTTGTTTCGACTAATTTGAATTTGACTCGTGTTGCACATAATGAGAGTAATTGTATTTATAAAGTTTTAAACTCAAGATTCTACTTAAACAATTTCAAATCGCTTACAACTTGTACTATATCTTTGTTCAGTAAAGATCACACATATATAAATACAAGTGGATGGAAAGAAATGAAAACTATAATTATTAGCCAGCATGATTATATATATATATATTAATTGATTAAAGAGTTTGAGAAATTAATTAGGGTTTGGGAAATTGAGAAAAAAGAGTTGGGTGGGATTGGGATATATATATATATGTGTGTGGGGTTAGTTGGAGTTATATAGAAAGCTAAATAGGAAAAGGGAAATGGGAGAAAGGTAAGGAGCTTTTTTGCTGCAAAAAAAGTCAAATAATTAAAGCCTCTTTCACCCATCACAATGATTTCTCTTCACCGCCGATGTAGAGAGTGTGAGTGATAGATAGATATGCACCAAAGATTCATCATCATTATATATATATCCTCTCTCCCATATTTTCTTATATATATATATATAGAGCAAAATATCAATTTCATCCCTTTTATATGACATCTTTTTTAATTGGGTCATTCTTAAATATGTCCTTTTATTTTAATATTTTGAAATATAGTATTTTCAACAATTTATATTTTAATAATTTTAACTGTAGAAATAAGTTGTTAAAAAAATATGATAATATTATTTTCGGCGATCAACAATTGTTGAGAATACTTTGTCTGACAATACTTTTTACAACGGTATTTTTTTTACGATCGTCATCAACAAAATATATTGTCAAAAATAATATTATTGACAAATATCATTTGAAAAAAAATGTACTTATTTTGACGATCAAAATTTATTTGTTAAAAAAAATCTTTTTAAACATTTAATAATGGCTGTCAAAATATAAATTGTTAAAAATACTCATATTTCTTATTGTGTTCTTAGATTATCTTTCTGGGTTATCAATTTGGTCTATATTGTTAGAATTATTAATTAACTAAACATTCTGAGGTGGACAATTTGGCTAAATTTGTCATTTTCAATCACTAAGGGGTTTTTTAATGTAACTATTTGGGTTAATTTTACAATTTTTACAAAGAGAAAAATAATCACATCGATTTGCAGAGCAAGAAGTACCATTTTTTTAATGTGCAAAAATTACAAAATTAACGCAAATAACTACATTAGAAAGCTCCTGCTCAAAAAAAATAAAACTACATTAGAAAGCTCTGTTAATATTTAAAAATTACAAACTTAGTTTAAATTGTCCACCTTAGCATGCTCAATTAATGATTGTGACGGTAATTAAGGATTAAAAAAAAACTTATGTGTTGTTGCTTACATGTTTTTTGTAAGGTTGACCAATTAAAAAAAGACATGTGTCACTTTTGAGAAGAAAATTGACACATGTCTTTTTTTAATTGGTCAATCTTACCAAAAGCATGTAAGTAACAACACATAAGTTTTGTCCTTAAGGATTATATTGATTAAGGAATAATTTAAGAAACACTAAATTGAAAAGGTAAATTTAAGAAGGATTAAATAGAAAAAAATGCCATCTAAGAGGAGCCAAATTGATATTTTACTATATATACAGTGTCCCAAACCTAAAGTGGCCACCTTTGTATTGAAACCATCCAAAAACAAATTAAAGAAACCCTAGCTAGCTACTAGAAAGTGACACATATTTATATATATGTTCATTACTACCCCTTTTCTTTTTACTCTTTTTCAGAGATTTTGATGAAGATCCATGGGTGAGTTAATCATGATCATATGTATATATATATATAGTTTTATAAACTTTATAAAATTAAATTCATTGGCTTTTTGGATTATGCATATCGATGTGGTTCTATTATTGTGCACTCGAACAGGTTTCGCTTTTGGTGAAGTTATAATTAGCCATATATATTTATATCTACAGTAATCATCACCGGCTCTTGCATGCAAGTTTCATACAACTTAATAGAGAGTGGATCCTCTAAAGTAATCCTCTACATTTTTTGGTGGAGTTATGAGAGAGATAGAGAGAAGAAAAATTGGGAGAGTAAAAAATCAAGAAAGAAAATATTTTCCTTATCTCTATCTCTCTCATAATTCCACCAAGAAATGTAGAGAATTACTTTAGAGGATCCTATCTCAACTTAATATAAGTTTTTCTGTAACAACTAAACTTAGATAAAGTTTTTTTTTTAATCTTTGTTACGGGATATTTTGTTGAAGTCCCACATTACTTAGTTAAAGGGCTGATAAGCTGTATATATAGACTAAGGTAACCTCTCCCTTGAGAGCTCTTTTAGAGTGAGTTAGGCCTCTTAAGATGGTATCAGAGTGGACCTGGGCATATGTGCATGGATGAGCCTTATGGGCTGCCCTAGAAATAACCCGTTGACTTCACGCTCCTATGTTGGGCGTGAGGAGAGCGTGTTGAAGTCCCACGTTGCTTAGTTAAAGGACTTATAAGCTCTATATATAGACTAAGGTAATCCTCTCATAAAAGAAAGAATAATATAACTGCACTGGCTAATATATTTCAATACAAATAACAAAAATATATATATATAACTAATCATAAAAAAAGAATAATATAACTGGACTGGCTAATAAATCTGTAACTTAATTTGGGGAATTAAGAGACACCAAACTTTTGTTTGTGTGTTGATGATGGAGAGTTGAGACATTTTGTCGTGTAATGTTGACCTGTTTGTGACACAGTAAAATTCCACTAAGCATGAAAAAGGACATAAGGAATTTGCAAGCTTGCTTTAATTTTGAGGAGGTGAGGGAGTCACTCACATATATACAGATAATACAGTACCATATTATAATTATATCTATCTGGAGCCATAGATAGCAATTTGGTTTATTTGAAATCTTACAAAAGTACTCTCTGTCTCTCTGTGTTATTGTAAGCTTATAGCTTTCTTGCTTTTCAGCATGTTTTCGCTCTCTTTTTGAATATTCTCCGATGCTTATTTCCTGCCCTCTCAATATTAATTATATATATATATATATATTCTCTGCCTAGCTACCTTGTTTTAATTCAAAGGGAAAGTGGTATAATTCTATATATCTATCTATCTATCTCCTTCTTCTTCCTTATCTTCTTGCCCTAGAGATATATATTATGTCCGCAACCTCACAATCTATTATGAATCATGGTGGTTTGTTTGAGGATCATCATCATGATCATGAGGATCATGAGATGGGTGTAGGTACAGTAGAATTGGGGTTTCTTCCTTCTAATTTGGGAGCAAATATGGGGTTTGGTCCGATGGGCTTGGGTATGGGTATGGGCATGGGCTTGGGATGCCATCAATCATTGAAAGGCTTCAATTTCAATGTTGTGATGCCTCCTCCTCCTCTTCATCCTCCTTCTTCTTCTTCTTCCTCCTCTTCCTCTTCTTCTTCTTCACTCTCATCCCAACAAACTTCAAATCTAACAGAAGCCATACTAGCAGCAGCTTCTACTCAAAAGCCAAGAGTACTACTACAAGACAACCTCCATGGAGGAGGAGGAGGAGCAACACAACTCCTTTCCTTGCATAGGTCATCATCAACCATACTAAATCCATGGTAATTAATTATTGTTATTATTATTATCTAACCATGCATGGATCTTATAAATTAATTAATTAATACATAGCTTCAATTAATTGTTTGTTAATCTTTTTTATAATATGTAAAATTATTTGTATGTAGGGGATGGGGGGGATCATCAGAAGTGAGTGATGAGTATTGGTTGAGTGGTAGTAGTAAAAGACTTAGTGGAGAGAGTCATGGACAGCTAGGGATTTGTGGGATGAAGATGAAGAAGATAAAGGGAAGGAGGAAGGTGAGAGAGCCTAGGTTTTGCTTCAAGACCATGAGTGATGTTGATGTCTTGGATGATGGCTACAAATGGAGGAAATATGGTCAGAAGGTCGTCAAGAACACCCACCATCCCAGGTATACACATATCTATATATATATATATATATATATACACACACGAGAGCAGATTAATGGTTGAGATTATAATTGCACACTTCATGATGAAGTACTTCAGCGAATCTCCTCTCATATATATATATACACACACATCAACCTACAAAAGTTGAAACCATATATTTCCTCTTTTCTTTTCTTTCCTTCCCTCTCTCACTTGTACACCTAATCTATATATATACACAAGAGGAGATCTTCTGAAGAAGTACTCTAACATGAAGTGCGTAATCTGGACCGCACAATTTGTACTTCAAAGATTAACAATCAAAATTGATGATTGAGATTGCGCACTTCGCGTTGGAGTACTTAAACGAATCTCCTAATCTCGTGTATATACACACACACATCAATCTACAAAAGCTAAAATCACACACATACATATATATATATATATATAATCTCTCTCTTTTGTTGTAGGTTTTATCATTATTACATTGCTTTACTAATTAAACAGGCATTGATGGGATGATTTTAATTTTATTGATCACTAATGCGGGAATGATTACAATCATTAAACATAGTAATTACTAAAGCTTGGATCATTTTATAATATTGGCCAAGTTCTCAATAAGTATTAATTAATTATAGTGTGTGAATATATGTGTGTGTGTTTGTAGGAGCTACTATCGTTGCACACAGGATAACTGTCGGGTAAAGAAACGGGTGGAGCGTTTGGCGGAGGATCCGAGGATGGTGATAACAACGTATGAAGGCAGACATGTTCATTCTCCTTCTAATGATCTAGAAGATTCTCAACCTCCTTCTCAGCTTACCAATTTCTTGTGGTAGCTAATAATTAATATAATATGCTCTACCCACTACCTTCATCAAATCAATCATCTGTGTTCATTTCAAAGGACTTGCTTGGGAGGAGTGAAAATTGGCAATGAGTTCAAATAATTATTATGAATCTTCTTCATCCATCCATCATTATATATTATGGGTATCTTGCATGCACATTTACATATATATATATATATACACATAATATTTGCTTTGATTCATTGTCAATTTTCACTCTTTTCCAATGAGTGTGTTGTGTTGTGTACTTGTGTTGGCTGCATATAGTTTAATTAGCCATGCATCAATGATATATATATATATATATATGTACTTCTTCTAGCTTCAATAATTCGTCTATATATGTTCTTTCTTAATTTATATTTGTGTCTCATATATATCAAACTCCAAGTAATTATATACTAATAATAAACCAGCAGTATTAGCCTTTTCATATTTATATATATGTAATTAATTAATAATATCTTTCATGGGTTTTATAATTAGCTTCTGCTTTTGCCCCATTTAATTTGAAGTATATATATGCATATGGAGTATGGACCACAAACAAACACATGTGTGTGTATATATATATATATATATATATATATATATATATATATATATATATATATATATATATACTAAAATCTTGCTTTTTTTGAACTAATTAATAAAAAATTTAATTAAAATAACAAATGGTGAATGATTAAGTAGAGGACAAGGAGGACAATGTGTTTAGGAAGAGTATACAACACAAAAGTAAGTAAAAGTTTTGGAGTGGGCCACTAGTCTGTCCATTCTATATATAGCTATAGCTAGAAAATGTCCAAATATATGGGATTGAATTATATATTACCAGGTATTTGTGTATTAATTTTGAAGAATTTTTTACTTAAAAAAATTAGCTTCGTTTTTTATTAAACTCTGATGGTGTATAATATTGTAGGTTAAATTAATTTGTTCCCGTTTCAAATATAATATATACTAAGGTGTATTGGAATATCTAAGAGATTTTCAAGAATTTTGGTAATGACCAAATACAATAAGAACATTTTAAGAAATAGGAATTAATTAGTACACTTTCTTAATTATATAATAATATATCTATTTTTTAACCATTAAGTTTTTCTTATTATTGAATATTCAACAGATTAGTACACTTCATTTTTACAACCTATTAAGGTATAATTACAAAACTCCCTGAAATCCCCAAAGAGTATGACAAAGATGAAATATTAGCTAAAATGCACCCAAGGTCCTTTAGTTTTGGAGTCAGAGGCATATATACATCCATTGAATTTTAAAATTTTGTTGACAGACCTTCTTATATTTTAATTTAGGGCATTCAACATTTTTCTGTTAACTTTTTGTTTACATTTATCTGTCATATGTCACGTAAGTACATTTTGTGTGAATATTTTAGTCATTTCACACTTTATGTCACGTAAGCACAATAAGGAGGTTTATTACAAAGAAAAAACTTAGGTGAAATTTTTTTATATGTTTGATATTAGATTCATCCAATCATAAACTTTATTTATACTTTTTCTTTTATGATTGGTCATATAAAATATAATCTTATATATTCTCTCTCCACCTACGATTGGTCATGCAAATTAAAAGCTTTTTACCATATATCTTATTTGTATTAAAGAAGATCATAGCAAATATATAAAGAATTTTACTTAAATTTAGTATTATTACAAATTCCTTTGTTTTTTCTCTCCAAATTTTTATAAACTAACCAAGGAGAATGATTATAAATTCTCTTTATTTACCCTCCATGGAGTCCATTCAAATAGATTCATAAAAGTAATAGAGTTTACTTGTAGGGAAAGGATATATATTTTTATGTCAAAGACTCGAATTTGAAAATTGGAATCTTTACCACTCTATCACTAAAAAATGATTTCTAGGTGATTGGAATAAATACTAGTCAAATTAAGCCTTTAGTTCACCGTTAATTCTTAATTAAATACATGGAGGCTCCTTCGATTTTTTCTGCATTTTTCCCTATTATTTTGAATGAGAGGGGCAAGCTATAAAATTCAGAAAGAATAAATGTCTTCAAGCAATTTCAAATGCTTCGATGGTTATTTCTTTTGCCTCAAGAACTCAAAGCATTATTGTCTCGTATACTTTCTTCTTCATTTTTTTTTTGGTCAGACTTTCTTCTTCATTTTGATTAGTGTGATTTTGAAATTGCCAGTGTTTTCTTGGGCCATGTAGTTTTTAGTCAAATATCATATTTTGTTTGTTTGTTGGGCTTGAGACCTATTTTTAGCAATGGTTTCAGTCTTTCAAACTTCTCTTTTTGGGCCAAGAGATTTTGATGGTTCTTTTAGAAATTTATAAGCCCAATTTATGAGCATTAGGGGTAAGGTTATTTGTAATTTGTATTCGGAAAAAACTTATGTGCTGTTACTTAGATGCTTTTGGTAAGGTTAATCAATTAAAAAAAGACATGTGTCAATTTCATGAAGAAAGTTGACACATGTCTTTTTTTAATTGATTAAATTGACACATGTCTTCTTTTAATTAGTTAACCTTACCAAAAGTATGTAAGCAACAGCACATAAGTTTTGTCCTTTGTATTCCAAGATATTATTATTAGGCTAAAGTATTATTTTGGTCCTCAATGTTTGTATGAAGTTTAATGTTGGTCCTCAGAATTTTTTTTGGGTCGATTTTGGTCCTCGAACATAACACCGTTAACTTTTTGCCGTTAAATGATGATGTGACATGCTTATGTGGCACACCGTATCTCCTACGTGTCATATTTTAATGACGTGGCATGACACATCACTGTCACGTCACCCCAGATGATGATGATGATAAGAATGATGATGAAAGAAAAAAGATGATGATGTGGCAATGTGAGGTGACGTGGCAGTGATATGTCATGCCACATCACTAAAATATGGCACGTAGGAGAGATGATGTGCCACATAAGCATGTCACGTCATCATTTAACGGCAAAAAGTTAATAGTGTTACGCTCGATGACCAAAATTGACCAAAAAAAACTTTGAAGACCAACATTAAATTTTTAAAATATTATATCCGTGTATTTATACTTATTTTTTTTAAAAAAAAAAAAGCAAGAGAGATGGGTAAGTAATGAATGAATTTAGATGTAACTGTAACATTTGAGAGGTATAGACTATAGACTCTCACTGACTTGCCCTTGAAAATTGAAATGAAGCAGAGGACGTGGGTCACAATACGATTTGACAACACTCAATAGAAAAGAGCAAGTAATGAATACATTTTTTTTTTTGTACAAAATATTTTTTTGTCTGTAAATAAATAATTAAATTATTATTTAGTTTTAAATTTTAAAACAAAAATATTTAATTCTTTTTTTTTAATGAAAAAAAATTACCCACCAAATAAGGCCCTCACATCGATCATAGGGTTTGAACCCTCACCCTTGTGGGGTAAGAGCCCAAACCTTAACCAACTGTGCCACTCCTCATTGGCAAAAAATATTTAATTCTTAAATTTGTAATTTTGTCAATTATTTAGTTACCCGAACGTTCGTTAGATAACCGAATGAAGTAGTCGTTAATTATTGACATGACTGGACTCATTTCCTTGCTTCTCCTCCTGTGTTGTCGAAAACTAGGTTAATGACCTCCTTCCCTGTTCTTGAAGCCAAGATTTGCTTGATGTACAACTATAATAACCACGTAATGTCTCGTCCTTGTAACAAAATCTTCTTCTATGTCGGCGGCGACACCCACATTGTCGTCGTTATTAGTGTCACGTCAGCAATTAATGATCACGTCACTCGGTTATCTAACGAGTAACGTTCAGACGACTAAATAGTTGACATAATTGCAAATTCAGAAACTAAATAATATTTTTTTTAAATTTAAGAATTAAATAGTAATTTAATCAACAATTCAAGGATTAAAAAGTCATTTACCACTTTTTTTTTTTAATAAAAGAAAGGTGATGCTCCCGGAATTATGACATGTTTGGTTACGTGAATGTTGGATGTAATGAGAATAGTAATGGGGGATGAGAATAAGAATGTTAAAAGAAATGAAAATGTCATGTCAATGTGATATGAATGAAATAAAAGTGGATAAAATAGTATTTTACCTTTTATATTAAAAGTGAAAATAAAAAAAATAAAAAAATAAAAAAAATAATTTTATCATAGTTAAAAAGTAAAGTATGTTTTAAAAGAATTAAAAAAAATGTTGAATTATATTATTAAAATAAGCAACCAAACCAACCATTCAAGTCTGAATAGTCTTATGTAGTATTACCCTAAAAAAATGATTGCATTTCTTTTGTTTGAATTTAAAAAGATAAATAAAAAAAAAAAAGAACTTTTATGGGTTAGTGATATCTATTCTGACACTAGCCTTAGTCCTACTATGATAGTTTTTTCTTTTAATATATAGTGTATGATATATGATAGGATGTCTTGAGAGTAGAAATAAATGGCGAGATAAAAATATATATATTTTATTTATAGGAAAATGCATTTCATTAAACACCAAAGCCATCTAAGGCAAGAGTGAAACCACTCTCTCACTATCAGATTCGAAAATGACCAAGCAAAATAGCCTCCGCCGACATAGGAACCGGGAGACGCTTAGCCACCGCCGCAAGAACACGGCCACCCCACTTTCTCACTAGCATCGATGTCAGGGATGAAGGGACGACCCATCCATTTCACCTCGCCCAAGCTCGCACCCGATCCACGAGAAGGGGGCGACACCGTCTAAATGGTGAGATCAAAATTAAGTCTTATAAATTTTTTTAAAAATATAGGTAGAGTAATAAGAAAGATAGAAAGAAAAAAAATTAGGAGAGAAAAAATTCAAAAAATAAAATATTTTTCTATCTCTTATTTGACCTGTACGTACCTTTTTTTTTTGGTCAAAAACCTGTATTTATTTACTCTGATTTTTAATTGAAGACACTACAAATTTGCAGCAACATTCTCTTCCCTCCCAAACCAAACTTTATTCCGAACTATATGGTTTCAGTTGGCTCGCCCTTTCTCTGTACCAATCTTGGCTGAGACTGCCCTGAAACTTGAAACATTCAACCCAACCTTTCGTCTTTCCTCTTTCACCGCCGATTACAGCTTTTTCCCCAAAGCAATGGACGCCGATGTAGCCCGCTGGATTCTGGAGTTCGTCCTTCGGAGTAACCTTCCAGATTCAACCGCCAAGAGGCTCTTCAGTATTTTGCCCATTTCTGGTGTCGATTCGCGCCTCAAGAAAACGGTACTTCTAAGGTCTATCAAATCTGATGTGTCCACGGCCTCACTCACAGAAACTCTACTGGACACTCTCGAGATTATCGAGGAGTTCGATAGGGTTGAAGGCACTGCAATCACGGACACGATGAAGCAGGCCTATTGCGCCGTTGCTGTGGAATGCACCATCAAATACCTCGAGGCATTGCCGGACGACGACGATGGCGACGACAACCATGGTTTGTATTTAGACGCCGTCAAGAGGATATGGAGGGATCGGATTGCGAAAATGGAGGCGGCTACGGCTTCTGGAGAAGGTAGTGAGTTGTGGACGGCTGAGTTGAGTCAATGGAGGGATAATATTGAGGCTACGGTTTGGGACTCGAAGGTGTGCGAGAAGTTAGTCAACATAAATTCCCGACGAATTGCACTGGAGAAGCTTAGGGCTTATTTGGCAGAAGCTTGGGAATTAATGGGCCCTTCTTTTCTAGAGTTAGCAGCAACTGCATTGTTTGAACAGTCTGAAGTGAAAGATGGTTCGTGTGGTTTAAGCAAGGATGCAACAGATAGATCGTATGAGGGTGGCGACATAGGTGTTGTTGAATCTGACTTGGCTCCTGATCCCTTGAATGTGGGTGAAGAAGCAAGGTTACAGAATTCAGTTGCTGGTGATGGAATGGAGTTTGATAATGCTGCAATCTGCTCGGAGAAGGTTGGTGGAAACAGGGGGAGTGAGCAATTGGTAAAGAAAGCTGTGATCTCTGATGATGGAAATCGGGAATCGGATGAGATTGTATCTCCTCGAGACATAGAGATTGGTCTGTTTTTCTTCCATGTTTTTCTGTTATTGATCTTGATTTGCGAAATTTTATACCTTTTGAATAGTATGTGGTAGTGGACTAGCAGCAACAACAAACAAAAACTTTGTCCACTAAGTAAGTTGGGCTAGATGGAACTTAGCTAATGTGTTTTATGTTGGCTCATTTTTATGGTTAGGTTGTTTATAGTTTGATCCATCCTGGAACTTAGCAATGCTTGTTATTGTTCAAGAAACTAGCTTTAAGCTGTGGATTCAAGGATGCAACTTTATTCTGCGTAATTTGAGGGCTTACAATGTGTCTCTTTTAAGTTGTTTCCATGGTTCTGCCTTACATTTGTTTTTCTTTTCTAAAAAAAAATAGAAGCTTCTTATTTTTCCTTATATTAGTAACAATAATCAATAAACATTTTTATTTATATGCTTTAAATTGAATTTTATGTAACTGTCCTTCTCAAGGGAGGAAAAGAAACTAGTGGATTATGGTTTGCTTGATTAAGCATGAAACTTCGTTTATGTTTTTTATTTTTTCTTACTTTCTACACCTACCACTGGACTGTTGCCTATTCAGATTAGTTTAGACAATGCATTTTTCTTTGCCACAATGGATATTTGTCTAATCAATTTTTTGGTGTCTGTAGTAGCATGTCAGAATAGTAAGTTACCAGATAAGCATACTGTATCCTCTACACGAGAGAGGGGAGTTAAAATTATTGGTGATGAGAAAGTGGGCCCAAAAACAATGTCGGGCAAATATGACCCTCTGCCTAGTATTGAAGTTGAAAAACTCCGGGAATCTCTTAAATCAAGTTCTCTGGAGTTAAAAGCAGCGGTCACAGACCCTCTTCCTGAGATATTGCAGAAATCTGACATTGTAAGATCTGAATTGGCAATGAAGGGCATTAGTCATGAACCACCTCTTGAAAATCAGAGTAGAGATGTTGATATACCAGAATCAAATACTTGCAGGAGCATTGTGCTTTATCAACCTATTGATGCTCTTGTAAAGAACTTTTCTGTTAATCAGAGCAATGTTCATTGCCCCAACTTAATGGAACGAAATAGTACTGCCCATACTCATGAGGTAATCTTGTTTTTGTTTTCTGTTTTAATCTGGTGGCAGGTTCTTTTTAAGTTTATAAGTATTAGGATGAGCTTGGTCTTGATCTAAAGGTGGAGTATTCTTTTTTTTTTCAAGTAAAACTGCGAAAATTCATTAATATTTAATAATAAAGGTGGAGTCTTAATTTTGTCTATACTTGGTTATTACACACACACATATATATATCTTTCATGGTCCCTTTCTCTGGTAATAATTTCGTGGAGACTAAGTTTTTGTTTTTATTTGAGTATATTTCTTTAGCATATTAGGTATTGTTTCTCTTTGCAGTGGGATGATTCAATAGATAACTTGCCTGAAGGAACGCCTAGGAAAAGGAGGAGAGGCAAAAGATGGACTACATTGGAAGAGCAGACGTTAGTGGCTGGTGTAAATAAGTAAGTGCTTGTTTTAAACTAGTGAAACCACAAGTATCCATGATTAAATATTTTGGGTTTTGATTCTTTTATGCATTCAATATACTCGAAAGTCGAAACAAGTAAAAAAATAGGAGAAGCTATGGTGATGTATTTAATTATAAATAATCTAAAAATGAGCCAAGATAGAACGCCATTGCTTGATCACACCATTTGGTGGGAAAAGACTGTGTATTTTGTTATTGTTGATGTATTCAAAATACCCAGAAAGCTTTGCATTTTGTGAAGTATTCGAGAATGCGTGAGCCATATGGGGTTTTTCTCACAAGTCAGCAATTCCACACTAGTTGACTACTTGAAGTGATTTGGGCTTCTAAGATCTTTTCTACTTGTATTGAGAAGTACATAAATCGGCTTTTTTTTTTTTAAGTTTCAGACTACATGATATTATGTTCTTTTTTTTTTTTTGGCCTGAATGATATTATGTTCTTATTCTCCATATTTTCTTATATAGGTTTGGCAAAGGGAACTGGAAGACTATCTTAAATTTCTATAGCGAGATATTTAAGAAGGCAGACAGAACTGAAGTAAGCCACTAATATACTCTATTGCTGTGCCTTGTTTCTTTCTGAATTTAAGCTTTCAATATAAGAATCATTTTTTTTTTCAGGTTGATTTGAAGGACAAGTGGAGAAACATGAAACTATAGTCACACAGAGGAACTATTTTGAATGTGCCTACCCTTTGTACATCTCAGCACTGTTTTGAATGTGCAGATTCACGTTTTGCTAGTTGCCCTCAGAAACTTTTTGATTGCTCCAATCCTTACTGGAAAATGCCGCCAATGCAGCTGTAGGATCTGAAGAAAAATCTGCATATATTTTGTTTTTTGAAAGTGCTGTATTAGGAGAAAAAAACTTGAATCTTGACTAGTTTATGTGGGCTAGATCCTTGCCATTAGTCATGTCAAATTACAGGTGTGAAAGAACCAAACCTTTGTCATGACTCATGAATTGATTTGGAGGGTAATTTATAGAGGCACAAGAGGTTGAAGAAAGCTGTTTTGCTTTTGGTTCAGTTCAGTGTTAATTTTCCAGAGAAATGAAGGGTATAGGCGTTTACTATGCTCTTTTAATGAGTTATGGCGATAGGCAACAGTAAGTGTATTCTTTTAAATGTACGAATTTTAAATTTTAGTCATGCTTGATTCGCTTTGTTAAATGAGAGCTATGAGAGCTCAGACTCAGTTCGAATAGCACGAGTAATATTATAAAAAATGAAACTATAATTCAATAAAAAACATAAAAGCCACAAATGCATGATACTAAATTATCATAAAATTTAATTTAAATGTAAATTGACTATATACTAATTTATTTATATGTTAAATTAATCTATAACTTTTATCTTTTCAAATATTTTAGTAACAATGAAATATTTAATATATAAAAACACAAAAAATATATAGAAATGTTTAATATATATACATATATCATTTAAATATTTCGGCCATAAAAAACTATATCATTTTAATATTATTATATATATAAGATAGAATAAAATATTTTTATATTTTATTTTTAAATGATTTGTTAATGAACTAAACCAATTAAATCTTTTTATTTAATAAATGAATTGAATCGAACAAGCTTTTATACAATAGCGCAGCATCACTTATTTGGACGGACTAATTTCTTATGCCTTAAACGTACAGAGTACAGACGACTTATGAGATTCACCAATATTTACACAATCCTCATTTTTCACTTTAGTTTTATTTCACCGTCTTAGAACATGTCAGTCTTTTGATTTGCTTGGCCTAAAACAACCTTTTCATTTGCTACTTAACAACATGTTTGAAAATATTTCTTTAATTCTAATTGATAGATAGTGTTCTTCTGGAGGGTTTTTCAAGCAACTTACATGAGAAGTTACATTTTACCCTTATACTCACCTCTTATCATTATAAAAAAAAAAAAACGAAAAATTTGAGTAAATTATCATTTTGACCACTAAAAGAGTTTGTTTTACTTAAACATTTGAAATATACAATTTATCTTAATTTAGTCTCATGTAATTTTTAAGAACTAAATTAAGATAAATTATATTTTTAAAAATTAAATTTGATATTTTCATATTTTGGTGATTAAATTAAAATATATTGCATCTTTCAACCAAAATGATATTTTATCAATTTTTTACATATTTGATTCTGTCTAATTAATATATATTAAAAGTTTAATAGATTAAATATATATATTAAAGGGAAGTGCACCGAAGTCTAAAAAAACTGAAACAGCTAGCCAAAGGTGAGTAAAGTTTCGAGGCTTATTGGTTTCTTATTACATATTCTAGACCTTCTGAACGGGTTCAGATGATAATGGTAGCATAGTGTAGTCTTGTGTCTTGGTGGTAAGGTTAGAACCATTGGAGAAGCTAATAGGACTCTCCTTGCCTCCTGGTCTGGAAGAAGCATAGCCATACCATATCATTCCCACTATTGCAATCATCATCCCTAGAACTACTTGCACATTTAAACCCTCTCTTCCAAACAAACCGAATCCCAATATCAGCACCAGAATAGTCTTCATATGCCCTATAACTTGAAATGACACTGCAGTAAACCTACCAATGCATATGAACTGACTCAGGTTTGTCCCCACTGCAATACTGCATGACAGAAGTATCAACAACTGCACACAACAAAAGCAGCTCATCATCAGCTTAATTAACGAGCTAGCTTCAAAAGCAGCAGCCTAACTCCATCTCTAATTGCAAGTAGATAAGCTGTTTTCAGAATTTGAATATATCACCCTCAGTCTAACCCAATTAAGAAAGAGTAAAACTACTTTTTGATCCTTAAGAGATTAGTCATCTAACGATTTAATCCCTGAAAGATCATAATATACTTTTTGGTCCTTAAAAGATTACGAAATAATGAATCCCTGAGCCGTTACCTCTCAACGGAGATAGTGATGTGGCTTGTTAAATAATGATTGATACTATTAAGTTATTTATTGGGCGACAAATAAGTTTGCCTATATGAAAAAGAAAATGTCATCTTAACATGCTAACTCATAAATCCATCTCAACGTGCCACCTCTTAAATCCATCTCAGATTTGGCATCCAATAAAGCACTTAACATGATGTGGAGATGGGTTTATGAGTTGGCGGCGTGCTGAAATATTTTTTTTTCATATAGACAAGTTTATTTGGCATCCAACAAAGCGCTTAAGAGTACCACATCACTTGCTCCATTAATAGCCAACGGCACAGAGATTAACGAGTTGATTGTCTTGATTTTTCGGGGACCAAAAAGTGTATCATAATATTCCAGAGACTAAATCGTTAGATTTCTAATCACTCGAGGACCAAAAAGTAAGTTTACTAAAAAAAGAGATAGAAACTTACAAGGGATGTCAAACTATAGGCATAGGTATTAACTCGCTTGTTGGTCAACCAGTAGTCCAGAAAGGGACCTAATACAAGTAGACTTGCTGCCTGTGCTGGAGCAGTGTGGCCTAACAAGTTAAATGATCCAAGAGAATACTTCCTCTGAAGAAAATGTACATACTGCACAGAACAATATAGTGTAAAATGTATAACTATTACATGTTGATCTGTTTCTATCATCTTCTAAATAGGATTCAGGGTTTAATATAATCCTGTGTTACTATACTTACATACTGCTGAAGTGCAGTGCTCCAAACAGCTACTACAGCAGCTAAGAAACCCTTAGTATTGACGCTCACATCAGTGACTGTACAGATAGCCACACCAAATAGAACCAATACAATGCTTAGCTTTGTGTCCCTTGAATATTGCACCTTGTCCAACACAAGTTCCAGGAAACATGATACAGGTATCATACTCAGCTTAGCTATCTGAAAATTTTCATTTCAAGAGGTAATCAATCAACACAGAAAATAATCAATGATATCTTTGTCCAAAATCTGATAATTTTTTTTTGTTACTTCCAAAACTTACCTGATAGAACCCCACAGAGTTCCACATCAAACTCACATTCATTCCCACAATGGAGAAATTTGAAAACAGCACAAATTTGAAGAGATCAGATAATGGCAGATGAGTGGTCTGGATATAACCAAGCCGGTTGAGAGTCGTCGTCAACAATGTTGTTGTGGCGAAATGCAGACCGGTTAAGGTTGTAGCTGCATAACATACATCATTATATCTAAACAACTAGACTTATATGCAGTTCTTTATATATTTGCTATCAATTTTCCATTCAGAGCAAAGCTTGTGGAATTTTGTTTAAGTTGTATAAAACGTACACGTCGGTTTCTTTCTAATTAGAGAACCTGCTAATTGTTTTCATATATAAAAATTATCAAGTCAGGACTCAGGATTAGTGCAAAGCTGGTGAGGAGGGACATACCAAAAGTAAAACCATAAGTAGCCATGAGTGATTTGTTGACCATGATTATTCCTACAGAAGTGACCACATTGAACAACCATGATGCTGCATCAATGGCAGTCTTCCTATCAACCTTGCTTGCAGAAGACATTTCTAGCTGGAGATTCCACCGCTTTAATATCAGAGGAAACATAAGAATTCAAGTAAATCATATGATGTTAAATTAGCAATAAGCGATTCAGTGTTTCTTACGAACAATCTTCAAGTTCACCACAAGAAGAGCCATAATTCAGCCAAAATTAGAAAAGGAATCCTCGAAACCCATGGAATTCCAATACGTACCTGAGGGAGAAAAGCGAGGAAAGAGGCAGGCCCTAATGTGAACTGTGAAGCAGCATCATCGGCATAAGAAGCGAGAGAGAAAGAGGCAGTGGAGTCTTCGAGAAGTCTCCGAGACAGAGACAAAGAAGCAGCTCATACATTTTGTACTTTGCCCACTCCTTATTTGACTGCTTGCGCCTAAATCGCGGATCGAAGAAGGATGTGAAGGAAGCAACAAGAAAGAGAGAGTATGGGAAACGTGAAGACGCCCTACTTTCACCGCATAACAGTTATGGCTCTGCCTCTGAAAATTTATGAGAAATAGGGAAATTGCTTCTCCCTTCCTTAAATTCAGAAATAGTAGAAAGGTATTATCATATGGGTTTAAAGGTGGTTTTATTTATCAGTGTCCTTTTCTTTCGGCGTCTGGTGTGAGCTCTTGTCTTCTCCATTTAATTTCAGACGGAGTTTTTGATTTGTGAAATGTTAATGGTTCGTTTTTGATGGGGGAAAATCAAAATGAAACGAGTTAAGATGTCTCAGTCATGCGAGCATTCGTCATTTTCTTCTGGGTATTATGCATGAAGTATCATATTGGTTAACGTTGAGTCATCTTGAGAAAGTTATTGACTAATTGTAGTAATATGAGGCCTGTTTAAAGATATGTAGAGCCCAAATATGAGTTACTTGGGTAGGCCCATAATTAATCAAACGGTTTATACTCTAGAGTAATCCTGTTCTTAGGATACAAACATGATAAAAGTTTATTATTATCGTTGAAGTTCGGTGTATCTCTTTAATTATATAATGTCATTTGTTAATATTAATAAAAATTCACATTATTTAATATCCACCTTAACTTGATTAAGGACTAACTGATTGGAGGGATGTACTTAAGTTTAGTACTATTGTATTACTGAACATCTACTCCTGTTCTTGGTGGAGTTATAAGAGAGATAGAGAGAAAATTTTTTCTCTTTTTTAATTTTTTTCTCATATAATCTTTTATCTCTATCTCTCTTATAACTCTAACAACAAATATAGATAATTACTTTAGAGGATTCGCTCTCCATGGTTAGTAATAAGGCCCCGTTTGGTTGCATGGATGTTGGCTGTAATTCAATATTTTTCATACCAAACATATACTTTTACAATTTGATAAAATTATGTTTTTGTCTTTATTTTTTACCCACTTTTATTACATTTCCACTTTTAATATAAGGATAAAATGGCCATTTTATCTTATTACATTCACTTCACTTCACATCACATTCTCATTCCCTCTAATATTTCCATGCACATTCTTTTCAACATTCTTATAACCAAACGAGAGCTACATATTTTTGTTTACTAAAATGTCATTTTGGTCTTTAACACATACCTCTTTAGTCAATTTGCCCTTTAGTTGTTAATTTATTGACTACTTATATTTATTTAATTTTTTTCTCCTTCAAAGATGTATTTTGTCTCAAGTTTGTTCTTAAGATATAAAACTGTCAAATTTAGTCCATAAACAATGTAGTTGGTCTCCATTCTCTAAAATAAACAATTTGTCTCTATTAGTCACTAGGGATCTTTATTAACATAATTGGAAAAAATTAAGACTAAATTAAAATAAATTATAATTTTTAGAGACTAAATTTGATATTTTTATTATTCATATATAAAATTGAGGCAAATTACATATTTCAAATACTAAAATAAAACAAGACATAAATACCATTTAATATTAAAAATCTGGCATATTTACCTTAAATTAATAGAGTATCAAATAACAATAATTTGTATACTAAAGATCAATTTTAAGTATATTTTCAATATTTAAAAAATTTATAAATACAAATACTTAAAATGTATAGATCTTAAATTTTATGTCTCAAAGGAAAATTTTATTTAATATATGCATATTAAATAATAAATTATAGTATCGTATTAAGAGCATTTAATAGTTTTCAAAATGTATATACATATATAATTCAGTGGTATAATTGTAATTTTCTTATAAAGTTTAATTGTAAATACTATACCTTATATGTAATTGATATTCTTTAAAAATAATCTTTACAAATAAAACATTATTTAACATTAATATTTTTAAATATATCTTCATATCTATATCATATCGCAATGTATTGTATCGGGTCATGCTAATTATTATTTAACAATAGCATCCAAAAATATTATTACCAATTAATTTTATATTTATCCTATAATCAAAGAACCAAATTAATTAAAATTTGAGTTTTAACTTTCAAGAGACTGAATTGATATATTTTATATTTTGGGTAAATTGATATATATGTTTTTTTGGTAAAGTATATTTGATATTCTCAACGTTTGAGCCTTCGATCAAATATGCCATTAACATTTGATTGCGGTAAATAATGTCTCTCCAACATTTCACTTTTCAAGCAATCTTACCATTTTCACTAATACCGTTTAAATGGATAATAGTTTTGGCTTATATGGTATGACATCGTTAGAGAGAAACTTCTTTCATTGTTGAAGATGCGCCGATTCGCCAAGTTTTAGAGCAAAGTGATGGCAAAAATGGGTAGCTTAAGGTAATTCTTTGCAAAATTTAAGAGACAAAGGGTTAGGATAAATTGTAGTGTTTTATGATGATATGAAAGATGGAAGAAAATATAACGTGGCATAAATAAACCCAATCAATTTTCTTGTCACATCATGCGAGTCACCACCTTATCTATTTTAATGGTGTTAGTAAAAAAGATAAGATTGTTCGAAAAATAAAATATTTTGGTACAATTGATCGCAATAAATGTTATGAGTATATTTTTAAATACTAAATTACAAATTTATAATTTCAAAAAAAAAAATATAAATCTTTTCATTGCCAAATTATTAATTTACAATATTTAGTATAGTAATTACTTCTAATTTTTAACTTTGTGAATCACAAACAATTTCTTATTACCATTTTCATAAAATCCCAATTTTAAAAATATTTTAAAATAAATAAAGATTTAAAATACACTAATTTTTAAAAAAATTACTTTAATGATGAACACCAGACAAATAATAGCTTGAAAAGGCAAAGTTGAGAAATTATTATTTATACCACGTGATTTACTTATTAACTAATCATATTTATTTAAATTTTTATTTTTTAAATTAGACATATACATTACGCATATTAAATAAAATAAGAATAAATATATAATTATTATTCATAAATATATAAATGATAAAGCCTAATACATCTCTTTACTATTTTTTTAATAATATCTTATGGATAACATATGTATTTTAAAAAGGAAAAAATTGAAGTTGATTAGGTGGTTGATATGAAGTTCATCAATTATAAATTGTATTTTTACTCTCTCTCTTTTTTGATTGGTTGTATAATTTATTGTCTTTTATATTCTCTCTCTATAATGATTGGTTATATAAATTTTTTTTGCCACGTGTATAATATTATCTATATATTAATTAATAATATTATCTATATCTTTCTATTTATTTATCTTGTGTAATCCTATTTTTTTTTTAAAAATCATATTTATCTATTTCTTTTTATTTAATTAAAGGAATATGATGAATACATAAATATTCCTCAAGTGTCACGTGTTGTGACGTACACGTCATTAAGTATTTAAAGTATTTTTGAAATTAAAAAGGAGCATCCATAGATGCCCAATAGGCAAGATACGCCACGTGTACGCCACTTGGATATTCATCCTCACCGTCGTCTCTCTCTCTCACACACACAAAAACAAAACCCCTCTCTCTCTCTCTCTCTCTCTCTCCATTCTCCTTTTACTTACCCTCAATCAATCCCATTCCTCATCACTCACACAATATAAATACCATTCCCTTAATCCCCTTCTCTCCCTTCTTCCTTCCTTCCGCCTTCTTCCTTCCCCTTTCGATTCCCATGGCCAAGAAGAGGAAGTCCGTCGCTACACGCCTCGATGAGGTCGATCGCACCATGTACTCCACCTTCTGCAGCGCCGCCAACTCCCTCTCTCAGCTTTATACTCAGGCTATGAACCAGCAAAAACTCTCCTTCCAAGCCGGTGAACGTCACGCGCTGGTTCGATCCTTTCTCTTCTTCTTCGGATTTTCCTAATCGTAACCGATTCAATTGAATCTGTACGGGTTGAATTGTTTATCAACCCCTCTTGTCACGCACCGGATAGGTTTTAATCTCAACTACTTTTTGGTACTGTTTTGATATCGGAAGCTTTTTTTTATACTAATTAGATATTCACAATTGCCTATCGGAAAGTCAATAATAGACACCGGACACCGGCTTGTTTTGGTCTGATTGGTTATAGATTCCATCCGTTACCCTTCCTGGGGAATTCAGAATATGCCCTAGTTCTATTGTTAAACTAATTTGGTATAAAGTGCTTTTGAGTTTGACATTTGCGTCTATATGCATCATTTGATGTCTTGTTTCGTTGAGTCAAGATTTGGGCAAATCCGTGTTTCATTCTTCAATTGAATATCTTGGGGACTCCTCTATAAGGACTGTGTTTCAAATTGTTCTTCTTTGTTTTAGGTATGTGAAGTTCCTAATTGACATTGTGGTCCTTTTTTGCATGGATTTTTGAACCTTCAACAATTCTGTAATATGTAATCAAAACTAGCTTGATTTTACTATTTCCTTATTAACTAGTTTGTTGATACCTCTAGCTTCTCTGCTGTGTGTGTAGTTATGTTGTTGCCCACGGTCAAGACTTGATATTGCTGTCGTTTCTTATTTTGATTAACACTGCCTCCTTTAATTTACAGGAAAAATTATATCAATGGATTCTCAGACAACAACAAGAAGGATCAAGGGTGGCAACAATTGATATAGTGACTTACTTGCAGGTTTTTTTTTTTTGTCTCTGGATATTTCTTTACCGATTTTTTCCCCTCTTGTTGGTCGGGTGGAAGAGTGTGTGTTGTTTTTTTTTTTGGGGGGGTCTTTGCGTGCTTTAGCGTTACTTCTTCAATGAATTGTTAATTTTCTCTCTGCCTTCGTTTCTATTCCAATTGATTATGAAATTTCCTTTGTCTGTCATGATGTACATCCTATTTCCATTTTGCATCAAGTTTGTCCTTTTCATGGAGTAGGCACTCAACTTCTGTTGCATCAAGTTTGTCTTTGCACATAGATCTCCTTTCAATTATTCAAATGTGAAACTTCCTTTGAAGGGACATAAAGGTTAAACCCAAGTCTTACAAATGGATGTACTGGGCCTGATAACAACCTTTGAGCTTGTCCTTAACAATCTCCAGGACAGTGATTTGATGCTATGCAATAGCAACACCATATAACTTCCTTAGCAATAACACAATGGACGAGGCCAACTATTGTGACTCCTTAATCATGGGTTTTGTGTTCTGTATGTAGAATGAGATTGAATATGGAGCAGAAGAATCACCAGTGTCCCCAAGGCAGCCATTTCATCAGCAGCACTCCCAGAATGCAATGCATGCTAATAATGTTAGTGCACCCGTGCCCTCTAATGCATTTACAGCAGCTGTTATAGGGCAAGGAATTCGCAGTGGGCAACCTGATCAACAACCAAAGAATTCTGTGTTTTCCAACGCTCTTTCTAGCCCGATTCGTCGCAGCCTTCAGCCATATCAGCTAGCACAGGGGGGTAGTCTTTCAAGTAATGTCATGTCATCTGGGAATGGAACCAGGAACTGTGAGATAGGTTATTCTAATGGCCAAAACAGGGATACTAATTCTTCCAACTCCACAGATAGCATGGACATGCATGCGGATAGTCCAGACCATGATTTTTCTTACTGATGCTGATGCTGATGCTATTGCTAGAATAGGGAACATCAAATGAAGGACAAGTTGGTGGCTGCTGACATCTCTGGTTATAACCGTGTGTGATGTGATGAGGAATGTTGAAATTTGATGTGGATATTCCTTTATTCATTTGTGTATCATGTGGTGGTCCAGTTTGAATATGTAAGGTGGTTTTCAAAGATACTACTCCATAAACGGATTGTAGAACAAGCGTTTTCTGATTATAGTATAAGATAAGATAGTAGTGTGCCATATTTGCAGTATGGTTTTTATAACTTATATTAAATGTCTTCATCTATTAAAAGTGTAATTCTCATTATATCTTGGCACTTGCAAAAATCATTTGATTTAGTCATAATTTTTGGATTTGATAATTCTTTTAAAAAGTTGTTCTTAACTGATAAATTATTAAACTTAATATGTATCTTGAGATTAGGGATGACAATGGGTAAGATGGATATTTAGTGGTATTCGTTTGAAAAATATTCTAATATCTTATAGATATTAGATGGGATATGGATAGTAAAATGTAACTATTTATTGAATATTGCACAAATTTAAATATTGGTTTCAAATAATCTGTATACATAAAAAAAAATTGCGTATTAGTGTTATTATCAATAAAAAAAATAATAATCTGGATACATATGAATACTAATTAGTGTTATTGAATTGCGTTTGATTTTAGTTGAAAATGAAAGTGTTTCTACGGCTACCATTTTAAAACAAAAATCTGACTCCTTTGACTACTAAAACAAAATCATAAATTGAAATGTATTTTATATCAGTTTTTTTAAAAAAAAATTAAAAAAATACATATTTCAATTATTTGATTCTCTTTGAAAAAAAATTCTTACTATTCCGTTTGTGTCTTTGTTGAACATAATAGGGCTAGCCCATTAAGGCTCAAAGTCCTTAAAATTGAGAGCCCAAAATATCTCCACGAGAAGGCCAACTTAGCCCAAATCTATCGAATGTAACAAAAAGTCAAAAACAGAAAACAAAACTAAAAATTCTTTGCCGCCTTTTGCCTCCGAAAACATAATTGAATGGCACACATTGCCACCCTTGTTCACATTCATTCCCGCTCTCATTGTCTTTTGCAATTTCTCATTTCTCTCTCTCTCTCTCTGCGACTCTGCCTCTGATCCCAGTAAGGTATGCTTCTATTCTATCCGAGCATTCTCCAACTTCCTAAATTTTCAACCTAGCTTCTTGAATTTTACGCTTTCTTGGGTAAATTGAGTCCAATCGTTGTTCTTGTTTATCATTCTCGTAAACCTGTTCGCCTGGATTGTTTCTTACTTGCATCTACTCAACTTGACGAGAATTCGCTTGCGTTTGGCCTTTTTCTTTTTTGTTTAATATCGTTTCCTGACATTTTGTATGTTAGAAATCCTTGGTTACAATTTTATGGGATTTTATGTTCTTTTTAATTACATTCGTATAACTGAATTAGGGCATTAGGTTGTTTAAATTCTAGCTTACCGCGGTGTGATTTTTTGTAATTATGATCGAAATCACAATTGGGTTTCTGTGATCTCCTCTCTGTCTCTTAAATTGACATTTACAGTCTGAAATGTTAATCCGTGTTGGTAATTATGGTATTAATCTGCGCTTCTGTGGGACGATAATTTATGCCTTCAACGATTCTTGTAGGTTCACAAGCTTGACAAATTTTGATTTCATATGCTATATTAGTTTGAATAACTAAAACAAACGGTGGATGGTTCTGTTCAGTTCTTAATTTGCGAATTTTCTTTAAAGGTGACAATTTATAAGCAATGGAAGCATCTATTTGGAAAGAATGGTGAACGAAGGACTAAGGAGTAAAATCTGGTCGATTTCTTACTTTTAATTATAAGAAAATTGTGTAATAGCTAATTGACCAGCTACCTATACCCTTTTGGTCTGCTGTTATCTGTTTCTCTTTGTTATGCAGTAAACACTTATGGTGATCTCCTAACAGTAAATATTAAAAGTAAACTCAGTCCATGATGATGCTTATTTGATGAATTTTCTAGTGATTGATTTTTTATTATACCGTCAGCTTATCATATTTATTGTTTCTTTGGTGCTTTCTCTTGAAGAAAGATAATGATAAAGGTTATTTCCCAATCTCCGTTTCAGGAAAGTTGAACTAACATGAAAAGAGGAAGATCACCGGTCAGAAAAACTGTAAAGACTTCAAAAATGTGCATTCAAAAGACAGGATTGGTTGAAGTAAAAAATTCTTCAAAGGGAACTAATAGGACGATTCACGAAAAACATGGTGACACATCTTACTTTACTCTAGTTTTGCATTGGTTTAAATTATTGTTTGGATTTTAATTGCCCTCTCAATTGTTGTACCAGATGTTCTCTTTGTGTTGAAGAAAATTTGGATTCAAATCTGTAGATTAAACTATCCTGTTATTATCTTTCTTCAGAAAATTGATGATATTTCCTTGGATTAGCCGATACATACTGGAAATATGAAGATATTCATTTGTCATTATCCTGGATATTTTGCTGAAACTTTTCTTTTCTTTTCTTTCTTTTTTTCTCTAGGATCTTGTGAAAAGTTGTTGGATGAAAATGAGGATCATAATTCACCTCTTAAGAAAGCTGTGGGAACATCCCCAGAACTTTCTGGCCAAGATATATTCCTTACAGAAGAGAGGAGAACTCTTAAACTGTATCCTGGCCAAGAAAACAATTCTTCTAGAAAGATGAAGTTGCAACTTTTTCCAATAAATAAAGGCACACAAAATGGACTGGAAAAGGTCAGACGATGAAACGTGAAATATTTGGACAAACTTAAAAATGCTTTACATCTTTACTAGTCAGTATGAATTTACGTGTTTTCATGTTTTCCTCTTCAGGATGGTCACAATCCATATTTGGAACTCACTCTTGGAGGTCAAAAGAAAATTTCTTCAGTGCTAAAACACCTTGGAAAAAAGTGGGGAAATTCAACAGTAGCTATAGGGGAACCTATGCTTTTTCCATACTATGTAAATGAAAATCTATCTAACTGCAGAAGGTGGACATTAGATGATAGTGGAATAACAACAGAAGTAGTCTATGCTGCTGTTGGAAGCCCTCCTATTTTCCGGTTAAGGTATATATCTGATCAATTTCTTTCGTGTTCCTTTTTCTGTGTGATAGATAGTTTATATAATCTTGTTATTTGCCCTCTGTTTTAAGATACGGTTGGTTCTCAACTCACGAACCTAAACCTTTTTGTGAGCTTTCCGCATCATTTGTCCGTGGGGATGGTTTACAGTCTGAAGGTACACTGGGAGGTTGCAATACAAATTCTAAGACTTCAAATGAACCAGACAAGGTTGAGGTACCAAGTAAGGAGCTCAGAGTAATTGATACAGATAGTGCAGTTGTGGCTCAGAAATTCGACAATGTATCGGTTGTTCCAGTGGTAAGCTGTTATATTTTGTTGTGCATTTTTTATTAACAATGGTAGGAGTTAATTAGCAAGCAATTTATTACAGGAGACATGGGGATTGTTGGTTGATATGGATGAAGTATTTACTCATTTTATATGTGGGGATTATGGAGCATAGATGTTTCTAAGCTTACTTTATCACTTATAAATTCCATCCTTGTAGTAGTCATAACATAATTATCCTGAAAATACAATTCCTTCTCTAGTCTGTTATCTAACATATTCTTGTTTTTGTTTTGACTAGGATAATGAGCCAATAAGTAGTAATCTGGAACAGCCATCTTTGCTGTGGATTGATAGTCTTACGAATATAAGCATAGGGGGACTGCTGTCGGATGCATCCTTACAGGGAAAGTTAGATGCCCTTGATCATAAATTATGTGACACTAATGCAGGCACGCAACTGAATCAAATAATCTCTGATTCATTGGATGCTTTCATTGCTTCCCAAAATAGTCATCCTCGTGTTTCAAGACAATCTACTGAAGACTTACGCCCATTCTTACAGGGAAAGTTAGATGCCCTTGATCATAAATTATATGACACTAATGCAAGCACGCAACTGAATCAAATAATCTCTGATTCATTGGATGCTTTCATTGCTTCCCAAAATAGTCATCCTCGTGTTTCAAGACAATCTACTGAAGACTTACGCCCATCTATATTGGATGCTGAAGAAACATGTCATGCATTTCCTCTTCAAAAGTTCTCTTCCTCAGGAATAAATGTGCAGACTGCGAGTGGAAAGGCTTATTCTGGAACCTGTAGTCTGGATGTTTCTAACCAATTCAAGTTTCCAAATGCAGATAAGGTTTGTTGGTCATATATTTTGGTTAGAATCTCTTATTAAAATGTACTATTGTTTCATGTTGCTCATATCTGATCTTGTGATGCTAAAACTTATAGAGTCAATTTGTAAGTCAGTTTGTTTCATATGGCTGTCGACTACCTAACGCAACCCTCCTCTTTTATTTGGGCTTGAGACCGGCATAGGCAGAGTTTACTTCTTCACCTTTTACCAACCAACTTTTTTTTAATTGTCCTTTTTTTCCCCAATCACTTTTTAACTTTTGGGATTTAGATCATTTATTTTTGGTCTTTTTATATATATAAAAGAAGACTTTGTAGAAGACAATGTATAACTTTAGTCAAACTCAAGAATACATAATAGGTTCTGAAGGCTTTTAGGAACAGTACATTTAAGGTTTCTCAGTAACCTATAGAAAAACTGCATCGCTGGTAAAATATGTTCATACGTGGGAATCAGGATTTACCATTATGTGACACCAGCGTCCTGTTTCTGTATGTAGATTGTATGTGCCATGGAAGCTTTCTTCCACTTATGATTATTTACGTAAGTTTTTGTCTGTCATGGTGTTATAAAGGCTAATGATCAGGATGGATTGCCACAAGATCCTGCTTCGGAGAAAACTGAGACAGACTTAACTCTTCTTTCACGTATATATGATGATGAAAGAAGTCTTGGGTTAACAGGAATCAGTTGGGTACGTAAGCCTCTTATTAAAGTATATATCTATCATTGGTTGTTATGTTATCCCAGATGGCTGATTTAAATTATAATATTGGCATGCAGAATGATTCTTTGGGGCCGTTTGATCTTGGTATGCCAGCTCAGAAGCTTACTGGCGGAGACAGTGTAAGCATCGGTGGATTTGTTAGATAGCAGCTTAGATTCATACATTGGAAAACCAAATGACTCCATCCTCTGGAAGATTAGTGCACCATATAGAAGAACATTTTACATAGTAGAAACACAAGCTGTAAAGAGTAAAGACAAGGAAAAAAGACAAAAGTAAAGAGGCCTGCTGATAAATTGAACTTTCCTTTAGAGTAATGGCAGTATAGCATAAAGACTTGTAGCAACGGCTAGTTCTCAGGTGCCAAAATCAGAGTTCTTGAGGTGTCTGTCTACTATTTCTTTGATGATTTGTCTTCACTTTGATCCTATAATTTTCAAACAGATGTCAACTGCTAGGGAGTTTGTGATAAAAATTTCCAGTTGGGATGGTCTTGAACTTGTCATAACATATTAATTAACATATGATACATATCTGTTTATTCATTGTTTATTATTTTGTTTAGACCTAATTGGTGGCACCGAAGGCTTGGCTAACTTGATCCTTCCCGGAATATTAAATTTCAATTATATATATATATATTTGAGAGAGAATTAGTTTTCTTATCAATTACTTCAATTAATAACTAAATTAGTTGCCAGTATATCAAGTCCATTATCAATTTAATTCAATGTTTAATATATTTATTATTTGGGGTTTAATTATTTAATAAATGAATGTACAGTTCCTGCCTTTCCCCTTAAAAAATTGGGTTTAGGGCAACAGTAAATTTGTCATATACCACAGTTCAGAATTGATAAATTTAGGATACTCAGACATATCCAATATTTAGTGACTGAATGTAGCGAAAAGATAACATTTCATTATAATATCCTTGACCAGTAAATTGAGAATTAATTTAGTTGATTCATGTAAATGAGATTTGGCTACAAGTTTTAGGATCAAACTGTAATATAACTCACAGAGTTTGTTTTAAGCAAAAAAGACAATGAAAAGGTATTTATTTACATGTTCACTATTTGGCGTACGTAATGGCAGTCTTTTCAGAGACAATACGAAATCCCCTGTTCGTCAAAAACAGAGTCCCTTTCTTGTTGATAAGTTGAGATAATCCAAACGAGTTTTTCCATTCATTTCTTCAATCGTCATTGACGGAGAAAGCCTAATTTCATTCCCTGCTTCTGCTTCATAGTAATACTTCCAAAATCCTCTCTTTCACATTCATGCCGGCCAAAATAGCTTCTTCTCCTTCCTTCATCATCCTCTTCTTCTACACATTCTTCTTCTCCTTCTAACTCACTCTTCTCTGTCGTCATGGGTTGCGTCAACGGCAAGCAATCTCCGTCTCGCATCGACGGCTTGAAGAAACGCAGTGGCTATGTTGAGAGAGTTAGTGCATCCAAGCCAATCAACCACAGCTTCAGTAATCAGAGGCCGCAATATTCTGATAACAAGACAAATATGAACTCAGATCAGATCAAAGCACATGGGATTTCAACTTCAAGTTCAAGAAATGAGAGTGGCGGTGTGAGAGTACAAGCACAAGTACAAGGAGAAAGAAAAAGAGCGAATATTGGTAGAGAAGATAAGAATAACAATAATAATGATGTTGGGAATGTTTCTAACAGAGCTGTGGACAAGATGATTGGAAGAGATGAATATGTGGACGGGTGGCCTAAGTGGCTCGTTGATAATATACCTCCACAAGTTTTGGCTACCCTTGTTCCCAAGAGTGCTGATTCTTACGAAAAGCTGGCAAAGGTAATCACTAATAATTGATACATTCTTTACTAGTTTGGTAGTGCTTCTTCTCGGATTGAGAGAACTTTATCCTCGTTATGAAACTTTAGCCAACTCAAATCAGATTAAACAGAATCCATAAGACTTCTGGTGATTTTGAACGATAAAGTTTGATAGTGCTTCTTCATCATCCCGCAGCACATTTTCTGGCTAACTTGTTTGCACAATTGCATTTCAAATGTATCATAAATTAAGAAACTTAATGCAATTTTTCATCATCCCTGTTCCCCCATAAGCGAGTTCCTGAACACCATACTGTAATATTTCTATATGTTTTGTCCATTTACATTAGGATTCAGAATCTCAAGTCACTTCTTTCCCTCTTTCCTATATATGGAGAACGACCTAGGAGTCTCTGAATGTTTCATGCATTTGGGTTACAGATAGGACGAGGAACATATAGCAATGTGTACAAAGCCAGAGATAAGGACACAGGAAAGATAGTTGCCATGAAGAAGGTTCGTTTTGACACATCGGATTCAGAAAGTATAAAGTTTATGGCAAGAGAGATCATGATTCTTCAGAAGCTGAATCACCCCAATGTCATCAAGCTTGAGGGCCTAGCCACCTCAAGGATGCAGTACAGTCTTTACCTGGTCTTTGAATACATGCAGTCAGACCTAACCCGAATCATCACCCGCCCCAGCGAGAAACTCACTGAACCACAGGTAAATTTTTTTTAATTGACCAGAAACATATTATTAAAATATAGTTATACACTTACATGTTATATAAGTATCTGCTAGATAGTTATGGTAAGGTTATTGTCATGTGATTTGAATGTGACGAGTTCAAATCCTGACAACAAATTCTCTGCTTGCAAGAGTAAAGCTGAATACATCTAAAACTTTCTTCAGACCTCACCTGTTGATAAAGTATTGATCAACCTAGTCACTTTGTAAATCGCTGATGGTTAAGCACTTGTGTTTTGTACAGATCAAGCGGTATATGCAGCAACTGCTTTCTGGTCTGCAGCACTGCCATAAGAGAGGAGTGATGCACAGAGACATTAAAGCTTCAAACTTGTTAGTAGACAAAAAAGGGGCTCTGAAAATTGCAGATTTTGGGCTTGCAAATTCCTTTGATCTTAAACCTAAAGGTCCTCTCACAAATCGAGTGGTGACGCTCTGGTACAGAGCTCCTGAACTACTCCTGGGTTCAACAGATTATGGATTTGGCATTGATCTGTGGAGTGCTGGATGCCTTTTGGCTGAGATGTTTCTAGGAAAGCCCCTTATGCCTGGCAGGACTGAGGTAATATAAATAATATAGGTCAAAAGCCCAATTTTGGTCCCTTATGTTGTACTTAAGTTTTATATTGGTCCCTTATGTTTCAAAAAGTTTAAATTGATTTTTTATGTTGCACAGAAGTTTCAAATTGGTCATTCCGTCCATGTCTTCCGTTAAGTGCTGAGGTGGACATATCATCTCTCCAACGTGTCCATTTAAACTGACGTGTCATGCCACGTCATTTTCAATTTCATTATTTGTGATGACGTGGCATGCCACGTCAGCAATTAACTTAAGAAATTGACGGAATTGAACGGAATGACCAATTTGAAACTTTTGTGCAACATAAAGGACCAATTTAAACTTTTTAAAACATAAAGGAGCAATATGAAACTTGGATGCAACATAAGGGACCAAAATGGGCTTTTGGCCAATAATATATAGAGTAAATTGCTGTTTTGGTGGTAGAAAAATTCTACTTGTCTCAATTTAATCACCAAATTATGAAAATATCAAATTTGACGCTTGAAACTTGTCTCAATTTAGTCTATGAATAATCAAAATATCAAATTTGGTCACTAAAAGATACTTTATGTCACAATTTCATCTCTACATTTCATATTTTTGCCTTTTCTAGCAAGGATGAAATTGCGACATACTGACATAGTATATATTTCATGGATTAAATTTGATATTTTTATGATTTAAGAACTAAGTTAAAACAAATGAAATTTTTTAGAGAGTAAATTTGATATTTTCATTAATTATAAAATTAATGACTAAATTGAAACAAATAATATCTTTCAGGGACCAAAACAATAATTTACTCTATAAATTATATATATTTACAAAGGAATGAATGTAAAGGTTTATTTTTCAAACATCAGATTGGAAATGGGATAGTAAGCATTTGATGTGATGTGTAGGTTGAACAGCTTCACCTGATCTTCAAACTGTGTGGCTCTCCTTCTGATGATTACTGGAAGAAATTGAAACTAATGACAAGTTATCGACCACCACATTACAAACCTAACTATGAAGAAGTATTCAAGGAATTTCCTCCTTCTTCTCATGGAATTTTGACCACACTACTTGATCTTGATCCTAACTATCGTGGAACAGCTGCCTCTGCCCTCCAAAGTGAAGTGAGCTCTTCCCTTTTTCTTCCAAATTTTGCAGTTTATTGCTCTCTTTGATTGCATTTTTTAATCTATAAAATAAATTTCATGTTATAAACCTCAGATAGCAGAAAGAGAATATAGTTTCCTGTGTATCACATATATATACATGTATTGCAAATTGCAACAAGCTCATTAGTAGGCTGCTGCTTTCAGTTCTTCAAGGCTAGTCCTTTACCATGTGACCTTTCAGCGTTACCAGTAATACACAAAGACGAGGATGAACGCTCACAAAGACGCAAAAGGTAAGCTATCTGGTTATAAATATTTCTTTTTCTCTCACTAAATGAAAGGCTTTGCAGTGGTTGTAAACAAGGGATTCTACACTATGAAGCCTATCACTTAAGAAATGGAGTTGTATTATGCCCAATATATCAGATAAAACAAAACACTTGAGAAGTTGAAATTATATTTAAATACTGTATATTATGTCAGTGTTGCAATGTTAGTATCGTATCATATATCTTTTAGTTATAAAGTGCCTTTTAGATTCTTTATAACTCAGCTGCTTTCAATAATATATGTAGACACACGTCTTCCAAGAAACGGCTAATATCTCAAACAAATAACGGTACTCAGTCAGGAAAGAATCGAAATGCAACTGGAGAACTCAGCAGAGATTCAGAATCGTCAAAAGAGGTGAGACTTTAGAATTTGCACCAAGTTTGTGTTGTGTAATAGAACGGATACATGAAAAGTTTTAAAATAAACTAAGTCAATCATAAATAAACATATAAGAAAATAAGTTCTGATAAAGAGTATATTTTACTACTTTATAAAGACCAGTATATCCAAGAATCTATATGAAGACAATCATTTTACAGTCTGAAATTTTGTACCATGGATAGAAGAAGACTGTGGAAGCAGGCATACATGGGCAAGAAACAGGGAACAGCTCAAAAGAATATATGACAGAAAGGAGCATAAATACCTCTCTCACACTGTCCCCAGTTTTTCTGTCCAGTACTGAGAAAAAATCTCCCAGGACTGAGGCACATCCCAACGCTCTCAAGAACATCAAGAACTACAGCAACATGTTACAGGCATCTATGATTAATATGATGAATGGCAGAGAAGGCAATGAGCAGTTTCGCAAGTCCTTTTCTTCTGTGGATTTTCGATTTGATCCTGACAAATTTTCAAATCTCTATGAATTAAATAAAAGGTTGAGCCATCAAAATTGAATGTTTTGGAAGTTGTTTTGAAGGTTGTAATTTTAGTATTTATTTGACTCACTCTTCCCTCTTGGAAGCTGTGTTATAAATAAATGAGTCCGTATTTTGGACAACAAGTAACTTATGTTAAAATTTTATGGTATAGTTTTCCCAAGAAACAATTAGAGCATACCTGTTGTGAGACATGCTGAAGTTAGAAAAATATTGTACCCTAACTCTATGTTGTATTTACCTTCTATTCAATCAGAAAATTTTCCTTTTGTATGAACTATGAAGATTGAAAACCTTGGAGGATTAGAGGACTACTACTACTACTACTAAAATGACCAAAAATATACTACAGAAAGGACACAGAAGAAGAGAATGCTTGTTCATTCGCAATCATAAAAAGTACAATCAAACATAAGTAAAGCAAGATATATGGTTTAATAGTTCACTCGTCCTAATAGTCTCTTACACAAGCTTGTTTTTTATCCACTTGAAACTGCTTCGGAGGGAGGATTTGAGCTTAGCTTCTTTGGTGTACATATTATAGGATGCTACCCTTTTTCTCTTCTCAAGTTCTTGATTCCCATTGGAAGCCAAAACATCTTCCTTACCACTTGGACCGTTGAAGCTGTAAGACTTGCATCCATCCTCATACCCAGCTCGGATGTCAGAGTAGGAAGGGGAGTGATAACCTGAGAAGGACTTGCTCTTCTCCATAGCAGAATAAAAATGCTTCAAGGTTCATGCCAAATTTAAAAAGAAGGCAATATTCTTTGTTGTTGGTTGGTGCATTTTGTACCTTCAACAACAAGGTGGCCACTAGCCTGTTTAATTTTTTTCAACACAACTTCCCAATTGGGGATAGTGGCATTTGGGACCAACACTAAGTTGTAAAACTTAAATTATCAATTATGTCATGCAAACGCCAATATTTTGTATTTCATATTTGCTGAAAGAATCTTTCTCATTCAAGAAAAAAAGAAAATGCAATATAGAATTGGTGAATATACTCACAGGAAGAAAGCACGCGAAGGTGGTGAGACCTACATGGAGGACCACTCAGAGAAGTGATAACAGTCATCTTCCACTTCTCGTGATCAGAAATTGATGCAGTTTCTTCTCACATAGTCCACAAAGTTTTGTCCCTAATTTTAAGAGAAAAATAAAATAGCAAAAGCATTATGATATGGAAATTATAGATACGTAAAGATAAGATTCATATCTCCATGTACTACTCAATCAGATTCCCAACTTTTCGCCACAACAAAGAGCATCAGATTTAATGCACAACGGACAATTCACTGAGAAAGAAACAAACATTTTTACATTAATCTGTTCACCAAAAACCCAAAAAAAAAAAATTGACAGGAAGCAAAATCAACTGACCACATAAGCTTCGGCTCGGAAGTGACGATCAGAGTTATGCATTTCACGATTGAAACGTCGGAATCCGATAGGCCGGAAATTTGAGTCTCGAGAAGGTATGACCAGGCGGCTGATGATACGGTGGCGTTGTGCCATTGTCGACGACAAAACGATATCGTTTTGTGTACGGAGGACGAGGACCAGTGGTCCACTGTGATTCTTTGCGGGATATATTGTACGAGGGTATGCCGATATGATATATTGAGATTGATGAGTTTGAGAGCAGGGTGGATTTAGAATTTTAGGTAAAATGTATGGTACTATCAAATCTCTAATTTTAAAGTTAAATTAATCAATTATTCCCTTTTACTCTAATCTTTAATGAAGTGTGTTTCAATTTCTATAATTGTGTTTTATTCTTAGTCCATTTGGTGGGAGAAGAAGACAACAGTGAAAAGAACCATATGAGTTGAAGGAGAATGCTCTTAAGTAGGTGTTCAAAGACTTGATTTAGTTTGGTTTTGTTAAAAATTTAAACCGAACCAATATAATCGGTTTTCAAAATGTACGGACCTTGTCGATTTTATTTTTGAGCGGTTTGGTTCGGTTTTAGAGTCGATTTGGTTCATGCTAATTTGATTTTTTTTGACATATATTAAACAAACTCTAACTTTATAAAGCCTAAAAAATAATAAAATTTAAAAATATCAAACTTATAATATTATACTAAATAACTAATTATAAGTTGTTAAACGAAGATTTTTAAAAGATTAATAAGAATTCAAAATATTACAACAAATTAATTCACTACAAAAAATTAATTTTAGCATAAGTGAATTAATGTCATTTGTCAATAATGTTATTTGTTAATTTGATTGTTATTATAACTAACATTAAAATGCTCCCAATACAATCTCTAAGTTAATGTTGATTGTAGAATTGAAATAGTCATAACGTTACATATAATTTTAAACTAACACTAAAGATATAATATTTTTTGTAGAGATTATATTATCTAATAATATAATTATATCAAATATTTTTATCTTTATATATATATATATATATATATATATATATATATATATTTACTTCACAAAAAGAACAAATAATAACTAATAGCTATAAAGTACATCAATTACAAGATATACTATAATTGTAAAGGCAAAAAAAAAAAAAAGATATACTATAATTTTTATTATTAAGAGATAAAAATATATATATATATAGATATATTGGTCGGTTTGGTTCGGTTAAAATCGATCAATAAATTCATAAACCTCAACCAAACCAAACAATGCCGGTTTTGTCATTTTAAAAACCAAACCAAACCAACTCTTTTCAGTTTGGTTCGATTTCTAATTGGTTTGGTTCGGTTTACTTCGGTTCAATTGGTTTGGTTCGGTTTTGAACACCCCTATGCTCTAGGTTGCGTGGCAGAGTTTTTTTTAATGGTAAAAGTACTTTTCTTACCCCCAATGTTTGGGGGTCTTGTCATTTTAGCCCCTAACGTATTTTTGCTGTCAATTGTACCCCTAACGTTTTGTATTTCTCCCAATGTCAGGCTTTTGGTTAACACCATCAAGTTTTGAACGATATTTTATGGCGTGACATCTTATGTGGGCAACAATTCTGATTGGACTTAATTTTTTTCACATCATTTAAATTAAGAAACCTTGAAAAAAGAATAATAAATTAGACAAAACTATGTTATTTTATGGAAAAATAAGAAAAACAATGACAGAAGATCTATTCTCGCTAAACTAAAACGACAGAGATTTAATAATAAATAACAAGTAAAATAATCCAATAATAACTAATAATAATAATAATAAGATGAGATTAAAGTCCTCGTAATTCACGAGGGTAAGGTGCTTTTAGATTGTAGGGAGTATGAAAGTATAAGGACACTAAGCAACGTATGCTTTAGGGGCTCAAGGATGTGTGTTTATGAAAGAAGGACATAGGAGGCTCCCTATATAGGCTTATTAAGGTGAGAGGGAGGTCGTAGCTAATAAGCGAGGAAAACAATTATACTAGTAGATACAAGTGGTCACAGGAATTCGAGATGTAAGCACGTACCGGCGCCAACTCTGTAATACCAAATTATATATAGACTAATAGATTAATTGAACCTAATTCCAAATTCGGCCAACTTATTAATTTCTAAATAAATACAAATGGTGATGGACTATGACTTGTGAATACATTGCATTAAATAAAATGAGGAAATGGTTAAGTTGGTCCATACTCCATACGGTGTGAAACTATGGATAGGCCAACAAAAGCACGTGATTGAGTACCCTACATGCATGACGGCTCCTATTGTGATATTGTCTAATCTAACCACGCAAACACAAGTAAGAGAAATTAGTCGCATTCATTCTCTTCATGCGCGAATAAATCCAAAACCAAGCCTCATAATTACTTTCCTAATCCTCTTATAAACCCAACAGGTGCAAGTGATAAGCAGTTTGTTATTACTTAAGCAAGGTCTGCAGCTTAGAAGATTCTACTACTATAGTATGGAGACAAAATACTATTTAGTCCTTGAATTGTTGGTCAAACTACTATTTAGTCCCCGAATTTATCAAAAATACTATTTAGTCCCGAAATTTGTAATTATGTCAACTATTTAGTCCCCAAATTTGACAAAATACTATATATTTAGTCCCCGAATTTGTAACTATGTCAACTATTTAGTCCCCAAACTTGGCAAAAATACTATTTAATAACCGAATTTGTAATTCTGTCAACTATAATGGGTAGCAGTCCTCAAATTTGTGGACTAAATAGTATTTTGTCAAATTCGAGGACTAAATAATTGACATAGTTACAAATTTCAGGAACTAAATAGTATTTTTGATAAATTCAGAGACTAAATAGTAATTTGACCAATAATTCAGGGACTAAATAATATTTTAACTCAGTACTCAGGTGTACAACATTAATCGAATTCGAATTAATTAAAAAAAAAAAAAAACCAACATAGGCTAGCAGGAGGCAGTGTGAAGCACGTGACGGAGCAAAGGCTCCCATAAGTGAGGTTCGGCCATGGCCCCACGAACCAAGTGGTTGGAGACATGGTCACAACCATTTTTTTCAAAACTATCATATGATTTGTGTCTGTCCTTGAGGCATGCAGGTCATACTCATACATGGTATTGTGTTGAAATTATTAATTTGATTAACTTATTTATTTGTAATTCCTAATTAATCATTACTTTGGACTAATAATAGTGGTTAAGCTTTAATTGGAAAGAGAAAGAGACATGATTTTTGGGTTAAGGGGCAGAGAAACAATGTTTGATGGGGTTATCTAGCTGAAAAAGATGGAAGCCCCATTAGTGTTGGTTATCTAATTTGAATCATTAATGAGTGTTTTTTTAATCAAGGCATCCATTTTTTTTTGAAGTATTCACGGCCAATAGTAGTGACTAATCTCTTCGTACCGTAGATTTTTTGAAAGGAAATTTTAGTATTATTGGTTATAAAATCCTCTCCATACACACTGTCAAGAAATTGATTAATATCTAACAAGATGCTTAAGGAACCCAGCTATGTAACAACTCTGCTAGGTCTCGTAGTTAGGCATCCATTGATCTTGCATAGGATTCGAAACATAAGATAAATTGAATCGTAAGATCAAAATCTCTATCATATCATTCTTATAAAATAAATAAAGATTTATATATACATTAGTATAAACTATAAACTCTCTTATATAACCATAAAATTATTCAAAAGTCATCCTAATTTCATAAAATATATAACGATATATTGAATAATTCACAGTAAAACAATTATCCTAAAATTATTTTCAAACTATCTAGTTCAATTATAAAGATGACTCTTTAAACGAATGACGTTTTATTCACATCTCTCTAAAGCCCAGGAGATAATAATTCCTTATTATTTATGTAATGTGGCGTTGGTCATTAATGCGTGGTCTGCTTTGATGGCTTGTGGCTTAATCAAGGAGGGACATATATAATTAATTAATGATAGGAAGGGTGCAGAGAAGTTAAAATAAGAACGCACACAGTGGATAAGTGCATCGTAATTAATTAAGCAAATAGTACTATTTCATGTGGTGCATGGGAAGAATGGGCTCTTAATTTTGTCAGTAGAATTCCACTTCTCTCCTTCTGCTGGTATGGTATATCATTAGGGTGCTTAATCAATTACTAATCAGATTCCTCCAACTTTAATAGGTTAGTTATTCATAATTACATATATATATATATATATATATATATATATATATATATATTCTTGTGTCTCTATGATCTATAGATTTTTCTATCTATAATTGAAATTGAATTGTACTCTAAAATAATGTGCCTTTTTTTTTTCTTTTCTTTTAATCCGTTTAATTTGTTCGATACAAATATATATGTTGACAAAGAATTTCTTTCATGTGATCTGCTTTGTCGGCAAAAAATATGAAAACTATATATAAAGAAAAAAAAAATCTAAGTTTTACTTCCATTTTTGAAGGAATTTTAAAAAAAAGAATAAATAAGAAAATTATTTCTATGTTTAATTAATGTAATTTATTGTTAGTTATAAGCTTCCTACATTTTCATTGATACTTTTCATCCAAATAAATTTTTTCTATAAAATCATTTACCATCGAAACAAATTAATTAACTTATAAGTTCATTAAAATGTTAAATTTAAAATTCCCAAAAAAAATATTTAATCCAAAAATAAATGGAGATACAATCTTGATCTCCTCTTGAATTATGATACAGCAAGTATATATATATTTACTTTCATTTATGATTTTGCAAATAGAAACTTTGATCTATCATATTAAAGATATAAAAAAACTCTATTTAATTTTTTTCAATATTTATTTAATTTTGTGGTCCTCCCCCTCTAACAAGTTGTCCTTTATGCTTTTTGGGTTTTGCTTGTTTTACTTGGGATTGTTCGTGTGTGGTGGGGAGCACCATATATTATTGCAGGGTGAAGAATGAAGATGATCAGATTGTGCATTTTTTTTATATATTGAATCATATGCAAATTATTGTGTAAAATAGTAATTTGTTAAATATTATCTGGCATATTATATTGTGTAAAAATAACTTATGAAACATTGTCCAAAATATACAAATAATGTACTAAGGATCGATCAATCGATTCATTCTGTCCAGTCGATTAGAGGTCAATTATAAGATGTACTTGACACAGTGTTACCTGACACTATACACCTCTCATAATTTATAGCCTTCCAAATTTCTCTTTCTACTAACCACCTTGTTCTTTAAATTTCTATATATATATATATATATACACCCTCACATTCTCTTTGTACAAGGCGTTAAGTCTTAACCCCTTGAAGAGTTATTACTCCTTTACCTTCGAGTTACCTCTGATACTTATGAGGGGTTTAGTTCCGGTAAGACCCATCAATAATACACTTCATATATATACTTCATCAAAAACACAATTAAGAAGATCGATGGGGTGGACATTAACTAAGTAGGTGGCAAAGAGATAAAAACAAGGGAATTGAATGGAAGGGAAGGGTGGGGATCCATTGTTGGAGTTTGAGTTAGATTGTGTTTTGCAAGCAAAAGCGTTGTCGTTTTCAGGGGAAGACAGAGCAGGAGACATTGATTTGAACCAAAAATTTCAACAATTTATTCATCTTCTCCATCATGCATATATCCTACTAATTAGTACTTCTCTCATCTCTCCCTATAAAATTAGGGCCTCTCCTACAATTCTCCAAACTACAACCAATACACCAATTAGTTTCACATACATAAATTTTCCTATATACATTCTTTCATTCATTCATTCATAATTCAACAAACATGCTTATGCTTCTCCCCACCAAGCGTTTTCTTCTCCTTGCTCTTCTCTTCATTTCCTTCATCTCTATCACACTTTCAGGTATGTATATAAATTAAGCTTCATTATTATTTATTTCATGTACTTCATCAATTATATATGTGTGTGAATATTAATTTGTGGTTTAATTTTATTTGGTTGCAGCTAGAAATTTGAGAGAAACAATAAATAATGAAGGTACTCATGATGAGAAGGGACAGAGTAATAGAAGTAGTAGTAGTATGTTTAATCACAAGTTGCAGAGTGAAGAAGGAGGAAAAGTAGATGGTGATGATTTGGTTACTATGGACTACACTCCTGCCAAAAAGAACCCTCCAATCCATAATTAATTTAATCATTCCCCAATTTATACTATTATTTAATTTCTAAGATACAGCAAGCAATAGAATATAGTATATTCAACCTGCTTCTCTATCTGCATATATATATATATAATTCCTATATATGTGTAGAAGAATATATATATATATATAACACTCGATCTAGCTAGCTACGTGTAAATAGTTTTGAGGTCAAGGAGGGCATATTACATATATATGGATAAAATTTTCTACAAGTTTTGAGCAGCAGAACCAGATACATCTGAAAATTATTGCTTTGTACACAAATTTTATATATATATATATATATTGAATTGTGAACTGTGAGAGCAATTGATTAGCAGTTATAAATGATATATATGTATATATACGGTAAATGAAAATCATCTGGAATATGAGTAGATGTTCAATATTATGGGCAGCACTAAATTTCAGTGCATCTCTCTAATCAGTTGGTTCCTAAGGCATTCAAGGTGGGTGCTAATTAATGTGAGTTTTTATTAATATTAACAAATGACACTACATGATTAGAAGGATGCACTGAAGTTCACGATACTACTGAACTTTTATCCCTGGAATACTCCCTCACAATAATGTAGGGAACCAAAATTCAAAAGCTCTCATTGGCTACTTGAAAGATGTATTTATGTTTAATATCCGATAATATCTCAGAGTAAAATTGTAAATCTCAACAAAAGCAATAATAACATTGGATTTTGTTACATGAGTAAACTTAAGTGAAAGTTACTAGTAAAAAATATTTGTATGATAAATTATTGAAAAATGTATAAATAAAATCTATTATTGAAGGAATTTTATAATAAATACTTAAGCATTTTTACCTAAATTTTTTCCTTCTATTAAACAATGCCCTTAAGATACTAGTTAATGATTTCTCTTGGCCAAAGAGGGAATGTTAGGTAGAACAAATTTGTTCTACCTAAATTTTAAAATTTAGATATATATATTTCCTTAATTATATGTATGCTTGAGGTTCTTCAATACAAATATGACACATAACAAAAAGATTTTGCATAACTAATTATGGATTGAGATAATATAAAAAAATTACATTTTACATGATCAATCATAAAAAGAAAGATAGTATAAATAATGCATATAGGTGGAAGAATCTCATAACAAACATATAAGAAATGTTACTTCTTCTTCTTTTTTTTCCATTTAGGTATTAAAATTTATTATTTTTATTAATTTTTCACCAAATTCAAAATAATAAATTTATCTCTCAATATCTCAAAAACTTCCTCAATACTTGTTAGCAAGATCCAATAAAATAAGTCAATGCAATACCGATTTTGTTAAATGCATGGCATTGACAAAATTTAAATTATTTCAAGGTAGACATTAGAGGAGAGTGAATGTTAATAATACAAGTTTTAATTAGTAGTTCCTTCTAATTAGTTAGTCATTAATTTCAGTACTTCTTTCTAATTAGTTAGTCATTAATCTATTTAAAATAAATTTTTAATAATACAAGTTTTAATTAATATTAATAAATAATATTATATAATTAATAAAATATACTGAAATTTAATATTATTGTTGTGCTGAAATTTTATAAGGAGGCTTTAAAATTGTTGATACTTTTCCCTTTTGTGGGGGAACTACTCACTTTATAATAATAGGGTTACTGTTATTTCATCAAGTTCTTGTTCCCAAAAAGTGTGTTAGCATGAAAAGTTATCAATCATTGCAAATGGTGGTTAATTTATACCTTTAAAATATATATATAATTAGCAACCAAACACACACACACACACACACATATATATATATATATATATATATTAATTAGGTTGTCAAGCTTAAGTAAATTTGGTAAGAATGAACCTTAGACACATAAATTTAACTTGCAAACTGTATATTTTAATTAATAATGTTCAGAAATAAATATCTACCAGAAATGTATATCTTTACTCAATGATATAAATTTAAATATAATGTAAAATTATAAATAGATATATACTTAACGTAAATCTATTTAAATTATAGATTTTGTTAAAACTGACGATTTATTTATTGGGGATGACATTAGTTTTCATCCAAACCAATTACTGAACCTAACTGATTTAATTATATTTTTTATTTTTTATATTTTATATATTAATTAAAATCTAAATATATTAAAAATAAAAAAGATTAAGCAACAAAATATCTTTTATAACCAGTAGGCCATAATTATTAAAAATGAAAATTATTATCCTTAATCTTCAATATTGATAGATGTTGGATTATATTGAATTGTAATGTTAGATTATACTGAATTGTAATGTTGAACTGTGCTGGATTTGTAATAATAATTATGGTTATACTTATATATTTTAGAGTAATTTTAATATAATTTTATGGTTAAATTTTTTTTTATAGTTATAGAAAGTTGGTTTGGATATTTAGATCCATTATTGACCATAAAAGCATTGGATTGATCATTGATTAAATGATTTTTTAGACATTCAATATATATAGCCGGCTCAATTGATTAGATAGCCAAAATATCGATCCAAATTAGACCAATACTCACCCTTGCTCTAGGAATAAATTAAATGTTTAGTACTATTAATTTTTTTTATTACATTCTCCATTTATTATATATTAGCCATGTGCTTAAATTAAATTTAAAACATTATAATTATGGAGATATATACAAATTAAACTTTAAAATATAAACCCTAAACTCTAATTCCTTATAAAAATTTGACATTCTCAATATTTTTTATTTATTATTTGTCAACATTAATAAAAAATAATTTTTAATTAGTCTATTTAAGATGTTTTCTTATTAATATGAGTCCACATTATTAATATTAATAAATAAAAAATATTAATGAACTAAAAATTTAATACTTTCGTAGTATTAAATTCTTATCCTTGATTGTACTAGAGTTTTATTGATCTGTTTATAAGTTCAAGTTCAACACTCTTTCGACTATCATAAAGACAGTTAAATTGAATATCAAGATTAAAACACATTGATCAAAATCCAGAACTAGTAATTCCTTGTACATTGTGGGAAATATCAACTTAGTGAGAAAGGGGCAATCGAAAATGGTTTTTTGTGAATATTTATACATCAATTATATATATATATATATATATATATATATATATATATTTGGCCAATTACATCAATTATATATTACTACTGTTAAATTCATTAATATTTATTGTTAGATAATTATTAGAAGTCATTATATTGCACATACAATTTGAAGACTAGGACTTAGCCTGACACCTAAAACTCCTCCACCATGAAATAATTGTTAATTAACACACTTTAGTCAATAATCTCCTCTCAATAATTGTCCTATATATTGAGAATTAAACTCATAACCGTTATATAATAGATATTGTTTGAAGTATACCAATGTGGTTAACACAAATAGTAAAAGATTTAAAAGAAAGTTCTTACTTCTTCAAATGATGGTTCGAATTTCTTTGAAATCATTCAAAATCTTGCTTGGTGGGTATATATCTCTTCTCAAAAAGATTCACAGCTGGCACCCAAAGTCTAACACCTTGTACAATAATAATTCTTTGAGTTGGACCTCTGTTGATCTCCCACATGCCACTAACACTCTACACAATTGTACTTGGGAGTGCTTTTTCTTACTACCACTTTTTACACCAAAAAAGTTATTGTTTGAAGTATATTGTTAATTAGTATTAAATATCTTAAGAGGTCTAACTCACTTCAAAAGAGCTCTCAAAGGAAAAGGATTACCTTAGCTTATATATACAGTTTATTAGCCATTTAACTAAGCAATGTAGGACTTTAACACGCCCGACATAGGAGCGTGAAGCCAACGGGTTATCCCCAGAGCAGCCCATAGTAAGGCTCATCCATCAACACATACCCAACCTCACTTTGATACCATATCTTAAGAGGCTTAACTCACTCCAAAAGAGCTCTCAAGAGGAGATGATTACCTTAGCTTATATATACAGCTTATTAGTCATTTAACTAAGTAATATGAGACTTCAACAAAATATGAGTACATATATATTCTAATAATGGAGTCACAAGTCGATGATAAAATATTATTGATAAAATAATTGAATATATGTATATGTATAAATATTATTGATAAATATGAAGAGTGATTATTATTAATAGAATAGGCATTTATACAAAAGGGTTGAGTTGATCTAGGTATGATCTGGTAATAAATTGGCCACACACATATATTCAAGTGGGATGGGATGCTGGTTGCTTCTTAAATTCATTCTCAATCATAGATAGCCTTTTATTTGCTACCTCCATAAGTCATGTTTGGTGTGTGCACAAAATGTAAGGGACAAGAGCAACCCTACCAATGTAAATGATATATGAAGGAACTCCTCCCATGTGATCTATACCAACATGGTCCAAATATTGTCTTACTTACTTCCTCACTCTTCCACAATTAATAACAAAATTTGTATAATTATTAAATGATCAAAACCTAACATTGTCCATTGTCTTTTCGAAAATGATCGCAGCCTCATCTATGTCTCCTTTTCTCCCTCCATTCATTAATGCTTTGCATCTTCCATTAATTCCATCATTAATTATTATTATCTAATCAATATATCTAATTAACCTCAATTCACGCCCAAGAAATTTAATTAAAAAACATGAATAAGCATACCATGACAAAACCATCGTCACTCACAAATTTCCCATTCATATATATGAAATCATTATTGGGATTTTGATTGAAAATACAAAATTGCTTAGGATTATGAATTAATCGGTGAAGAGGGTTCGTTTCAAATTGCACAAAATCAAAGCATTTGACTTTTTAAATCCTTTTTAAGGCAAACGATATAATGTTTATGTCCGTCCTCAAACTTTTATTTTGTTCATACCTATCTTTAAACTTTTATTTTTTGTTCACTCATACATTTTTTTGCTAACACCGTTAACATGGTTGACAGAAGTTGCTGACGTGGACCTTGACTGTGTATTTCATTTTCCACCTTATTTGCAAGTTGTCAAATAAGTCACTTAAGTTTCTTTCAAGTTGTCAAAATAGCCCTCAAAGTTTCTGTCATACGGTCAAATTAGACCATAATGTTTGTGTCATTATTATTTTTGTAGGGTTGACTTCCAACACTAAATGAGTTACTCCCTGGCGTTGATTAGAGATGTTGGTATGCAGATTTATACACCTTTTGAATCTCCAAGATCTCCCTTTCCCATTGTTGTAGGTAAGTAGCCTTTGCTGCATTCTACATCAATTTTTTCAAGTATAGATCAGGAAATTTGTTTTTGAAGTTATTGAACAAATACATAGAATCTCTTATCAACGCCAGAGAGTAACTCATCCAGTGCTAAAAGTAAACACTACATAAAGATTCAATTAACAAATACAATTCCTATAGCTTCATATGCATGTGATAACAAGGGCCCCTATGATGAATATAATATTGACAACATTGATGTATATATATAGACAAGCCACGAATATATATACATTAAAGATTAAAAAAAGTTGTCGATAATGGAATTGAAGGGGGAAATGAGAATGCAAATAAATGTAGGTGGAAGCATATGCTTATATATTTGAATGTTTGTGTAATTGAAATCATGATTTGAAGATGTGAAGGTGATGAGAGGTGAGATGCTTGAGAAAAGAAAAACAGGTGCAGAGCTCTCCTATATATATGGCCCTTTTCAATGCTCCAACGTGCTGTGTCTTGTCTCCATATATTCCCTCACAAAATTAATTTAATCAACCCATTTCAAGATTTTATATATATATATTCATGTTATTTTCTGGGTCAGTAGGCTAAGAGCACTGCATTTAATTTAATTTCTTGTTAGTAAATCAATATTTGATGTCAAGACACTTGTGCGAAATACTTAATGAAGAGAAAAATATGACAGTTATTTAGTCCCTAATTAATTTATTTGAAGTGAATTTTTAACAGTTTTTATTAATATTAAAAAATGATACCAAAATTCAATAGAATGAATTTTTATCCAAAGAATAGATACAATCTAAAAACAAATTAAGACTTCATTGACTAATGTTAATTTACACCATCATCTTGTTCATAATTAATTAAGATTCCAAATTCTGCATTGAACAATCATTAATTAAAAACAACTCACGTACGTAGGTTTCCTTTATATATATATATATATATATATATATATATGCAATTAATAAATGAAAAATCAAGTTGTATCTTCAATTTTTAAAGGGCGTGTATATACACACACATACTATAGAGGAGAACGGATCCGTCTCACTAAAGAGTAGTCTTTGGTTAGGTCTGTAGCCCACAAGTCCACAACAAACACTTACGGCCGATAATGGATCGGATCTCTCCCTGAGTAGTTCGTATCCAATAAGCAATGCGGATTCTTTATTGTTGTGCATTTCTGCTGTTCGGTTAGTCACGATTTTAACGTGGTTAATTGAACGGCACAAATGTACCACAGTAGAGGATCCGAACTCATCCGATAAGTAGTTTAGTTGGAAATGAAAGTTAAAGATTTTATGTGTGTTTAATACGTAAGGAAAAAAATAGAAATAGAAATTAAAATTATTTGGCATGATAGGAAATTAGGAATGAAATAGGGAAGTGAAAGTTAAAAAAATACAAAAATATAATTTTACCCTCCAAGATAAAAATTAAAATTGTTTGATATGTTGAGAGGATGACAAAGTAGTACTTTCATCCACTACTTCTTTCTCTCCACTTTACTTTTCCTCCACATCAGAGGTAAGCAACCTTCCCTCTTCAGAGGAAAAGTTGCTAGTGTTTCAACCTCACCTTCCTAGAATCATACCAAATGTGCAACATATAGGAAGCTTCAGCTCACCTCCCCTGTCAAGAACCATATCAAACGGGCTTTTAGGCTTTGTTTGGGAATTAAAAGGGTAAGAAAAAGGAAATGATTAGAGGAGAAGGGAGGGGAGGGAAAGGAAAGAAAATGTTGACCTTCATGTCTTATCTTTGTTTGGATGTTGATATATATTTCTTCTAAAATACTCCAATTTAAAATATCTTAAATTTTTTAAGGGAAAAAATAATGAAATATTAAGGATTGATTTTCCAGAGTTAATACTTATGGTTGTTTTAATTTATGGCCTAACTTCTTCTGTGCATTTTTAACTTAATTTAATTTACATAAAAACATATTAAAATCAATATATATATATATATATATATATATATATATATATATATATATATATATATATTGGAGACGATAAAAAGACAAAAATGTTTATGAGATCCCAAAGATATATATACACAGACGAAGGTGGATCGGACACCCATGGAGGTGATGTTGGATGATATAGAAATACATAGATATCAATGTTGAATCCTTTAAATATAAAATTTTTGTGTTTGTGAAAAGCAGAGATCGAACAGGCGTACGTCTATTTCCAGTGAGACAATATCGCAGCAGCAGACAGTGATGTTGACCATCCTACACCATATTGCTCATTTCACAAAATACCAACGTATTCTTCTTCTTCCTTGCCAATTCATTCCTCTATATAACCAACTCATTCTCAATATCATGGTATCATATCCAATTTAATCATAAATACCCACTTAATTCCTCATATTAATTCATTGGGATACATTTAATCACATAATTAAAATGGCCAAGCGTCTTCTTCTTGTGCTTTTCTTCTTCTTCCTCCTCTGCTTCATCTCCACCCAAGCCACAGGTATTTATTTATATATATATTACCATGCAAGATTTTCCTCCTTTTTTTTAGTTTAATTTCCGTACGTCCCTCCATTTTATTTAATTTATTTGTGTTTAATTAATTATAATTAACTTTGTTTTTGTTTTCCATGCAGCACGAACATTGAAAGAGAGAAACAATTTGAATAGTAGGGATGAGGATCATATTCATGCCAATAATGTATTTAAGCCAAAGCACAATGAGGGTAATGCAGAAGGTGAAGTATTCTCAATGGATTACACTCCCGCTTCAAGGAAGCCCCCTATTCACAATTAATTAATGCTTTAAAAAGAAAAAAAAATAATGTGTTGTCGTGGGATATATGAGATCATCATGCTTTCTATTTTGTAGCAACATATGTAATTAATTAGTGGATGGTTATGAAATATTTTAAGCAAAATGGGTCTTGCCATGCATGATATTATTGCTACCTGAACATATATATATAATTTTGAGATGAGTCTATGATGCAACTTGTTACATCATGTAATGAGTGTTATATGGCATAATTGTGACCATTGATGTGATTCAATTGCATTGCATGATACAACAAAATAACAAGTGTTACGATCTTATTGACTGATATTACATTGCATGATGCAACTTATTGCATCATAGACTCACCCATAATTTTGGCCTCTTGATTCGTCTTTCATATTTTGGAATAATAATTTTACGTAACTAATGATAAAAAAAATTAACAAGCCAAACGGAGATCCTTAATTATAATATGAAATCTGAAACAAATTAAAAAGGTTAAGCGTTATAATTAATCATTTATGTAGTGTAATTATAAAAAAACAATTATGGATGGTAAGATCAAGAGAATAAAAATAAAATGAAAAACAATAGATGAGTAATACGGATCGGTTGTTAATTGTATCAAATGCCTGAAAAATTGGCAAGTATACAAAGCGGGTGTGGATTACCTGTTATTATGGTAGAGGATCCTTAGAGCGACAAAAGGAGATTATAAATTATTAGTTTTTTATGGGTAATAAATTATTAGTTTTAATTAATGAGATTTTATTATTTATGATTATTATTTTTATTAATTAAATATTTATTAATTTTACTTAAAAAAAATTAACTATAAAAAGGTAATTTTATGATTATTATTTTTATTAATTAAATACTAAGAAGCAAAAAGGGAATAAAGAAGACAGATCAAATGGTAATAATAAAATTTTAATAATGGTAGTTTTGTTCTAAAATATATAAATTTTAGCTTTTATTTTTTGTTAGAAGCAGAAGCTCTAATTTTTAACTTATGCTTAAAGTTAAAAATTTTCTTCTGCTACAACTCAAAAGCACTTAAATTTTTGTAGTGAAGTGTCCGTTTGGATAGGCTTTTTAAGAAAGTACTTTTTTAATGGAGCTTTTAAAAATAAAGCTTTAAGCAAAAGTAAAAGCCATTTTGCGTTTGGATATTATAATTAAGGCTTGATCTTTCATTATCTTCTCCTCCTTAATCCCCAATCCAAACATACCCTCAGGGTTTGTTTGGATTTTGGGAGGGGGAGGAGAGGGGAAGGGAAGGGGAAGTTAGTCTCCCATTAATCCTCCCCTTGTTTGGATAATTAAAAATATGATAAGGATATTGGAGGACTAAACAATCATTTTAATCTAACTTTATTATTTTGCTCTTATATTAAAGTTTTAAAAGAAAATATAAGAAGATAGCAGAGAAATTGTATTAGTTCAATTGTTCTCTCTGTTCACAAAAAGAACTCTTCTCTCTGATCTCTCTATAAATTATTCATTTATTTATTTGGTTTTTAAATTTTGTTTATAAGGATTTTAATTTACATTGGACCTGTTTGATACTGTATGTTCTTAAAACAACAATTATTGGAGTTTTAATAAAACTTATCTAAAAAGTATTATTTTTATTTGAAAATAATAATAATATAATATATTTTTAAGAAAATAAGTCCCGAATTCTAACTGATAACAAAAATGTTGTCAAAAAAAAGTAACAAAAACAAAAGAAAAATATTTTTATAAACATTATTTATATGTACATAATGAAAATATAATAGTACTTAAAATTAATTTTATAAAACCATTATTATTACCCTTAAATATTAAAAAAAAACAATAGAAAAAAAACGTATGGATCAGTCCAGAACATATTAATAAGAAAGTGCGAAAGGCGGCGATCAAAAGAACAAGTGCAAATAGATTTATTGTGAGAATAGATTTGAGGGTTATAATAGAGGCATATTTGTAAATGTATTTATAATATCCTTTAAAATAATCTAAATTGGGATATTTTAAATTTGTGAAGTATAAGGATTAAGGATAATGGAAGATAAACTTTTAATACTCAATTATCTCTCTCTTAATTTTTTATTTTACCAAACAAGGAAAGAAAATTAGATTTATCTCCCCTTCCCTCCCCTCCCACTTCTTAATCCTAAAAATAAACAATGGCCAAGTCTCTTCCAACATTATGGTCTCCTGCTCTCTACAATTTATTTAAAGAAGGGAGGAAGAATAGATGCGTCCAGCTCTCGAACCCATGTACCTTAGGCAAAGCAATGAGAAACTGATTTTTTAAATCCTTTACGGCAGGCACTTTTATAATTTGTTTACACTGCACCCAAAATGCAATTAGGCGTTTTTGTTTTGGGTCAAATAAGTGCAATTAGTGTTTGAATGAGGAGACAGGCTAATATGGGCCATATCAAATCTGTAACGGGCCTTATCTGGCCCATAGAATAATAACTACGTTTCTGTCTTTCCTTCAACTTCTCATACTTCTGTTACTCTTCATGTAACTTTGTGCATCTTCAACATCTATGTGTATGTATATGGCTTTGGACCCTTTTGGTTATTGGGTTCACAAAATAGCTATATTTTATAATTAAAAATACAAGAAAAATATATAATGAGAGGTAGTGGGAGAAAGAACAAATATACAATGGGTAGTTACTAAAAAAGTGGGCAAGTAAATAACTTCCCATCATTTAATTAATTATTTTATATTATAATAATAATTTTAATTTAAAAATTTTAAAATTAAGAAAACCTAATTTGTTATTGTTTTAAAATATAATAATTATATTTTAAAAAATTAAGAATAAATTGCATGCACGTAGATGCATACGAAGCTTCTAGTATCTATATATATATATATATGACTGTGACCCCTTCTAGTCATTGGGGTCACAAAATAGGCATTTTCTAATTAAAAAAAGGCTAAAGTATTATTTTGGTCCTTAATGTTTGCATGAAGTTTAATGTTGGTCCTTAATGTTTCAAAAGTTTAATGTTGGTCCTCAATGTTTTTATTTTTGGTCGATTTTGGTCCTCGAGCGTAACACCGTTAAATTTTTGCCACTAAATGATGACGTGGCATACTTCTATGGCACACCCTCTCTCCTGCATGTCATATTTTAATGATGTGGCATGACACATCACTGCCACGTCACCCCAGATGATGATGATAGTGATGCTGATGAAGGAGAGAAGATGATGATGCGGCAATGTGGGGTGACGTGGCAGTGATGTGTCATGTCACGTCATTAAAATACGACATGTAGGGGAGAGGGTGTGCCATATAAGCATGTCACGTCTTCATTTAACATAAAAAAGTTAACGGTGTTACGCTCGAGGACCAAAATCGACCAAAAACAAAAACATTGAGGACCAACATTAAACTTTTGAAACATTGAGGACTAACATTAAACTTCATGCAAACATTGAGGACCAAAATAGACCTTTAGCCTTAAAAAAAATATAAGAAAAATATGTGATGGTGGGAGAATGTGGGAGAGAGAAAGTATATATGATAGGTAGTTATTAAAAAAAGTAGGGGAGTAAATAATTTCTTAATATTTAATTTATTTTTTAAAATATAATCATTATTTCTATTTTTTATTTTAAAATTAAAATTTATTACATGTTTAATTTTATTATTTTAAATAATAATAATTTTACATTATATATATTTTTAAATTAAAAAAATAAATTACATGCACGGTACGTGCATGCGAAGCCTCTAGTATATATATATATATATATATATATATATATATATGGCTGTGACCCCTTTTGATCATTGGGGTCACAAAATAGGTATTTTTTAATTAAAAATATAAGAAAAATATATGATGGTGGGAGAATGTGGGAGAGAGAAAATAGATATGATAGGTAGTTAAAAAAAGTAAGAGAATAAATAATTTCCTAATATTTAATTTATTTTTTAAATTATAATCATAATTTTTATATTGTATTTTAAAAATTCAAGTTGTTATCTCCTTTTGGTCATTGGGGTCACAAAATAGCCATATTTTCTAATTAAAAAATAACAAAAAAAAATTAATTGGAGGAAAGGTAAGTGAGGAAGTTGAGATATATAAAAATATAATAGAAGGTAGTGGGAGAGAGAAAACATATATGATAGTAGTACTAAAAAAGTGAAAAGTAAATAATTTCCCATCATTTAATTTATTATTTTAAATTATGATAATAATTCTAATTTAAAAATTTAAAAACTATAAAATATATTATTTTAAAATATAATAATTATATTTTAAAAAATTAATGATAAATTACATGCACTTGAAATGGTTGCATCTTATGTCAATGGTTAGGGGCAATATAATTGTTAACATCATCCCGCATAGTCGCATACATTTGCTTCACCCTTTGTTTTACTCGAATTTATATTCTAAATTTTAAATTAGCAATCTTCGAGCCTTTACATATGTTATAAACTATTTTATTTAACAGAAACATAACTCAATTGATCATTACTCCATAAATTTAAACCGTAGCAGTTTTATTCAATCGCAATTACTCAATTAGCTATTGAGTATTATGGGATCTCCTCAGGAAGGAATGTACTCATGGGCGAGAGTTTTCTTTTAGATCTTTGACTAGATGTGCCAATTTTATTTAATTAAGTTTCCTTTATTTAACTAATTTTATTCCTATTATATTTTATATTTTTGTACATAAATTATATTTAATACACCAAATTTCCCCTTCTTTTTAAAATTATTTTGTTGTATATTTAGATAATTGTTGTTTTTAGTTATACTAAACTATATTATTATTTAAATATTTTGTTGTTGCTGCTTTTTTTTAAATTTAAAGTTATCATGAATTTTTTAAAAAAAAATCATAGAATAAATATAATAATTAATTTATTTAAATGTATAAGAGCCAATTTGTAATATACAAAAATAAATAACATATTATCTTAGATGAAATCATTTTATATTAAATTATTACATCTTATATCATTGTGATGCCAAACACCATATTAAATAAGAGTAACCAACAGATGGTTGGTTAGAGTAGTATGTACTCCATTCCCCTTAAGTAAGGTCTTAGATTCGAGTCTTGTGTATAGAAAAATCTCTGCTGAGAGAGTTCTACCTCCATTGTGGGACCTCAGCTAACTCGAACACGATTGCCTCCAATAAATAAATAAAAGTATCAAAGATAATATAATACTTAAGATGACACTATTTTATACTTTAAAGTTTAAAATATAAAATAACATGTTATTTGAAATGATACCCTAAATATTTGAAAATTAAGACGAGAGACTTATTATATATTTTGAAGTTATGAAATATATATATATTTTTTTAATTTTACCAATTGAGTGGTTAACCCAATGAGTCAATAATTAAACTAATGACCCGGACTTTGAACCGAACTGAACCCTTTGATCAATTGGATGAGCAATCCGAGTTCTCAAAGCATGCTTGCAAGAAGCTTCGTTGTAATAGAATGTGAACTTACAACAAAAAAAATCAAATTACTGTACTCTGACGCTGCTGGATTTACATTGAATTTTTGTTCAGCAAGTCTTTTAGTTCAAATTTCCTTATTCGTTTTAACTTCTTTAAGCTGCGTCCAAAACTGACCTTTAAGCTACAGTACACATTTTTTGTATTCTTTCGTTGAATATTTTACACACGTGTGACTCCCTAGTCAACCCCTATCATCAAGACAGTCAAAACCCTGGGGGGGCCAATTGTATATGAATACAATAAGTCTTCAATTATGTATCCATCTAAAACAAAACTCAAAGTCCAAAAGTTTTAGGTTCTTGGGCCGGCAACTATTTGGACACTGACTATTCTTGACGACAACTTTTGAGTAGCTCTAGTATTTATAATTTTGGTGTTACATTATTTTAGTCACAAATAAATAAGTTTTAAAGTAAATCAATGATCTAGTTAGTTTTTTTTTTTAATGGAATCAATCATTTAAGTTCTTAAAACATAGGGATGGTAATGTGGACCCATAAAATGAATATTCCCATGCTATTAATCCGAAAAAAACATATGATGATATCTAATAGATATTGAATATGGTGTAAAATATAACTATTAATTGGATACTGAGCGAATATGAATATTAACTTTGAATATCTTATATCTGTTTAAAATGAATTGACATATAGGGCACGTTCATTAGACAGAAATAGAAATGAAAATGGAAACGAAAATGGAAACAGAATGCATTTAATGTGTTTAGTAGTAAAAGTTTGGTAATGGAAATGGAAAGAGAATGTATTAAAATGACCATTTTACCCCTTATATTAAAATAATAAAAAGAAAATAAGATTATAATTGTGTCAAATCAAAAGGGTATAATAGATATTTTGTATTTTTTTTAAGTTGATAGAAATGAAAAAATGAAAAAGTAAGTGGAACCCAGTGGGCCCCACCATTTCCATTTTCATTTCCATGAGTATTTCTTGCAAATGAACATACCATAGAGTACCGAATATCCGATATCCAAACAATTGTATAAATAAATGCAATTGTAACTCTTCTGGTGAGCTCTAATGTTGATAGTAATATCAAATTATATATTTAACAACTTTATTTTATTAATTTAGTCCCAATTATCAATGTAAAGATCTATAGATAAATCTGGCTCAAAGGGATAATAACAATAATGAGATCATGGAGAGGAAGAAGAGGCATAACCCATAGTTGAATAAGTGGAAGAAGAAGAAGAAGAAGAAGTAGAAGTAGAAGAAGGTACATACGGAGAAGCAGAGTAGATTGAAGGAGGAGAAGAAGAAGATGAGGAGTGGAGAAGAAGATGATGATGTTGTTGAAGCATCTGATCATACAGACTCATGGAAGTGGGAGGAGGAAATGGATGAGGAATGTGAGGAGTTTGCTGCTGTGCCTGTGCCTGCAGTGAGTGATGATGATGAAGAATGGGATTCTGAGGAGGAAGAGGATGGCGAAGAGTGACATTCTCAGGGAAATTAAGTTTGGCCTTATTGCCTCTGAAACGCAGGGCTGCTTGGTCGTACGCTCTGGCTGCTCCTTCTGCTGTGTCGAATGTGCCTAACCATACCCTCGCTGCTCTCACTGGGTCTCTGATCTCCGCCGCCCATTTCCCCCATGGCCTCTGCCTCACTCCTCTGTATTTTCTTCTCGGCCCCTTCTCTTCTTCTTCTTCTTCCACACCATTCTCTCTTGCTGTTATGTATTCGTACACACTATCATCATTAATCACCACTTCTTGTGCTCTTGTGCTCGGCCTAATGTTGCTTGACCATTTCCCAACTGTTTTCCATTAAAACTAGCTTAATGGCATGTTGGATAAATCAACAGAGAGATCTATCTTTCTCTTACGGCAGAGGATCCATTTTGATCATAGCTATTCAACTAGCTACTAGTTGAGTGAAAAAAAATATCTAGGTAGGGAAAAATGTCTACCAAATAATATTTGGCTAAAGTACTATTTTGGTCATAAATGTTTGCATGGAGTTTAATATTGGTCCTCAATGTTTCAAAAGTTTAATGTTGGTCCTCAAAGTTTTTTTTTTGTCGATTTTGGTAATCGAGCGTAACACCGTTAACTTTTTGCCGTTAAATGATAACATGTCATGCTTACGTGGCACATAAGCATGACACGTGATCATTTAACGGCAAAAAGTTAAGATGTTACGCTCGAGGACCCAAATCGACCAAAAAACTTTGAGGACCAACATTAAACTTTTAAAATATTGATGACCAACATTAAACTTCATGCAAATATTTAGGACCAAAATAGTACTTTAACCGTAATATTTTGAATATTTTTAGGGAATTGAGACTCTTTATAGGAAAATGATAATGCAAGAGTACTCTGTTTTCTTGCACCAAAAAAAAAAGAGTACTCTGTTTTTTCCCTTCTGACTTTACAACTCAAATGCGGCTGCTAGTTTTGTGGCCAGAAAAAAAAAAAGCAACATATTTGCTAGATTTCATTTAGTGCTAAAAAGTCAATCCCCTGAATATTTAATTTGTTGTTCCTAGTACTGCATAGAGATGATTGATGATGATGGACCCATCAACGCATAAAGAAAATCAGGGAAAACAAATAAATTGCAAAGAGTTGAATTAATTCTATGATTGCTTACTTGTTGGAAGAGCAGGGACAGGGGAACTATGGGATGAAGATGATCTTCCATGTGATGAAGACAAATCTGGAAATGATAAAGATGTTGTAGCATCTTCCCAGCTTCTCTTCATAGCCATACATGGAGATGAAGAAGATGGTGTAATTGTTGATGTGGGTTTTGCAGAAGAAGCAGCTTCTTCAACCACACAAGGCACATCTCCACACACAACGTTTCTTAAAGCTGAAACCATAGCACACATCTCCTTCTCCCTATCGATTTCTGGAAATACCATCAACATTGACGAAGGCATTATAGGACTGCTCTGTCTTTTCTCCATAACTCACCACCTTTAATATATGACTTCAACACACACACACACTATATATATATATATATATATATATATATATATGTATGTATGTTTGTATGTATAATTGTAATGAAAATCAAACAACCCCACCTACTGATTTTGTGTTCAGATTAGTTGTAACGAGACATGCACACGAATTTGATCAAAAAGAGTTTAAATAGAATCGGAGATGAGTCAGTCGGTGTTGTTGAAGGGAGATCTTCTGCTAGAAGAAACTAAAATATATAATAATAAATCAATATGAATATATATAAGCGGTTTCAAATTTAAAAATTGAAAAAAAAAGTGTATATATATATATTCCTTCCCATCCATATGCTCTCTAAGACTATTTTTTTTGTTTAAAAGTATGTGATTTGTAAGCACTTCGATGACAGAAACAGTTGGTATAAAAATTTAAAATTGTTCTATATTCAAAATTAAGAATTGAACCCTTAATACTTACGTGAAGATAAATAAGTCACTTTCATTTGATCACATCCCTTGAACTTCTGGTCTGTAAAACTAAACATTGATTAATTAACAATAAAATGAAGTTGGGAAGCATGACGATTAAGGATTAATATTAATAATGAGAAATGGGTCAAAATGTGTGTTTCAGTGTGAATGCTGATATTTTGATGTGTGTGGGGAAGGACCAAATTGACAATTGGCAAGCAAGTCGGTGAAGCAAAGGGAGGCCGACATCACTTTTTTTTTTTAAAAGAAAAAGAAGTATTCTATATTTAGTATATAGTGGATACTATATACTATATATTATGATTCATTGATTCTGTTGATATATGAACTAAATCCAATTGAAATGTGATTTTTATTTTATTTAATTTTTATTTTATTTTATGTATTGGATCCACTTGGTACCAAGTTGCCAACAAGTATGATTAGTGGTTATTATTATCTAAAACAGTGATGTAGATGTAGTTATTGTAGGCATCGTTGTTTCCAAAATTTTTAATAAGGTTGAAATGCGTATAGAAGTGTATTTCTTTATAATTCAAGGAAGGATTTGGATATATGAACAAGAACTGGATTTCTACGCGCTTTCATTTCTTGTATTATTATTTGGCTACTGTATCCTACAATAATTTATATATAGGTATAAAATATCTATTTTGTCCTTTATGTTTTACTTAAGTTTTAAATTAGTTCTTTATGTTTTAAAAGTTTCAAATTGGTCCTTTATATTTCCCCATAAGTTCTAAATTGGTCCTTCTGTCCAAGTCCGTCCATTTCTTCCGTTAAGTACTCACGTGGACATATCATCTCTCATGCGTGCCCATTTTAAGCTGACGTGTCATGCCACGTCATCTTCTATTCATCTTATGTGATGACGTGGCATGACATGTCAGCACGTCACTCATCAATTAACTTAAAAAATTGACGGAATTTGACGGAAGGACCAATTTAGAACTTCTGTGCAACGTAAAGGACCAAATTAAAACTTATGAAACATAAAGGACTAATTTGAAACTTGGGTGAAACATAAAGGACCAAAATGAACCTTTGACCTTTATATATATTATATAAATTATTTTTATTTAAACTTACATCCTCAAAAGTTTTTTTTACCTATTTTAAAATACATAAATTATTTCTATTTTATACGTAAAACTTATTTAAGAAAATATCAACATGGACTTTGATACATTTTGTATTTATTGTTAATTTTTCTTTTAAAAAAACGTAAACATGATCGATGACGGCTGAATGATAGACGACGTTGACGACAGAGAGTGAGATGGTTAGATGTGGTTTTATGGTACGTCGCTTTATTTATTTAATAATTTGATTTGATTATTGCTTCATTTGCATTTGGGAACACACACTCTAGTCAACCATGCCTTACATTCAAATTCAATAATGCTATTTTCCAGGTGGTTGGCACATCCTTTTTAAAATAGAAATTAAACCTAAGAGACTCAATAAAAATGTGTTGATATTCTCGTTAAAATTGAAATTAAAATATGTCACAAGATCGCGATCTTGATTATTATGATAAAAATAATCTTTTTAAGACCACCTTAACGGTATATTAATTTTTTTAATACTAAAAAAATAACAATAAAAATTACTATAAAGTTTAAAGATATATAATAGATATATTTGGCCAAATTACTCTTTTGGTCCTCAATGTTTGCACGAAGTTTAATATTGGTCATCAACGTTTCAAAAAGTTATTTTAGGTCTTCAACGTTTTTTTTGTCAAAATTGGTCCTCTAGCGTAACATCCGTCTGATTTTGCCATTAAATGCTGACGTGAAAAGCTTATGTGGTACACTATCTCTCCTATGTGTCATATTTAAATGACATGACACCCTCTTTCTCTCCAAAATTTATTTAAATGACCAAAACAGAACATTTAAATGAATCAAAATGACGTCATTTTGCTGAATTTGAGTGAGAGAAGGTGCCATGTCATTTGAATACGACATGTAGGAGAGAGAGTGTGCCATATAAGCCTTTCACGTCAGCATTTAATGGTAAAACCATACAGATGTTACGTTAGAGGATCAATTTTGACAAAAAAAAACATTGAGGACCTAAAATAACTTTTTAAAACTTTAAGGACTAATATTAAACTTTGTACAAACGTTGAGGACCAAAAAAATAATTTGGCCTAGATATTTTTATCCAATAAACATTTTTGGAATTTTTAAATACTAAAAGTATTAAATTTTATGAGTTAATTCTCACACACACACAGTATATATATATATATGAAAATCTAAATGAAAAGAATGTGATCGCTTTAAATCCTATGTTAACTAACATAAAAATATATGATGAGAGTAAGTGACATGTGAATCTCACTTAATGTAAACCTTATCTATATATCACTTTTTCTCGTTACATTTTTATGCTAAATAACATATCATCATGGAAAAATGTGATGAGTATCAAGTTAATGCTTCCTTTTTATAAAGTACACAGGATTGTACCTCTCATTCTTTCCCCACATGCAAAGATGGATTATGGATATAATTCAATTCAGTCAGATCAACCCGATTCAATTCTAATTTTGAATTGGGATGAGTCTAATTGTGCTGAATCAAATCTTTTAACCCTGTCCAACATAGAGTGGGGGTGTTCCTCATCGTCCGTTCGATTTGGGAGGTTTAAAAGAATTTTCAAACTAAACTAATCATTTTTTATTTGAACGGTTTGATTTGGTCAGTTTAATTTTAAAGTGTTAAACCAAACCAAATCAAATCATGAATGAGCAGTTTGATAGAGCGATTTTGAACAGTTTGATTTGATCATTTTAAACATTAAAATTTATCAATAAATAACAAGAAAAATAATATTTCATTCACTAACAAAAGAAAAATAATTTGGTATTAGAAGACTTTGGACAAACCCTTCGAATTGGAGCTGATTTGCCCAAGTCCTTGTATGAAAGTTATGTTATAGCTTAGATTTGAGAAAGTTATGAACCAAACATAAATTTATGATTTCCATACATTTCTTCCTCCGAAAACTCCCAAGTCCCTAGCCAATAATCCATCCACATATCCCTTTTTTGTGTACTCTCAATATATCCCGATCTTAAATAAAATAAAAATCTACTAAGATAATAATAAGATCTTAATCTTATATGTTTGATTTTCCGATTTAACATGTTATATATCATACGATCTTACGGTCTTATATTAAAATTTTATATTTTTTTAAGGGGAAACTTCAAATATCACACTAATTATACACATCAATAAAATTGTTGTTATGTGAAAATTAATTAAACATTAATATTTTAATTTATTGTGACTTATTTTATGAAAAAATGATAACTTTATAATAATAATTTTGTACTTGTAAAGAAAATTTTGTACTACTAAATGTGTTTTTATTTATTTTATAAAAATGATAGGATTTTATAATCTCGATTCGATATTATATAAGATCTTGATTTTAATAAACTTGCTAGGATGTATATATATCCTGATTTGTCCCAGAAAGAAAAGAAGGTATATTCTGATTCTTACAAATTTGAAGAGTTAGTATATGAAATAATTGAAAGTCAAATTAAAATTAATTGACTTCCTAAAATGATGATGAATAATAACGAAACAATAGTTGCAGTTCACATTAGAATACAATGGAACTACGAAAGATGTAATCAAGTGGGGACAATATTACTGCATTTGCATGCGTGCGGTTCTTGTAAGTCAAACTTTGAGAACCGCAATTTTCATTCAAATTAACCACAAAGATCAGATACATCACTTTCAGCCAGCTTATCAACAGGAGACACCGGAGAGTGGATCTTTTGAAGCAATTCTTATATTTTTTTTGTGGAGTTATGAGAGAGATAGAGATAAGAAAAATATTTTTTGCTTGATTTTTTTCTCTCTCAAATTTTCTTCTCTCTATCTCTCTCATAACTCCACCAAAAAATATAGAGAATTACTTTAAAGAATTCACTCTCGAGACACTGCATATCTTAATTATTATTTTTTATATGACTTTTTTCAAAAAAAAAAAGGATAGATTTAATAGTTGAAATATGCATTGTAGTTGCATCACTTGATCCAAATTGAAGAAAATAATATGCATCCAAACTTTGACATATATTTAAATTTTAGGATAATAGAACTTTGTCGTCCTCAAACTTTGCTGCAATGTTCATTCATGTCTTTAAATCTTTCTTTGGTTTATGCCTACCCCTAAACTTTTAATTTTGTTCATATCTACCCTTTTTGCTAACACCGTTAACTTGCTTGACGGAATTTGCTGACGTGGACTATGAATGTGTAACTCTTTTGCCACCTCATTTTACATCTCATATTTAACTTTTTACTTTTATTTAAAAAAATTAACCTAATCCAAACTAAAAAAAATAAATCAAACTTTTATCCTAAAATAATTTTTTTATTTTAGATTAGGTTAATTTTTTTAATAAAAGTAAAAAAATTAAAGGTGAGGTGGACAATGACGTGGCAAAAAAAATACATATTCATCATCTACGTCAGCAAATTCCGTCAAACAAGTTAACGGTGTTAGGAAAAATGGCAGGCATGAACAAAACTGAAAGTTTGGGGGTAGGCATGAACAAAATTAAAAGTTTGGGGGTAGACATGAACAAAAAAAAAGTTTGGAGCAGGAATGAACATTACAGTAAAATTTGAGGATAACAAAGTACTTTACCCTAAATTTTATTTTGTTGAAAACTATACCATTATGGTGTGAGTAATCTAACTTGAATTAATTGAATTCTTATAATAGATATATATAGTTCCCCAATAATAATTTTTTATGAGTAAAATTTGAGCTCACACCTTATTTTAAAAAATTTGAGTGTCTATCACTTCAATCAATTACGATTTATTTCTTTAATTTCTATCAAACAAATCCTAACAATATGTTTGGGAATCTTATGAGGATGGAATGATCTCAATATGTTTGGTTCGCTTCCTAAAATTGAGAATTGGATTTTGTGGAATCAGATAATTCCAGGAATCCAATTCACAATTCCATAAAGTGGGTTCTGTTTGGTTAGACATGGTTTTGGATTCCACATGTAATTGCACAATATTCTAGGGATTATTTAGTTTGGTTGAGTTATGTGGAATTGGAATTGAATTACGTGGAATTGATTTTTTAGAATTGGGTGTGTAAATTTTGTGGAATTAGATTGTGGGGTATTTTGGAGGAATTGAGATAAATTTTGTGGAATTGAGTTTAAAATACATTTTTATCCCTATTTTCTTTCTCTCTCTCTCTTTACTGTTTTTTTATTTTTTATAATGAATATAAAAAAATAATTATATACTAAAAAATATAATTAAAAAAATAATTATTTAATATTTATTAAGGAGCAAATTAGTCTTTTTACCTCACATTTTTTTATAAACTTTCAATTCCATCTTTTCATACCAAACACACTTTTTCAATTCAAATAATTCAATTCCAATTTCATCTTTTCATACCAAACAAACTTTTTTAATTTAAATAATTCAATTTCAATTCTACTTATAATCCAATTCCAATTCCAATTCTATAATTTTTTTCAACCAAACGTAACCTAAAAGTTTTAAAGAGAAAATGAGGAATAGATATTTTGTTTAGATGTTATAATAAAACGAATGACTCATTATTTATTTATTTATTTATTTTTAATATTAGCCTTAGTTATAATATAAACACGCAATTAATTATATTATTATGATAAAATTATAATTTTTTTAAATTTTAAAAGATACGATTGTATTTTAAAATATTATATCATTCTATTTTATTTTCATTAAAATATTTAAACATATATTTAACTCTTTTCGATCATTTTATTCCATTCTGAATTCTCAATTAATCCTAACATATCCTAAAATTCTCAAATCTCATTGTATTTACGTGGTTGTCAAAAAAGCAAATCCTTGTCAAAATGGGTTGGCACAAATGGTTAAGGATTCGGAGGAAAGTTCTCGCCTCACCAATGAGCGAGGGTTCTTCGAATCCCCCGAAGCCATTCAAAATCCTGCTTTGGTGGACATCTCTCCCCAGGGAGATCCACTGGCACCCAAAGGCCAAAGGTTAGTTGAGTAGTTGTAATTGGATAAAATTGCTTGCGGTTTAGGCCTGTGCAATAACTCTTTAGGTTGGGCCTCTATTGGTCTCCCCAACATGTCATTAGCACCAATGCGCCATGTTTGATAGTACTCAGAAGTGTCTTCCCTTATTATATTAAAAAAAAAAGCAAATCCTTCGGCTTCTTGAAAAGGGTGCTGCGTTTGTGGTACATAAGTAGCATCAACTTACATCCGAATCCTTGAGTGGGAAAATAAATTAAAGTGAATGAAATCATTAGCTAAATGACAATATTGGTGATCCGTAAGAGCTACTCCTAAATCCTAATGTGGGCCGCCGTCTCAAAACACTACAACTTCCCCTCTTAACCTAATATATTGCTTGCCCTATTACTCTCTAACTCTAGCCAACCATAGGTCCCACCCCATTTTTTCTCACTCTTTTTTAGGTTGAAATGCGCACAAAAAAGAAAAAAAAAACTCTTGAATTTTATATTAGGGACTCGTAAGATACACGAATTGATTTTAATTATAAAAAATCTTAGTCTTAGAAATCACATTTTCAGATTATTAGGTCCAATTTTCATATTCACAAGACACTACAAAAAATACAAATTTCAACGTTGGTCAATTAAAAACGGTTATCACAACCGTCGCAGGGGAAGAAAATATTTTATATCCAACTACGGTTATATAACTTCGGTTAATGAACCGTAGTTAGATTTAAAATTAAAAAAATGAAGAGAAAATTTCAACTCTGCTCTGATTTGTAACTTTTGCCCTAGAGAGTTTCTTTTGCGCTTCTTCGAGTTCGTCATCGTTTGCTCAGAGAAAGGTTGTATCAGTCGCCGTTCATCGTCACTCGCCGCCGTCACCTCACAGCCGTCAAACGGAGTCGACGCCGCTGCCAAACCCCGCCTCAGTCCATCACAAGCAATATTGGTAATGATCGCTTCCTCCTCATTTTGAATCCATCGAATGCGTGTGGGTGCTTTTATTCAGTATCTCTTGCCTCATTTGGAATCACAAGGTGCTTCCTATTCGTTCTCTCAATTATTGTTCTGTTTTGCTTTCACCGTTTAAATCTTCTAGCGCGCACTGCTTCACTCTCTCAATCGCCGATTCTCCATGGCAGTTCCCTTTCTATTTCTAGGTTTTTTCTCCTTTCTCTCCTTAACTTTTCATTTATCCATATATCTGCTTATCACTATGAATTTATCTTATTCACCTTTTTGTAATTATGATTCTCTATCTTCAATTTATCTTTGCTCTGCTCTGCTATGATATAAATAATGCTTCACATGTCTTTTTTAAACAAGATTTCTTTCTCTTCTCAGCTCGTAAAGTTTGACATGATTGAGCAAAAACATTTATATATATATATAGATGATGCAAGAGAGTAGTCAATCGTTATTTGTGCAAATCTATTGATTTCATGTGCCTTTCGATGTATTTGCCAATATTTCTCTTACTGTATTTCTATTCCGAGATTCAAATCACTCCCTGCACCACCTGTTCCATTGATTCTTTATATATGCTTATTTTTATATGCCATTACGAGAATTTTGACCATTACTGCCAAATGTATCTCCGAAATTTAAAATAATTTCATCTAAACAGAGTTAGTCAGCCACCTTTGTTTCAGTTCATCACAGGTAAAGAGTATTATTCAGTTCATCACACGTCCACTTGTAGGTTTGTCTTCTTCATTTTTTTCTTTCGCTCTCATTGTCCGTTTCAGAACGCGTCATGTTTAAGGAATGGAAAAAGCTTCTGTAAAATTTTTTTTGGTTTTCTATCAATTTGTCTCATGCTATTAATGTAGTGGTGAGTTGTGTAAACTTATTTTTGTTTAGGATGATGATGATGCAGCAACTTCTCCAGTAGCTTTCACACATTGATTTATAAATGAAGCAGATCGATCTTGTTTCTTACACGAGTTTAAATAAACAGTATTTAATGCAACATGATAAATTTGGCCACTTGATCCTTCTGCCTAGTTTTTTTATGCCCAATCTTGACAAAGGGCAGGACAGTTTCACACCAATTAGTTGTGTTGTAAGCATCAACAAATTAAATAGTCCTAACCTCTAATGGTTCTTTTATGCTTAGAAATAAACAATTAACTTGGGAAGTACATATATCCTCTAAATTTCTAAAACTTGTCAAGTTGTGAAGTTCTCTTCTCTCAATCCTAGCCTAGCCTTTTGATGAGTTTAATGGAGATCCTCTTGCCACCTAACTCTTCATTTTATACAAGCAGGAAAGAACATTATATTGCTTTGATTTTCAAACTATCTCAAGGCAACCCTTTGTATAATTATATTAAGCCATATTTTTCAAGTAAATTACTGTTTGCATGCAGTTGCCCAAGACTGAAGTGGCAGACCCTCATAATATAGAATAATGGTTAAAGGTTGAGTCATTTATGTTTTCTGCTCTCGTATCATTGAATTCTGATATCCTTAATTACTTTTTGCTTAGCTTGATGCATTGGAATAAACTATAAATTAAATTATAAATGCAGAGAAATGGTTGGTGCAGGTAGATGATGAAATACGGGAGAAAGACTGAAGGAAGGACATGATTTTTAGCATCCCATTTCTAATTAGCCACATAAGCTCTTTCATGACACTCTTTGAAGGAGATGTCGGTATTTTCTTCAACACTTTACCTGCCATATTACATTACTTTTGTGGCATATACTAGTTAATTAATTTATTTTTTATGCCCAATCTTGACAAAAAGGTTGTGGATTCAGAGAGGCAGCTCTCAGAACTTGGGGCTACGCAAGTCTATAATAATAACCTTTAATCAGGTTTCTCTGTATCTCTTTTTCTTTTTGCTGTTAATTATGAACATTTTAGCTTGGACTTAATTTTTGGTCTTGTTGAATTGTGTTTCAATAAAGTGACAATGAAGTTGTTCATATATGATGAGGCTACACAAACTATTCCAATATCTCAACTCAACCAGGTAAATGTAATTAATTGCTTTCACTTATTCCAAACACAATCACTAATACTTTTGTTTAACTTCTCCTTGTGCGTGTATGTATATTTTGCAGCAACCCAATGTTACTATCACTCAATTATTATTGTACATGTACTTCTAAAAATTTTGCAGAAAAATGGAGTTACTAGTCTGATTACTGCAAAATGGGACTTAGCCCTCCACCTTCAAAATGGGTTAGATTTCTAGTTTCGTAGTATGCTTAGTTATGCTTTAATTCCGGCAATTTTTTTTTAAAGAAAAATAAATAAATAGATGATTCAGAACACTCTATCCTTTGAAAAGGCTCCATGATATCAGAGGTACAAGTTACATATTTTTTTCTGCGGCTGTGTTTTTACCAGCTACACAAGGGCTAATGCGACATGTGTTTGTGATGATGTAATTTCTTATATCCTGCAATATATAATTGTTGAATTTTCTATTATTTGATGGGGCTGATAAGTTTTGGAGAAGGACAAGGGAATTGCTGCTTGGGATGTATATAATGTAGTTTCTTACATCTACGTGTAAGAAATTCTTTTTTTTCTTATATGAGGGCCTTCACTGTGATTTTGCTTGCCTACTGTACAGGTAGTGTAATCTGTTTTACTCAACTCATATAAGGTTTCTAGTTTACATTAATACTTCTTTGTTTTCTCTATATGATGGATTTTATATTGGTCCCTGTTCAAGGCATGGGAATATTGAGATTTTTAGTGGAAAATGATTAGTTAATGGGTTTCAATTATCTTTATTACATGAGAATGACTCATACAGGTGATCGCATTCTGCAACTGTATCATGGAAAATGATTAGTTAATGGGTTTCAATTATCTTTATTACATGATATCATCTAAATTCTGCACCTGTACATAAATCATAAATCATAAATTTGACCATTTATGATTTATGTGGAAACGTAAAATACAAAAATGAAAATAGAAACAAAAATTAATAAAATAGTCATACTAAGAAACTCTAATTTAACTAACTCTGAAGAAAATTGCATCTACCTGTGAAATTAACTAACTTTTGAAACTCTGATTTTATAAATAGAGACAACTATATGACATTGTTCCTTGAAGTGAGGTTGAAGCACATGTGGCTGTCAAGATTATTTCCAGCCTCCTCTCAGTAAGTGTTTCAACAAGATTTAGTGATGAAACCTACTTATATAGTTCTTAGAGATATGTATATATATAATTTTGCCCAAGCTACTGCCCCTTGCATCTCCCTTGAAGACAGAGTTAAATATATATATATATATATATATATGTGTGTATATATATTATTTATAGTTCTTATATATATGTGTTTGTGGCTGATTATTGACAAAATCTGGCTCTTGTTCCTTAAATTTAAGGAATTTATCCTTGATATATTCTTAAACTCACTTTTGGGGTTTGTAATTATACTCTTAATTTAATGATTAAAGCTAGGCATGAATGCAATTAATAAATTAAGTTGGTGCATGTGTACTGCAACATTGTGATAAATCAGAATCTTTATTTCTAGGACTTATGTTTGGCATCATCCTTCATTGCAAGTGCTATGCTAAATCTGATTCCAGCCATCACCTTTGTGATTACAGCTTTTACAGGGTAATTAATATAATATTTAATTAATACTACTTAGCTTCTGAATATAGTATATTGTGAAATGAATTAATAAAAAGTATGAATTATATATATATATATATATATATATATAGAATGGAGAGAGTAAAGGGTGGGAAGTTGAGGAGATGTAGCAAAGATAGGAGGGACATTGATATGGATTCGTGATTAGAGGGACACAAGTGGTTGCTGGGTTGTTTCTATCTCTTTTCAAGCTCTTGCTTATGGTCAGTTTGGTCCATTTTGCAGGTAAGTCGTTTTAAAAGTTTTCAGCATGCAGGATACTTGTAAAAATATGATATGATATTGTAGTAATTGATGTGTACATTCCAGGTTGAATGAAGTATTTCGTTTTAAAAGTTTGGTCCATTTTGCAGGTAAGTCGTTTTAAAATTTTGTCATACTATGTATATGTTTTGCTTGTATGTAGTGACCATGGTTGAATGAAGTATTTCGTCTTCTGTTCAATAAATAGATAAATAGAGACTTGTGCCCTTTATCAATCTTTGTATATATGTTTGACCATATAGGATGCACTAATTAATTTATTAATTGATAGTTATGGGTTTTAACTTTGTTATATGTTTAAATTTGCAGGAGAGACTTTCAGAGAAATTTCAAGAATTAGAAGCTTCATATTTAGTCATTATAGATATGTTTTGGTTGTAAAACTTTTGAATACTAATACTTGTTGAGTGTTGACTTGGTGATTATGGATATGTTTTGGTTGTAAAATGTACATCTTAAATACAAATAAAATTATTTATTTTTTTTAACAATTACAAATGAAATTATTTTAGTAAAATAAGTATTTATTATTTTTTTGGAAATTAAAAGTACCAATAAAATAAAATAGATGTTGAAAAATTGATTTAGCGACGGTTGAAACCGTTGCCAAATTTCACACAAAACATTGTTAATTTAACGACGGTCAAAACTGTCGTCAGCTATAAAAATAACAAGTCTATTTAGAAGTCTTTAGCGACGGTCAAAACCGTCGCAGAATTTAGCGACGGTTAGTGCCGACGCTTGTGTGAAGCGTCGCTAGAATTTGTTCCCGACAGTAACTTTAACAACGGTTAGCCTAACCGTCGTTATAACTTTAGCTCTAAATCATAAAAAAACCGTCGCTAAAAATAGATTTTTTTGTAGTGAAACTATTTTACAAAAGAGTTTATCTAACAAGTATCCTAGAACACTTGTTAAGGTTTTTTATTGATTTGTAGGGAGGGAATAATTTTTTTATAGTAAAAAGTCAATTAACACATTTTTTAAGGCATTGTCGTTAGTTAAAAAAAAAACCTTAAAGACTACCCTAAAGACACTTGTTATGTTGTGGGTCCAACTCATTTTGGTGGGACCACTTCTATTTTATGTAAATATGTTGCCGCATGTCGTGTTACGTGAGCTAATTTTTTTTAAAAGCAAATTTTCTTTTAATTTGTATGGTGTGTGTGAGAAGCTTCATATACACGGGGGAGCAGAGAAGCAGAAAAGAAAAATTTTGGTTTTTCAATCATTGTCGAGCATCGGCAAGGAGAAAAATTGCTCACTTCGATCTTCATGAAAGGTTTATTTGTTCTCTATTTCTCATGAAATTTTAGTATGTTGTTTTTGAGAGTGAGCATTTCATCTGTGTTTTCATATTGTGTTTCTCTTGTCATTTTGCTGCTCCTTTCATATATGCCATTAGGGTTTTTAGAAGATATTGTTGATGATATTTCACTTTGTTGATAGTGAATAGGGGCTGGTTTGAGTCTTGAAATATTGTGGTGGACTATTTTTGCTGTACTCATCTATTTGTGATAGTGGAATTTTTCTGGACTATGTCCTGTGGTTTTTACTTCTCACATTGAGGGGGTTTTCCACGTTAAACATTTGGTGTCCCTATTATTGCTATTTTCTTGCATTTATTGGATTATCTGCTTGTGGATTGGCTCTTTGTGATTTCTTTCAAGCAGAAAAATGATTTAATTTTGGATAATTATATCCTATCAATTTGTACCCGATTTCCTAACACTTGTTACCTCTCATTGCAAAATTGAAAATAATCTTATTCCATATGATTACAATAATATTACCTAAGTGAGATAGCAAAAATGAAGAAAAATATGAGATTACAAGATTTTTGGGACTATTCTTTCAATTGTGTACCAAATTAAACATAAGATTAAAAGATGTCGAGGCTCATAATATCGAGACTATTTTTTTAGTAATTCGAATACCAATCGTCTCCTATGAGTTTTAAAACAATGCACTCAACTCCCTAACCTTTCAAGTTCGAGCACCTAACACCTTTCTATCATGTTTCTATCTATTTTTTTGACACTTTTTAGTCACGCGAGCATTTTTATTCATATGAATGAAGGATTTTTGGTAATTTCACTTAAGACCTTAAATGAAAATATCGGCATGGCTAAACATATTGATGTGGTTAAAAAGTACTAAAAATAGAAAAAAAAACTTAATAGAAATGAATTGAGTGCTTGAAATTGAAAAATCAAATGCGTTGAGTGCAATATTTTAAAATTTAGAAGTGTTATACGCCAATAGGCTAAAACTCATAGGTCTTCTAATTTAACTTTTTATTGTTTTTTTTTCTTTTCCCCTTTTTTATGTGGGTTTTTTTTTTCTAAGCATATGTACATGAGTTCCCAATGAGCTAATTAAAGACGGTTCAGTCAGCAAACAATCCCTTGTGTACACATTTATTAAAATAAAACTTTGACTCAAGGGGGAGAGTACTAGTAATTAACAATGAAAGAACTCCTATGTATTAGAAGGAAATTAAGCTTCATAATCATAATTACACTAGAGCTTAGGATTTAGAATAAAGGGGTGATCGATAAGTTGTTGGTTGAAGTAGTAATATAGCTTCGTTTTTGTAACAAGAAAACATAAGGTCGAAAAATCTAGAAACGTTCTAAATCCGACAAAGATAAGTCTCAAATTTAACATAATTTGAAAATGCACTCTAATTGAGCCATTAAAATAAAATAAAGAGATGATTAAAAAACCAAAAGAAAAAAGCCTATCATACTAATATACTTTGCTCATAGTCTCCCATTAATGTAAATTTAGAAGAAGCTTTAAGAGCATGCATGCACGATTGTATAATTAATCTCAAATTTAATTTCTTCAACAATCAAATATTAATAATACGTTCTCAAAAAATATATATTAATACATGCCTCAAATTAAATAAAATAACATAGCAAGTGAACTTACATTTTTTTTTTAATTCAAGTGAATTTTATTTTGTGCTAAGGTTAGAGGTATCAAAATTTAAAATCACATTTAGGGAAAGGTTAGGATTCTTCAAAAAAAAATAATTGATAACAAATTTTTTTTTAGAGAGAATTATCAATTTGATCATTGAAAAATATACAAGGAATAAGAATAAAAATAAGAATGCGACTTTTGGCTTGGGATCATTAGAGATACTTATGTGAGATATTCTTGAAACGGAAACGGAAAGAACACGACGGTGATGCATTTGTAGTGAGAAGGTCGGATTTTGTGGGGTGAAAACAAAGATGAAAGGAACAAAGAATTCTGGGAATGAATGAGAAATTAAAAAAAGAGAAAATTTTTATAAATATTTCATTCGATCGTTTTCCGGGATTCTATTAGTAGATAAAATCATTTCAAATTTTCAATGGAATGGATCCGATTACAAGCAGAAGCATAAGAACAAAAGAATTCTGTCATATATAGTGAGTGGTCCATGGATAATGATAACAAAAGATAGTGAAGAAGAAGGTGATGATGAGAGTAGTCATATAAGGTTTGATTGTGTTGGGATAGCTCAAACACCATTTTAGTAGACTTTTTTATTACTTTTTTATTGAGTTATCAAATGTGGCAGATGATTTATATTTTAAATTCTATGTCAGCATTGCACACGTACATCTCTATCAAGTTAACTAACACAAATTTTTAAGGACCGAATTAAAATAAAGAGCATCTTTCAGGACAAATAAGACATTTTTATATTTTAAAGACTAAATTAAAACAATACGTATCTTTAAGTAATCGAATTGATAATTCTCTCTCATTTTTTAAAAAATAATAACTAAACGGACAAATTCATCTAATCCGTAAATTAAATGTGCCAACTTATTTTTGATAAATTTACCCTCTCAACCCAATTCACGTGAGTTAAACTAGTAAATACTCCTGATTAAACTCGTTTTGACATATTTATTTGTAGACAAGTTTTTTTTGTTGACACAGTAAACTAATGGGCCTAAATTATGTCAAAACCTGTCATTGGCCCATTTTTTAGGGAATGGCAGTTGGGCACTTTTGGAATAAGGGCTAAGTGGATGTGGATGACATTTCCTATGAGGGGGTTATTTTATAGTACCTAATGGGCCTAAATTTTGACAAAAAAGGAAGCTACAAATAATAGATGGAAAAGAAGAAGTAAAAAATTATTATTAGTAAACAATAATTTTTTTATTTTATGTCTTTATTTTTTAATTTATATAATTAAGGAATTATATATTACAACAGAAATAATAAATTGAGATATTAATTTTAATTTCTTAAAATTATAATTAAGGACAAAATTTAAATCAGGTCAATACATTTTATTATTATATTTAATTTGACCATATCTATTAAATTTTTAAATTTGATGGATGAATTATTGATGATGGCTCCAATTTTCTATTTTTCTTCCTATTAATATTAAAATGTTGTCAGTCAGAGCGTTAAAAAAAAAAAATTTGCAGCCGAAGTCACTAGTCAAAGGTTTATAATTCATTGCTATACACTTATTAAAAAAAAAATCATTGCTATACATAAATATACACGTATATGTATATACAATTATAATTACATCATAGTTTTTTCATAAAAATATAATTCTTAAACCTAGTGTTTTTTTAATGCAAATCTTCAGTTCCCTAATGGCATTTTGGTACATGGCATTGTTGCTAGGGAATGGGAGTGGGAGAACCAATGGTATGTTTAGTAGGAGTTTAATAAATTGAAGGTTAGGAGGGGTTATTATATGAAAAGATAAATTTGTCCCTCAATAAAGTAAACTTTGATTTTTTTAATTCAATATTTTTTGAATGAAATGTAAAATTGTCATTTTATTTCAATCTCATTCCTTTCATATCCTCTATTTTATCTTATATTAAACAAAATCATATTATTCTCATTCTCATTCTTATTTTCATTTTCTCAAAATAAATCTCTATTAATCAGGCTGTAAGCATTCAAATTTTCAAATAAAATAATAAAATATGTAATGGCAATTCTCACTTTTTAATGATGGCAAAAAAAACAAAATTCTCACTTTTTAAGAACAGAGCTGTTAAGATTGTAAAGGGAGAAGGTATTGGGAAAAATCCTCTCTAGTCCTCTCTGATGCCCTCTCATTATCATTCACTTTTGTAAGGTATTTATACATAAAAATAAGAAATCATAATCAAACTCCTAGAGTTATCCTTGAACGTAGATAACAACCTTATCTACCAAAATTCAAAATATAATATTCTTAAAATTTTATCCAAAAATAATCTTTCGTAATCCTAACTATCAAATATTTCAATTCAAATATACATATATCCAAATATATGTATATCCACATCAATTCAAATATACATATATCCAAATATATGTATATCCACATCAATTCAAATATACATATATCCAAATATATGTATATCCACAACAAGAGCTCAAGTTCAAGTGTAAATGTGGAAACAATAAAATATGTAATTTTTTTTTATAAAAATATTTTCTCAGTTTGATAAATAAATTACTCTCCAGACTTATAGCATTATAATTATTTTATTTCATTATAGATTCAGACAGTTTAAATAAGATTTCCTAATGATACACAATTTTTAAAGTCTTAATTCTGATAAAATACTACAAAATGATATTTATTGGTAAATCATAATTAACCCAAATTTGTTTAAACTGTTGAATTATAAAGTTAATTAAACATATGATAATGCGCGATCTCATTTTGCTCCTTCAGCCATATCTGAGTATTTTCAAATTTCAACAGAGTCAAGAAAAAAAACCAAGCTTGGTTGGTCTCACTAAATCGCTTAAGCAAGTGTTGGGGTTCGAATCTCATCTTGTGTATGCAGCAACCAATTGACCAGCGACAAACCCTTAAATGGAGCTTAGATCTGCGGAGGATTAATCCTTCACCGGTTGGGCTGGAGATACTTAGAAAAAAAAAACAGTAAGAGAATTTTCTTTTTTTTTGAAATAAGGTTAGGAAGAAGAACTTAGGCGTATTTTAGGTCAAAACTTCAAATTGGTCCTTTATGTTTGCACGAAGTTTCATATTGATCCTTTATGTTTTAAAAAGTTCAAATTGGTCCTTTATGTTTGCAAGAAGTACCAAATTGGTCCTTCCGTCCAAGTCCGTTTATTTTTTAAGTTAAGTGCTGACGTGGACACACCATCTCTCCTATGTGTCAATTGAAGATGACGTGGCATGCCACGTTATCGACACGTCACTGCCACGTCATCATCCAGATCATATGTGATGATGTGGCGGTGACGTGGTGCTGACGTGGCATGACACGTCAGCATGCCACGTCAGCACTTAACTTAAAAAATTGACGGAAGTGGACGGAAGGACCAATTTGAAACTTCTTGCAAACATAAAAAATCAATTTAGACTTTTTGAAACATAAAGGACCAATATGAAACTTCGTGCAAACATAAATGACCAATTTAGAGTTTTCACCCGTATTTTATTGTAGTTGAAGAAACAAAGCAAATTGTATTTTAGATATCGTATCGTGAGCCGCCACGTGAGTTTGGATATTGCTTAGCGATATTGCAAATAGTGTGTGAGTGATCGCTTGCTTGCAATCCAATCCAAATTTTGAAGCTTTGTAATAAGGTTTATATCATTTTCATCGTTCAATTAATAAGTTGAACCAACCTCAAGTGAAGTCATTACTACTAAGGGTTCTCTCTCTTCTAGAAATTGCCGCCGGCGACGGAAGAAGAAGAGAAGATGGCCGAAGAAAAAGATCCGACCTCAGTACCTCTGAGTCAAGCTGATAATGCGGCTATTGAAGATCCCGAAGATCCAGCCAAATCTCCTCCTTCATCTCCCAACTCATCCACTCGTAAGGTCTGTCTAATTTCCCCGCTTTTCACTCTTTCTTCGAGTAGTCAACGGCGTCGTTTGAATACTCTAGGGCACGCACTCGCAAGAATTACATCTTTATTCGCCAAATCGGTTAATTTTGTTGCCGCTACGATGCGTTAGCGCCTAAATTTGAAAGGATTAGGGGAGGGATTTGTATTCTTTTTTTTTTTTTTAAAAAAAATAGAATTTTATACATGTATTTGTAGCAGTGAGAGCAGTCTAATGCAAATTGTTATTTAGCCGTGATTTTCTGGCCAAAGATCTAGGGCCTTATTTGGTGTTAAACGTATAACACTAGATGTATGTTGAGCTATTCTAATAGAGGAGAAGTTGTAGTGCTCGTGTCATGATGATACCGAGGGTATTTGGATTATGAATCGTTCTTTTGGGTTGCTATTAACAGTTTCTGTGTTGTTGTTTCAGGCATGTTGCTTTGTTCTCCAAAGTTGGGTCTCAAAGAAATTTATGACTGGATGGTAATTGACTAAACTGCTTACTGAGAGGACCAATTGTTATCGCTATTCTAGGTCTGATAAATCCTTTTGGATTTTGAATTTGCAGTGTAGTTCTTTTTCCGGTTGCAGTTACTTTTTTCATAACATGGTGGTTCATTCAGTTTGTTGATGGTTTCTTCAGTCCATTGTACTCCAGGCTTGGCTTTGACATATTTGGTGAGTTGTTAATTTTGCTTTTTAATTAATAATAGCTCTAATTAATTAATTAATTCTCCTTTTTAAGAAGTTTGTGCATAACTGAGAATTATTTGATGCTCGACATATGTAAAACATACTCAGTTAATCCAAGTGCATCAACTTGTGATTTGTGAATTCAAACAATGGCAGGAAGGTTTTAATGCTTATTTATAAAATAAACAATAATGTGCAGAAACAATGATGAAATTCTAAGCTAAATGTGAAGATGATGAACAGGCTTAAAATTTTTTGTCCTGTCATTCTGCATGTAATGGCAAGTGAACCATAAATTGGACCTATAATGATGACTGTTTCTGATCTATATGCTCAATAGAACTGGTAACTCTAATTATATGTGAGCTACTTTTGCTGTAATCTGGAGACGGAGTCTAGTGAAGAGTAAAGTTAGGAATAACTTCTGACTGGTTATGTACAGGCTTGGTTGGTTTTCTTTGCTTTTGTCTAGTCTAATACTAAATTGATTTTGGTGGCATGACAGGCCTTGAAGGCAGTATACCAACACCTAATGAATGCCTTTTTCCAAGATATTAAAATTGTTTGAATACACAATTAAGCATTACTTTGACATTATAGTTGGTGGAAACCTGTTGCAATAATATTTGACGTCTTTTCAATCTTTTTATCTTATTCTTGTTTACTCTGCCTATATGGTGAACTGGGCATTGCTATTTGACATGACTCTTCTGGATGTAATGTGTTAAATTTTGAAGGTTTTCAATTTGTGGTGCAGGACTTGGTTTTGTCACATCTTTAGTTTTTGTATTTCTTGTTGGCGTTTTTGTTTCATCATGGATGGGTGCTACTGTTATCTGGGTGGGAGAGTGGTTCATAAAGAGAATGCCTTTTGTTAGGCATATATACTCTGCATCCAAGCAGATTAGTGCTGCAATATCTCCAGGTATCCTAGCAAGTAGCATGTGGTTTAGTTGTTACTTGTTACTAGTCTATACAGTTAATAGGGCGATGATTACCCAATATAGGTGACTAGTGCAACTATTTCTCTTATTTCATCTTCTTCACAGATCAAAACACCACAGCCTTTAAAGAGGTAGCGATAATCCGTCACCCACGTGTTGGTGAGTATGCTTTTGGCTTTATCACATCGACTGTCACCCTACAGGTACTCCTAACTATCTTTAAATTTGTATGCCAGATTGATTGTACTTATATTGAACGTTTGGTTTACTCTTTTTTCTTATGGCACGGCCCCCTTCTTTGGTTTGAATAAAAAGTAAAATTATTTAGTTTCTGGTTTTTATTGCATTTGAGACTTGCCCGCTAATTAGTATGTCTGTAATGTTTGTATCGCATTCCTTCTATATACATAATGACTAATGAGCATCCACCTCACCATTAGATCATATGATTGAAGGTTGAATAATCTCAATTAAGATAGCATTCAAAGGGACCTAGTTATAATCTAAACAAGAAATACATGCCTGCAGGGGTGCAGTCTTCCACAGACAAACATAAATGTGATTGAAGCAACATATCTATCTAACACTTGCTTTCTGTCTTGTGTTTATTTATTAAACCCCTTAGTCAATGTTTTAGCTTCTGTTGCTGGAGTTGATTTATCTTTCAAAACTAGTGGTTCACCTTTAAGCTCATTATAGTCTAAGTGTCTAACAAAGGAAACATGATAGTCGCACTATATGTACTTATTGTCAATGGTGGTGCATCATCATTTTGATGGGGTTGGGGAAATTTTTGGAAACTACTTAATCTTGTTTGTTTAGTTTTCTATATTTAACATTTGGTATATCTTTTTTCTTCTTTCCCAGAAAGATAATGAAGATGAAGAACTATGTAGTGTTTTTGTCCCTACAAACCATCTGTATATTGGTGATATATTTTTGGTTAACTCCAAAGAGATAATAAGGCCGAATCTTTCCATTCGTGAAGGCATAGGTACGTGTATTTTAGTGTGTACATACGCAATTATCCCCATCCCATCTTTTTTTTTTTTTTATAGTAGTTCTGAACTAAAAATTGTTGGTAAATACACACATGCTGACTTTATCATTTGGTCTTTCAGTTTTCTGGATGCTAAACTCCGTAATCTGTCATTACATTTTTTTTAACCACATAAATGAGTAAAGATAGAATATGTTGGTGTCGTTGATCCATATAGCCGACCCTATCTAGTAGAAAAAGACTTTGTTTACTCTAATAAAATTCTTGGAAGTTTTTTTTTTTTTTTTTTAATTTGAAAGATTTTTATTTTTAAATAAATTTTGGCCCAAATTTTTAAGTGATTTTATAAAGTGACAAATTTGAAGTCATTGTGTCAATAATTTGTGAGGATTAGTTATGTTACTAAGCGCTTTTTGATCCTCTCAAATTTGCTTTCTGTGAAGTTTGCCCAAACATGCAAAAGGTTATTTATTTTTATTCGGCAAATAGGGAACATCACATCAGAGGATGCTTATTAAGCACATTCATCACTGCCCCACTTTCTTAACAATTGTGACGATGTTGCTGCAGAAATCATTGTTTCTGGGGGCATGACTATGCCACAATCGATTTCTCCCGTTGAAAGGGCTGGTCGTGTGAATGACAGAATCCCTATGAACAGAATTGGATAGAGCATCAAGCCGAAGACCTCAGCTGTTTGGATAAAAGTTGATAGTTGTGGTGGTTGCGCATGAATGAGCATATAGAGAGGTTGAGAGTTTTGTTTTGATACCATAGTTTCTGTTCGAATGGGAGGAAGAAAGAGCTAAAAATCGTTATAATGTAATTATAATCCTAGTATTCACTTGTTAACTTCGCATTTATGCACATGAACAAAAGCTCCCTTTGAATGATCATTATGAATTTAACTCCTATTGCCATTGTCAATCTGGGATCCAGTTCACTACACAGCCAGAGTTTTTATTCGTCTCCGGTTATGGGTTCACCACTTCAGCTGTTTAGTGTATGATTGTGTTATGAAACTTTCAACATAAGTTTGTTGATATTGTATTGCTTTTGTATTCCTTTTATTTTTTAAGTTTATGGGAATGGTATAATTAACTTTGAGTTTAACATAAATTGGATTTAGTGCAATTTTGTGTGTGTAATTTCTATAAAATTCCATCAAACTACGAAGTTTTGCTTTATTTTCCAAATAATCCTTATAAAATAATCGTGATTGAGTATGATGGAGGGTCATTTGGACTGTTTTTATTTTTAATCAAAAGGATTTAAAATAAAAAATAAAAAAGTGATTGGACAATTATTTTAAAATTTTAAAAATACAAAATTAGTGAAAATGCTCATCCTTCACATTCGGACCATTATTGTTTCACAAAAGCTACTTAAAGAATGAAGCAAAACTGTGTAATTTAAAAGAATTTCATAAGAATTGCAACGAGAGAAATTGCATCAGATTCAATCTCTAACAAACCCTAAGGTTGCATTCAGTTGCTTCATTTGTCAAGGGAATAGAAAATTAAAAGTAAGTGGGGTCTATTTCTTTTTTTTTTTTGTTCTGACAATTTTTAAAAAATATAAAATATTTATTATACCTTTTGATTTAACACAATTCTAACCTTTTTTTTTAATTTTAATATAAGGGGTAAAGTAATAATTTTAATACACTTCCATTCCAAATTTTTACTACCAAACACATCAAACTCATTCCCTTTCCCTTTTCCTTTCCCTCTCCTTTTTCCTTTCCCTTTCTACCTACCAAACGTGCTATAAGTTCCTAAATTTTTTTTTTATATTAGTTCCTAAATCTTTAGATTTAGACTAGTATTTAGAAAAAAAATGATTAATCTTTTTCTTTAAATGATTACTTATCTACCTATAAATTCATAAAATAATACAAGATACATCAAATATAATAATTTTTGAATTATTAAATATATAATCAATATAAAATTTTTTATTAAATAAATGTATTTATAATATAAAAATATTTACAAAATTAAAATTTTTAACAAAAAATTAAAGAGTAAAATATCACTTTGATTCTTCTTAGATGATAACTATCTCAATTTGATTCTTCTTAGATTGTTCTGATATCAATTTTGTCCCTGCTATCAAAATAATTAACAGACATAAACTTCAATTTGCTGAATTAATTTAATTTGTGTGCCAACAATTTGTTGACTCATTAATATAAAGCCAACTGGAGCTCCTGTGAAGAAAAATGTTAAAAAATTAGTTGACATTAATGAGATCAACTCATAATTTTTCCCTCCACGTTTTTATTTACCGTCAATTTTGCATCCAATATTTATGTTTATTGTCAAATTCTTCTTTATAATTCATTGATACTGTTAAAATTATTCTTAAACTTTTGTCAACTATGAACACATGGAACAAATAAAAAAATGGACATAATTTCAATAGGCCAAATTATTTTTTTGTCCTCAACGTTTGCACGAAGTTTAATATTGGTCCTCAACGTTTTAAAAAGTTATTTTAGGTCCTCAACGTTTTATTTTTTTGTCAAAATTGGTCCTACAGTGTAACTCCGTCTGGTTTTTTTTGTTAAATGCTGACGTGGAAGGCTTATGTGGCACACTCTCTCTTCTACATGTCATATTTGAATGACATGACACCCTCTCTCACTCCAACTCAGCAAAACGACGTCGTTTTGCTGAGTTGGAGTGAGAGATGAGTGATGCAAAACGTCATTGTCTTGCTGAGTTTGAGTGAGAGAGAGTGCCCTTTAATTTAAATATGACACGTAGGAGAGAGGGTGTGCCACATAAACCTTCTACGTCAGCATTTAACAAAAAAAATCAGACGGAGTTACGCTGGAGGATCAATTTTGACAAAAAAAAACGTTGAGGACCTAAAATAACTGTTTGAAACGTTAAGGACCAATATTAAACTTCGTGCAAAATAATTTGGCCATTTCAATAAATTATAAAGATGAATTTAACAACAAACATAAATATTGGGAGACAAATTGGCAGTAAAAATTATTTTGCGGGGGGGGGGGGGGGGGGGGGGTTTGATGGTAAACAAAAACATTGGGGGCAAATCTGATACTAAACAGAAACATCGAGAGCAAAACTAACGTTGGACTACATTAGGATAGTTAGTATTAATTGCAAAATTTAAATTTAAAAATTCAATTTGACAACAAACAAAATTTAATAACAAATAATAATTATAAGTACATAGAAATAAAAATGATGACAACTAGGGTGCAATGTGTCAATCACATTGTTGGCCGGAGCTAGGTTTTTTTGTCACATCGACATTCCTTTTACATCATCAGCTTACATGTTTTTAGTAAGGTTAATCAATTAAAAGAAGATATGTGTCAGTTTTTTTCTCAAAATTAGGAATGGCAATCTTACCCGGACCCAACGGGTACCCAGTAAAATTACCCGTTGGGTCTGGGTCTGAGTATTGAAAAAATGGGTCTGGATCCGAATCTGGAGATTTTAACGGGTAAATTTCCGGGTCCGGGGACGGGTAAGGGGGTATTCACCCCGGCCCCGGACTCAGTGATATAATATATATAAAAATATTTTATATATAAATACTTTTTATATATTATTTATATATATAAATATTAAAAAAAAATTTACACACCATCTCACACTTACCCAGTAGTCCAGTACCCACACACGTGCCTCGCCCTCATCACGATTCACATATATTTCCATTTTACTAAGCTCAAACCCAGACTTTTTATTTTAATTTTATTGTGTTTGAAGTTTTTTTTTTTAAAAAAAAATTGAAAATAATTAAATTTATGATTGTATATTTAATACTTGTGTGTTTGAAGTTTTTTTTTTAAATTTGAAAATAATTAAATTTATGATTTGTAGAAAAAAGTAATAAATTTTCCGGGTCTGGGGCTGGGTCCGGGGATGAACCTCACATTTTATACCCGACCGGGGACGGGTCCGGGGAAAAAATTGAGTACCGGGGCCGGGTCCGGGGATTGCGGTATCCTCCCCGTACCCTACTCATTGCCATCCCTACTCAAAATTGACACATGTCTTATTTTAATTGGTTAACCTTACCAAAAGCATATAAACAACAACATATAAGTTTTGTCCTTTTTATAATGGAACATCCCTTTGCTCAAATATAATTTGATCAAAACTCCAAATTGGTCCCTTATGTTTGCACGAAATTTTATATTGGTCTTTTATATTCCAAAAAGTTTAAATTAGTCCTTTATGTTTGCAAGAAGTTCCAAATTGGTCCTTCCGTCCACTTCCGTCAATTTCTTAAGTTAACTGTTGACGTGGCGTGCTGAGGTAGACACATAATTTCTCCTACTTGTATCAGATAGCTGAGTGGCCTTAGATACACTAAAAACACTCAAACGACGTCGTTTAAGCCAAAAATAAAATCATGCTGAGAGGACCAATATGAAACTTTAATGAAACATAAAGGACTAATATAAAACTTCAATGAAACATAAAGGACCAATATAGAACTTCAATGAAACATAAAGGATTAATATAGAACTTCAATGAAACATAAAGGACCAATATAGAACTTCAATGAAACCTGAAGGACAAATATAAAACTTTTGGGAAACATAAAGGACCAATATAGAACTTTTGAAAGATAAAAGACCAATTTAAAACTTGTGTGAAACATAGAGGACCAAAATGAACCAATATAATTGCTTACTAAGATACATGTGATTTTTTTTTTAAAAAAAATGCTCTTATGTTGGCTTTGCAAAATTTTGAATTATTATTCATTATAACTATATTGTATTTTTTAGTAAATTGCAATAACATGAAGTTTGGCTAAATTTACATGATTTTTTTTTATTATTTTAAAAATTACAATGATTCTCATTTAACTTATTTTTTGTTAATATAAATTTTTTCAAAGAAGAATAATATTGTAATATTTTTTTTGATGTAATAATCATACTTAAAAGGCTAAAGGTCTATTTTGGTCCTCAATATTTGCAGGAAGTTTAATGTTGGTCCTCAAAGTTTTTTCTTTTGATCGATTTTGGTCCTCGAGCATAACACCGTTAATTTTTTGTCGTTAAATGATGGCGTAGCATGCTTATATGGCACATACTCTCTCCTACATGTCATATTTTAATGGCGTGGCATGACACATCACTGGCACGTCACCTCACATTGCCACATCATCATCTTCTCTCCTTCATCATAATCATTATCATCATCATCTGGGGTGACGTGGCAATGATGTGTCATGCCACGTCATTAAAATATGACATGTATGAGAGAGTGTGTGCCATATAAGCATGCCACATCATCATTTAACGGCAAAAAGTTAATGGTGTTACGCTTGAGGACCGAAATCGACCAAAAAATAAAACATTGAGAACCAACATTAAACTTTTGAAACATTGAGGACCAACATTAAACTTCATGTAAACATTGAGGAGTAAAATAGTACTTTAGTCTACTTAAAAATAATGCAAAGTTCTAAATAAGATCCTTTTATGGTGAGATGAGTAATATAGTAATATATATCAATTTTTTTTTTAAAGGGACCATTATATTGTTTTAGAAAAAAAAATATACTTATTCTTTTGTGGAAACAAATATATTTTTTTAAGAAATAACCAATTTTTTTTTTAAAAAAAGGATCATAATTTTTTTGGCCAATGGAGGTATTTACATTATATATATACCAAATAAAAATCATGGATTTATTTTTTTGGGCCTTAAAACTCATGAATGTGTTTGGTCTTGTTTGAGTTTGAGTTTTTATTTACGTAATTACATGTTGTGTTTGAGTTGAAACTTGTAGATCACAGAGAGCGGAGCAATCAACCAAACCCTTCTTCCTTTTTCCTATCTGAGAAGAGAAAACCCCAAAACCCTAGAAATCGAGAATCCTGAAGCAGTCAGTAGTTCTCTAAGCGTACGGCTTTTCCATCCTTTGGAGCGTTCTATTCCCTAAGCTAACGTCGCTCTGCAGAGAGACACATTCCGGAGGAACCAATGGACTTCGACGAGTACGATTACTTGGAGAAGACAGTGGAAGAGCAGGAGGATCTAGATTCGTCGAAGAAGAAGAAGGACAGCAGCGAGAAGAGTGAAAGGAGTTATAGGAAGCGTGAGGTCGACGAGAATCTCGATGGTGAAGATAGGAAGAGCAAGAGGTCCAGAGGCGACGAGGAGAACGGCTCGAGGAAGGATCGTGATGACCGCGAGAGAGAACGGTCTAGCCGGGACAAGGAGCGCCATAGGAGTGGCCGGGAGAGGGACGCAGAGAGAGATGGAGAGCGAGAGCGAGAGAGGAGTAGTAGAGAGAAGGACAGGGAGAAAGACAGAGACAAGGAGAGGGAAAGAGATAAAAGAGACAAAGAGAGGGAGCGGGAGAAAGAAAGAGAGAGGGAGAGGAGAGAGAGGGACAAAGAGAGGGAGAGAGAACGGGAGAAGAGGGAGAAGGAGAAGGAAAAAGAGAGGGAAAGGGAGAAGGAGGAGAGAGAGAGGTCCAGGAGAAGCAGAAGTCGTTCTGATCGAGATAGGGAGAGAGAACGAGATTTGGAAATTAGAGATAACCGGTATTGGTCTTTCCTGCACATGCTTGCCTTCCTTGATTTTTTCCCCTACTTTTGTCATGTTGATTTTCTTCTTTTTGGTATTTCATTGTTGGGCTAACACTTCATTCCATTCAATAGCATTATTTTCTACCGACATGCTCAGCAATGTAGCTGGTTAGACCCATACAAGTCACTGTAAAATGCAATAAGCTTGTTATTGGGTTCTGTTTGAGTTTAAATATTCGATGAAACTGTGTACTAAGTAAATGTCTGTTGAAGTTTTTAGTTTAATAACTGATTGAATAAATCATTAATGAATGTTTTTACCTAAACCTTACCGTGTCCTTTATGGAATTTGTGTATGTTCAGACTCCCATTTTAATATGAAACCTTATAAATTTTCTTACCAAGGAATTTTGAAGATCAATTTTATGCAATTTAAGCTTTGGCTGATACGTATACTTGCTATTATAACTTGTAAGTATTGACACGCTCTTTCAGAAAAGAGTTGAGATGAAATATTTTATGTATGTGTTTGATTTACAATGTTATGTATGTGGCTAAAACTAATGTACACACTTAGTAGGATTAAGTGCTGTTTTGAATTCCAATATTAACATGCTTTTGGAACAATTGCTACAATATATGATACAATCTGGCTTAATCTATAAAAAAAATACTTAGTACAATCTGGATATCAAATTTAATGTGAACCTGAGACAAACTTTCTGTATAATTTTTCATATAGCTGAATTGTATTTGGGCTGCAGGAGATTTAGGGACAAAAAAGAGACTGTGGAACCTGAGGCAGATCCAGAAAGGGATCAGAGAACTGTTTTTGCATACCAGGTTAATGGAATGTCTTTTTATCCATTTATAAAAGAAATATTATAAGCTAATTTGTTTCTGATGATTGCTGTTTTGCTTTGTGATAATTTCAGATGCCCTTGAAGGCAACAGAGAGAGATGTTTATGAATTTTTCTCAAAAGCTGGCAAGGTCAGTTGTTTTTAACTTTACCACACTTTTTTGATGCAATGTTTGAAGTTGATTTCTATCTTGCATTGTCTCCTGAAAGTGGAGGATGACATATGTTGCCATTATAACTTCCTCCCCCCCCCCCCCTTTCAAAAAAAGGTGGCCATTATAACTGTTGGTATGATCTTATATCCAATTTTTTTCCGTAGAAGTCTTTTATCCAAATTTACTAGATCAATGCTATTCAGTTTTTAACTAAGATTAATGACAGTCAAATGGATTGAGTGTTATAAGCATAATAAATGCGTTTTTTAAACAGACATTTGGTTGTTGTTGCAGTCAATCCTACTCTGCCTTCAGTTTTGAGTAGCGTAGTTACTTTCTTGTGTCTCAACATTCTGTACACTTGTGGTGAGTGAATAAAGTATCTGACGATATTTTGAACGCCTATTTAGGTGTTTGCCTGGCTAGGGTGAATTTCCTATATCTTCCTCTATCATATGATAATTCCTTAGTTCAAATAGTTCTAATGTTCCTTATTTTCAGGTGAGAGATGTCCGTTTGATCATGGATAGGAACTCAAGACGGTCTAAAGGAGTTGGGTATGTCTTGTACTGTCAAATAATTTCTTGCTTATATGCATGTGCTATGTATCAGGATATCAACTTCCAAGAATCATGTTTAACTGTATTCTTAAATGGACTAGCATTGCGATAATGATGAGGGATGATGGGAATACCATGCACTCATGTTTAATCAATTCATGCTGCGTACTCAAGGTAGATGACATAATCCTGGTTTTCTTTTTGGTCGTTTTCCCAGTTTTCTTCCTCTACGTGTGCGGTACAGTGAGGGTTTCATTCTTTTGCTGATGAAGCGTTCCCTATATTTCCTCCCTTTATGAATTTAAAGTATCATATGCAAGCTGTTGCATTATTCCTTGTTATGGTTGACGGCCAATCTATAATGAGGAAATTTTATTCTTCTATTTCCTTTATCTTTTGGAGGGAGGGGCGAGTGGCGGGTGGGTATCTAAATGAGATGCTTTTCGATTTGGTGGCATTTAGCTTTAGGAACTAGTTGACTGGTGATTTCCACACTAGGACAGCTTTAATTTGGGATCTGTTGGCATTTAATTTGAACACTTGTGCATGTCTTAGTGATGGTCTTGCTATTGTTGTACAACCTTCACTTTTACTCTCTTCATTAATTTTATATGTAATATATTCTTTAGTTTTTTTATTTTAATTATGACAGGCTAACATTTTCTTTACATGAGTCAGATACATCAAAAGAAACTCAGCTTGAGCTGTCTGCACTAGAGTTTTTGTTTCTCTACATCTCTTTGCTGTATGCTTTGTAAGTTTTGGTTGCAATGGTTTGTGGTTTGTAGTTCTGAAAACTTGATGAAATTTCTTGATGAGGCTGCAGGTATATTGAATTTTATGATGCAATGTCAGTTCCGATGGCAATTGCTCTCTCTGGTCAACTGCTTCTTGGACAACCTGTAATGGTCAAACCGTCTGAAGCTGAAAAGAACCTTGTTCAGTCTAATGCTTCCACTGGAGCTGCAGGTGTAGCAGGGCCATATGGAGCAGTAGACAGGAAACTGTATGTAGGGAACCTTCATTTCAACATGACAGAGAGTCAGCTGAGGGAGGTATGTGGTTCCATTTTTAACCTTGCTTTGATTTGGCTGGTGAGGATGTTAATTTGTCACTTTCGTGAGCTGAATCTTATGCAGAATTTATTGATTTACCAATATGTTAATTTATACTCGCTAGAAAGTTACCTAGTAGTTTTATATAACTGGATTGTACATGTACGTCTATATGTTTCTAATTAAAATCTTGAATTGGTAGTGTGTATTTTATCTACTCTTGACATTTTTTATTGTTGGTTTAGATTTTTGAGCCATTTGGTCCGGTGGAGCTTGTGCAACTGCCTCTTGACATGGAGACCGGACATTGCAAGGGTTTTGGTTTTATTCAAGTTAGTTACTGACATAAATTACCCTGAAAAGAATTGTTTCCCGTGGTACTGTTATTTATCCCGGTCTGTTCGTATTCATTCTTGGACAGTTTGCTCATCTTGAACATGCCAAAGCAGCTCAGAGTTTAAATGGAAAACTGGACATTGCTGGTAGGACTATCAAGGTAGATATGTTTCAGTCCTAGTTTGTTGTGTGTTTCTTGGTTTTGTATGATTGCTTTTGTTGGCAATTCCATTTCTAGTCCCGTTCTTGAATTATGCTTGCTGTTGTGCACAGGTTTCGTCTGTGACAGATCATGCTGGAAGCCAAGATACAAGTGCAAAATCTGCAGACTTTGATGATGATGAAGGTGGATTGGTGAGTTTAAACCTAGGAAATTTGGTTCCTGAAAGATAAATGATCGTAATCTGTATCTTTTCATGCAATAGAGCAATCATATGTAATATGAAGTTGCTAAAAATTTAGGTGGATGGTATTTTTTCAGGTTGTTAGAGGCTTGATTGGCAGGAAGTTTCGTTTTGTTTCATAGTCCATCAATAACTATAACTATTGTGTCTATAAATATTTGCAGATTGATGACAAGATCATTACTGTGTGATAGGTGCATTGAAGTATTAGTTCTGTCAAGCATTCTTGCTCTCTTTTAGTTATCTTGTCAATAAATGATTAGGGCATTTTTCTGTGGTTTAACACCATAAATGAAGATCTCAACAAATACTCTGAACTTTCTATAAAACAAAAACAAATACTCTGAACTGATAGTTCCCGAATGAGATAGAATGATAGACTTTGGTAAATTTCTTTAGGTGTTTTTCATCAAGTTCTCCAACAGACATGTATCATGTGGAAGCTTTTTATTTTAAAAGCACCAGTCATGTAATGCTGAAATTTATTGAACCAATCATTTGTCATTTTTTAACTGCAGCTGTTGATAGAAAAGAATTAAAACAGCACCTATGTTTTCTCCTTCCACTTTGCCTTGTCTGTCCGAAATATTTTTCCTGTTCTAATTGGGCCTGGTTGGAGGTCCATTGTCATTCCCCACCCCCTCCCCTGGGGTAATTTTTTTCCCATCTATGTAGCCACTTGTAAACAATGTGTGCCATACTAATGTATCATGTTTTTTATGCAGTCTTTAAATGCCCAATCAAGAGCATTGCTTATGCAGAAGCTGGATCGTTCTGGCATTGCCACAAGGTTTCTCATTTTCTATAATACATGCCTTGTTCTATTTTGTGAACTACTTCATTAATCATTAGCTTGACAAATATTCAACAATGCAGCATTGCGGGGTCTGTTGGTGTGCCTGTTGTGAATGGGTCAGCTCCTGCTCAACAGGCTGCTAGCTTGCCTAGTGTGCCCGGTATAATGCCTGCATCAGCTCTCCCAACACAAATCATGCCTACCCCAGTTGTAGAACCTGTTGGAACCCCTAGCGAGTGTCTACTGTTGAAGAATATGTTTGATCCTACTACTGAGGTCTGTATGAACTGGTTAATTTTCCGCATGTTCTGTTTGATTTTACAGAGTATTGATATCTAGTATTACAATGCAGACGGAACCAGATTTTGATATTGACATTAAGGAGGATGTAGAAGAAGAATGCTCTAAATTTGGCAGGGTGAAGCATATTTATGTGGACAAGTAAGTCTGAACATGTAGCACTAGCACTCACCCACAAATGGTCACGATTTATGAGTATATTGTTTTCATTATTTGCACTTTGTGCATGAGTAGTAATTCTTTCTATTTGTCTTCCATACAGAAGAAGCGCAGGATTTGTGTATTTGCGCTTTGAAACTGTGGAAGCAGCAAGTGGTGCTCAGCGTGCTATGCATATGAGATGGTTTGCACGCAGATTGATTTCAGCCACCTTCATGGTAATTCCTTTTTTTGTGTTGAGCTCCTCCCCCCCTCCCGTTTTTTTTTTTTCATATATGGGCAGTCATCCTTCCCGGGTTATTAAGTATTGAATAATCTGGTATTCTGGTTATCAAATGACCTAGTATTTGTACCTATATGTTATATATCAGTTAGCCAGCTACAAATATGTCCATTGTTAGAATAATTGGGCCACCTTATTTGTAGAAGTAAATAGTGCTATAGATTAGAGATACCCATTTCACTGGCAGTAGCTTCCTGTGTTGATGATAACGTATTGACTGTTGGACGCTAAAAATGGTTGTTAATATTTATTTTCTTGACATTAAACTTTTCTTATGCATTGAAATCTTAATTTAAATAAATTGCTGTATCTGTGTTGCAGCAACCTCAGATATATGAAGCCAAGTTTAGAGCAGATGCTTGAAGTGCTTACGGGCATCGCGGCTTTTGATGATATCAGCCTTTATGTTTTGCTCATCATAGTTTTCAGAAATTGAGTTCTAGTTTTATAGATTTTGATCTCCGTGAATTGTATTAGATGTATAACAAATTATCATGTCCAGATGGTTATATTTTTGATTTATTATACCATCATGCATCTCATTGTATAAACCGTGTCCGTGCAACACCCTTCCTTTTTTTTTTTTCACCCTGTCCGTCTGTCTATATTATGCTAAAGTGCTATTTTATTTTTTATTTTTAGCAATGGGGATGACAAGTATTGAAATGCATGTTAGTTTTTTTTTTGTCTATTTTAAAGTTATATTTAATTTTGAATATGAAATTTTATTGTAATATTTTCTCTTTAAAAAGAAGGGGGAATCGTGTATTAATGTTAAACAATGTAAAATATAATATGGATAAAATTGTTAAAATATTGAAAAATTTCACTTAAAGAGTGTCATTTAAGATGATATAATAATTTTGGTATTATGAAATGATATATATATATATATATATATATATATATATTAAAATTATGGTGTGATGCGATGACACAATTATTTTGTCATCTAATGGTATTATACAAAACGCTGCATTTCATTTTTAATCATTCATCATTTTTCTTATGAATTTTTAGCTTCTCAAACAAAGATGTTCAATTTACCTCCTACTTTTTTCTTCTTAATATTCAAATCAAAATACCCTAACTTTTTTTTCCCGTAGAAAGTAGACTTATATTATCAAATCATCAACATCCATACATGCAACAAAAGGAAACAAACCGAACAGAAACACAGAAGCTGCTATAAATAGATATAGCAACAGCAGAAGGAAATTTAAACTGTTCTAACATAGTAAACACCTACTAAGCATAAAAACAAGCCAAAACTCCATAAAGTCCCGCATGGTTGATTTACTAAAATGGATCAAAGCTGAGATTTATAATCAAAGTCATCAGTAAGAAGTTTAATGGCAACTGCAGAGTCACTTTCAATAATCAACTTGTCACAAGAAAGATTTTTTGCCAATCTTATACCCAAAGCAATGGCCTAAAGTTCAGCCTTCAAACTGTTACCATAACCCATGAATTTAGAAAAGCCTTGAATCCAATTCCCATTACTATCTCTAATCACACCTGCTGTTGCCATTTGACCCGGATTTCCAGCACATGCCCCATCTGTGTTGAATTTCCACCACCCATTAGATGGAGCAATCCATTTAACCCAAACAGAATCATGGTTTGAAACAGTAGGCGCATTTTTAGCTAAATGAGAGAATTCAACATATTTAATATAGGAATGTCTTCCACAAGAAGCTGGCGTTTTACGTGTGCCATTAAAGATGAAATTATTTCTATTCAACCAAAGCTCCCACAAACCATAAAGAAACACAGTGCTTCGACTAACATTATGACAAAAGGGAGAGGAGTCTGTAGAATTTGAAAATATCTAGAGCTTACAATTAGAATGACAATTTAAAGCATTGAAGTTAAGATTTTCCCACATCCTGCGAGCAAAGGGGCAATCTCTGATTCATTCACTTGGTTACAAACTGGACAGACATTAGGAAATTGAAACCCTCTTGCACTTAGGATTTCCCTACAAGGAATAGCATTATTATAGCATAACCAAATAAAAATTTTGATTTTTTCTGGACACACCAACTTCCGAATCCAAGCAAATTTAATGTGCATCGGCAAGTCAAAAATTTTTTTTTCCCAATTCCACCTTCCCAATCATCAGCAAAATTATTAACAGATAGGGTGTCTTCATGGTAGGGGTGTACACGACCAGGTCGGGCCGGGTTTTGGCTGGACCCGAGGCCCGACCCGGGTAGTGGCCGTGTCGGGTCTACCGAGTCAGTCGGGTCCACCGGTTTTTTTTTAAAAAAAATTTTAATTTGAGTCATGGGAAATAGAGAGTAGGCATAGAAAATGAGGAGTAATTAATACATGTTGACATTTTGAATAGATTTTTTAAATTTTAAATTGATTTATTACCTAGTTTTTAGGAATAGATTAATAAGATATTAAATAATAGATATGATATCTTATTTTCAACCATCAATTTTAATCTTTTTTACATATAAAAATACTTAACTAATGAAAATAACAAAAAAAAAAAGAAATGGGTCTACCCCGAGTCGGACCAGATTTTGAACAGCCCAACCCGACGACCCGGCCCGTTGGACCCGAAATGTGACCGGGTCGGGTTGGCTAGGTGACGAGTTTTTTTGTACACTCCTACTTCATGGAGAGTAAGAGGTCCACATATAATCTGTCTAATAGGAGTATTTTCAGCCCATTTAGCAGTCCACACATTTGTATCTTTACCCGAATGAATAACTGAATTAACACTAAACTCAAACAACTTCAAATCTCATTTAATACCCCTACCTACAGCCGAGGCATTTACCCTGTTATTTGATTATAGCATTTCAATAATTTAGCCCACACTTGTTAATTTTCAGTAAACACCCGCCGCAAGGAGGCCATGATTCCTATCCTAGATTCTATTTATCCCAAGACCCCCAACCACTTAGGTTTGCAAATAGAATCCCAATTAATAGTATGAACATACCCTAACTTAACTTTGAAGAATAGTATTGCTGGCAACCTGAGACATTCATATGTGCTGAGTGAATTTGATTCCACATCTCCGCCCAATAGCTCCATATCCTGTGAAGTGGCTTTTAGTTTTCGTTCAAATCGATTTCATTTCTTCTATTCCAAATCGTATATGAATGATGCATCAATGGTAAACTGCCCCTTGTCCATTGCATGATGCCGTAAAGCCAGCCATTTTAAAAAGGTTAAATCAAATTCAAAAGACAAAATATATATTCTTCAAATATTTCATTTCTAAAATTTTAAGATTACAATTCAGTTATTACATAATTTTTTAACTTAATATTTGTTAGTCTTCCATGACTTAAGAAATTATATCTACTTGCCCTAATATTTGACTTCAATTGCAATGTTTCTCTAAAATAAAAAGAAATTACAATTAAATTCATAATTATTAGCACAACAAAATAGTTGAGATATATTTTTGGTAATAATCAAACAATATTTTTTAATTACAAAAAAAGTAGGTAAAGCCCATGGAGCCCATTGGGTAAGGTGAGGCCCATAGATAGAGGAGCTGATGTTTGTTTGATTGAGTGTGAGTGTGTGTTGGCGGTCTCGTCGGCGAAAAGACCGCGACCTCATAAGCCCTACTCTTCAGCCAAATTCCTCTGCTTTGCATATATAAAGAGGGAAACCCCACACGCGAGGCTTTCGGGGCCTAAATTCAAATCAAAAGCTCTATCCCCAAAGCTTTTAGAAGAAACCACTCAGAGAAATCAGAGGGAGTGAGTGGTAGCCTTCACTCAAGCTTCATAGATTCGCTTCCATCTCCGATAATACTCTGTCTCTTTTACAACTGTAAGACCACTCTCTGAACCCTAATCTTATGTCCTGCACTTTCACGTTTCTTTCGTATGATGCGTTATCGATGCTTTATTTCTGATTATTATTTTATTTCGCGCTGGTAATAGATGGATAGGTATCAGAGGGTGGAGAAGCCGAAGGCTGAGACTCCTATTAACGAGAATGAGATTCGCATAACTACTCAAGGCAGGATGAGGAATTATATTACCTATGCCACCACTCTCCTCCAGGTATTATTATTTATTATTCGTCCTTCACGTTTCTTCCACTTTCATCTAAGGTATTATTAAAATTTGTTTATGTGTAAATTTCCTATTCCAAGAGTAAGAGCTTTGTTATGAACTTTATTATCAAATGGAGGAAAGGTCAGTGGGATGAGTTATGACACGTCTGGTGTCACTGTTGTTGCTGAACTTGTGTTGGATGAAGAAAGATTAGTTGAGGCACAATTTCTTTAGTTAGATGCGTTTTTGAACTCTAGATGCATATATTCTTCTGTTTGGCTTCGTTAAGCTACTAGCTGGATCTTTTGTGAATGTTATTGCCAAGCTATTTATACCTTTTCATTATACTGTTGTAACAGTAAATCAATAATGAAAATATTTATCAGCCAAATAAAATTAAAATGTATCTCTTAATACCTGGGTTCTACAAGCAGACAAAATTACTTTTGAACTAAACCTCTTGTTTAATGTCTGCAGCTTACACATTTCATCTTCTAAGTGAAGAGAAATACATATAATTTCCTAACGGCTATCTTAATTTTCTTTCTGTCTTTTTCTTCTTCTCGCTTTAACCTATTTCTCTCTCTGTATTTTGATTTTTACATTTCGTACTAAATCTGTTTACATTAAGCCAGTGCTCTCATTTACTATTTTGATTTTTTATCTGTATCATTCCTGCATTTAGTACTTTATCAAGAATGAGCTAACATTTTACTTCTTCCTGAATTATTTCTCAGTCATGTTTATCTTACTCTGGTAGTATTTTTTGTAGGAGAAAGGGTCTGTTGAAATTGTTCTTAAAGCAATGGGCAGAGCTATCAATAAGACTGTAATGATCACAGAACTGATCAAGGTGGGAGGGCATGCATCTTTGTATGTCTATGCATTACTATTTTGCATAATCTTGCTTTATGAGTAATCTGTTCTTTGCTTCAGAGGAGGATTGTTGGCCTGCATCAAAATACTGCAATTGGATCAACTGATATAACTGACACGTGGGAACCGCTAGAAGAAGGCCTTCTTCCGTATGGAACTGCTAAAACTTTTTGTGCTATGCTAATAAATACTTCATTTCTGTGTGCATGGTATTAATGTTTTATTTATTATTTCAACCTCAGTTTGGAGACTACTCGCCATGTATCAATGATCACAATTACTTTGTCGAAGAAAGAACTGGACAAGTCCTCTACAGGGTAAGAACTTGTGTAGTAATGTGCAACATAATTATATAGATAGATATAATTGCAACTTGGCATTTCTTGTTACCTGCATATCAGCATTAAAAAAAATAAAAAATTCAAATTTTTCATAAGATGGATAGTCTGTCCTCCTCCCTTGTGTTGTTGCAGAGATGCCAGGTCAAGATATTAACGGCCTTGTTATTACTTTGTTTTGAAGTAATAACTGATGGCTCACTGTTTCAGCCATATCTTACAGATGTCTGAGAATATGATATATTTTCATTGTCACACAAAACTTATATGTCTTTTTAATTGATAATTTGAGAGATTTTTATTAGATCAAGGATGAGTAAATTATGTGGATCTCTCTCGAGATTTAACAAATTGCAATTGTTTCCCGTAATATTAATTATGTTATCATGTAGAGGTTTGCTTTGTTTGCCAAGCAAGGCAAAGCTGTGTAATTTTGCTGAAATTTACTCCACAAGTTTTCTTCGTTGTCATTTGACTTCACAATTTGTTACTCTAGTACTGTATTTAGGACTAGAGGCAATATTTTGGATAGTTTTAAGAGAAGGAATAAAGTGAATGTCTGTTGTGCTTGCATGCTGATTCATATGTTGTTCGTGTGCTCTAGTTCTGACTGTCATTCAGACTGGCAAAAGGTTTCTAGCCTACAAATCCCTTCATCATTTTACTTTGTTGTTTTATAGTTGTTCATTTTCACCACTGGATTTTCAAAAAATGTTTTAATTTTCTTAAATATTATGCTCAGTTGCTAGTCATCAACCTCTGGTCACAAGTCCATTTCTGATTTTTTTTTAAAAAAAAGGATTTTGTTTTTTCTCCTAAAATATTTTCGTTTCCCATGGTTGTTTCTTCGGTTAGTCTCATGTGCATATCTAAATAAACTAGTTAATTTTTTGTTTTGTTTAAATGCAAAGAACTATCTTTGTAAGGTCCACTATGTCTTGATGATTTCCACTGTTGCTGTAAATTTAAGCATTTTCTTATGGCAGATACCAACCTCCTCTCCCAGCCGATCAAGTAAAGCCTTTAATCGAATATGAAGAGGAAGGAGGTTAGTTAACTGTTTCTTTATTTAAATTTGACTAGGATCGTGTGGCTTGTACTATATGAGTTACTATAATTGGATCTGATACAGAGGGCTCACCAATGATGCGAGGAAGGGGACGTGGTCGTGGAAGGGGCAGGGGTAGAGGTATTCTCTAACTATTTTGTTGTCCACTTGTTTCATTGTAGTCAGCTGTAATATGAAGTGTACAAATTTGCCTTGTCATACAATTGTTGAGTGGTTAATATTGCTAATAAGGATTCAATTTGTTTTGCAGGCTTAGGAAATTACAATGGAGGTATGGATTATAACGGAGATGGTTGGGAAGGTGGGCGTGGCTATGGTGGTAGAGGGCGTGGTCGCGCAAGAGGTCGTGGATTCCGGGGTCGAGGACGTGGTTATGGTGGCCAGTCAGTTGGTTATTATGATTATGGTGAATATGATGCACCACCTCCTCCACGTGGTAAGCTTGCATGTCCATAAATCTATTTTTCAAGAGAATGGATAAATCAATCTTGTTCTTTTATCTGATGTAATTTTGGTCTATACTGGGTGAGCTCTGGCATAATACTGCGCAGTTTTATATATGTTCGAGTTAAATTCTTTTAGTTTTTTTTGGGAAGTACGTAGATTATACTACTACTTTTAAATCAGGGTCCAGAATGAACAAAAATGAATAATCCTTATCTAAATGCACCAACTGTCCTCTCTTGTTCTTAATTTTTAAACTGAATTTAAGGGTCCTGCATCATACAAGTTCCTAGACATGGCACTAATTCTTGGTATTCAAATGTTTTGCACTTGCAGGCCGTGGTCGTGGAAGGGGAAGGGGCCGTGGACGTGGTCGTACTTTTAGATCAGAAGCAGCAGGCAGGGGAGTGGCTGCTTGATGAAGCTGGTTTTGGTTATGATTATGTATATGTTCCTTTAGAAGATGGTTGCCCTCTCTGCTTTGTTTTGTGAGTGCTGCTTTTATTTTCGTTTAATTTCAAATGTGAAAGTGTTGCAGCCATCGTCCTGGGTCCTTGCAGTTTTGTTAGTCATTTTCCTTTCCTTTTTGTAACCTCGGTTTTAATTTTGACCAAGTTGAGTAGGTTTTGTTTAGGGATATTTCCTCTGTTTTCTGAACATATTTTTTATATCATAAATGTATAATTTCTTAATTAATAGGGATTTATCAGTACATTTTTTCAATAATTGCTTCAATGGGTGTTGCATTGCTATACCTCGAGAGCATGTTCAGTACTACAAGTATGAATTTCAATACATCCATTCATTCAGTTAGTCTCTAATCCATTTAAGGTAGGACATTATTAATTTGAGTTTCTATTAATATTAATAAATGACACTATATGATTGGAGAAATATACTAAAGTTTAGTACCACTGTAATATTGAATTTTTATTCCTCCATCCAAAACATTTATTGAGGTGTGTTAAGTAGGGCTGTAAACGAACTGAGCTTAGCTTGAGATCTTCAAGCTCGGCTCGTTTAAAATAAAGCGAGTTCAAACTCGAGCCTGAGCTTTTAAATGAACAAAAAATTGTGATCAAGCTCGGCTCGTTTAATTAATTAAGTTGTTCACGAGCTTAATAAGTCGAGTTAAGTAATTATCAACTTCCATAGAATATACATGCACATATGAAAATTAACTCATATCTTATATTAATTTATAGATTTGATCATTTTATATGTTTTATTGATTATAGTCGACTAGGTTTTGATTGTTGTAATTATATGTTTTATTGATTAAAAGATATTTCAATACAATAATATAACAAATTCAATATATATATATATATATATATATATATATATATGTGCGCGCGCACGTGTAGAATAAGTGTTTATTATATATTTAAATATAATAATACATGTAAGATGGAGAAAAAATATTTTTATATTATTTTATTCTTAAAGAAGCCATTTATTAACTAAACGAGTCGAGTCTTAAATGTTCAAGTTCGGCTTGTTTAACTAAATGAATTTATTTTTATGTTCAGACTCAACTCGTTTAATAAACGAATGAGCCTGATAGAACTTTTATGCAAGTCAAATCTAAACCATTCACGAATGACTCATTTTTATTTACACCCCGAGTCTCAGATATTTGAAGGATACATATTGAATTTCGCAAAGTGCAAAATTAAATTATTATTTTACACATAATCTTACATTATTGTTGAGGGTCACATCTCTGATTTTCTTTTTGAAAACATTATTGAGGTGTGGTAAGTGAATCTCCATCCAAAATCCAAGGATGAGAGACATTTGAAGGATACAGATTGAATTGCGCAAAGTGTAAAAATAAATTATTGTTTTACACCTAATTTTACTAATGAGTTAATGAACAAAATAAAATTTTGTTTTACACGTTAACTTACTCAAATTATGAATTGACTATTAAAAAAATTAAATTCTATAAAGCTTTGGAAACTTTAGTAATTTAGACTTTGATGACTTGGTTCTATAATTTGACCGAAATTAGAATTTTTCTTTAGCCAGCAAAGGATGAATTTTATATGCAATTCTTTATTTTTTTGCCATGATATTTTTTAGTATAAACAAAACACCTGAAACAATACTTTAAAAAGAACCTTAAAGTATGTGAGATAAAATACACAGCATAAATAAATTAGGGTCTTCATTTTTCTTGCTTTATTTCTTTTTTTGGCATTTCACCATTATCATCATTTATAAGGGTATTCATTCTCAATTAGCAATGTTTTAAAAAATAGATCCATCATTGGATTGATGAAAAGAGTGATTCACAGTCAAATCGTAGTTGAATTACTAAATAATTTTTTTAGGCCTGAATGAATTACTATATATATAATTAAATTAATAGAATCAGAATACTTCCATTAAGCTTCTTCTTCTTCATCTAATAATTAAACTTGTATATATCACATGAACATACATGACGCTTTAGCTTCTGCTTCTTAATCCGATCGATATCCACAAGATAAACCCAGAAAGACGATTGAATTTGAATCTCTATGATCGATCCAGATTTCTTTTTCGTCGTTGTAAATTAAAGGTATTTGTTTGTTTAATTTGGACTAAGTTTAGAGCGCGTGTTTTGATTTGAGACAGATCGAAGAAGCTTGATGGATATTTCTATGAACAAGCTAAAGGCTATAGCTCACTGCCTATTATATGTTTTATTAGGAGATAACTTACTTTTTAATCTTTAAAAAAATGGTCAAAAGGCACTTCGTACCTTGTAGTCAAGTTTTATATTGGTCATTTATATTTTAAAAAATTTAAATTAGTTCTTTATGTTGTACAGAAATTTCAAATTACTCCTTCTGTCCAATTCCATCCATGTCTTTCGTTAAGTGTTGACGTGACTTGCTGAGGTAGACATATCTCTCTTCTACGTGTCCATTTAAACTAACATGTCATGACACGTCATCTTCAATTTCATTATTTATGATGACGTGACGATAAAAAATTTAATCAATCAATCATTTTGTTATTTGCTAGTTACCTTTAAATGAAAATTTCACTGCTAGAAAATTATTTATTATTGTCGACGTGAATAGTTAAAATTTTCTAAAGTTTTTGAAGTTGTCCCTTGTATAATTTTTTTAAAAAAATTTGGATCAATAAAAAATAAATATTAAATCAACTTAAAAACTTGGTGGACCGTAAATGATCAATCAACTATTCTTAAAAAGTAAAGCACAGAGAAGCATTAATGGGGACGGGTTATCTTTTCTATTTCTTCTTTTTCTTTTTGAAACTTTCAATATATTTCATATGAGGTATTTTTTTATTATTTAAAGATAATTAAACAATCTTATTTGATAAAAAAACATAACTTTTTTTAATAGAAAAATATGACTTTTATTGATGTCATGCCAATTTTTTTTTGACGACCACACCACTAATATTTTGAACACAGTAAATACTATATAGTTAATTGTTGTAATTTTTCAAAAATTAAATGATTTATTCTAATATTTTAAGTACTAAATTATAAGTTAATCTATATTTAGGAACCAAAAAGTAAATTATAAGTTTTTTCATAACGTTGTGGCCCTCCAATGTTAAATATGATATAAATTATATATTTAGCTATAATATTTTATCTATTTCTTTTTATTTTAGTGTCACAGTAATAAACCGTAGTTTAATTGATAAAACAATATATGTAAATATAAAATAAATTACACTGATCTTCTTTAACAGATTCAAATATTATACAGACCTTTTCTCTCGTTTAAAATATTACACTAATCTTCCTTGACATATCAAAATACCCTATACTTTAATCCAAATAACATTTTTCCTTAAAGTTTTCAACTAAATAATGGATGATTTTTGTGTATTTTTAACTCAAACTTTTTTTAAGATTTACTCTTTTGAGTTGTTGGATTTGGAGGAGCTTCGCTAGAAATTCGATCATTAAAAAATTGAGTTGAAAATTCATAAAAATCATCTATTTGAATAGAAACTTTAAGACAAAATGTTATTTGGACCAAAGTATAGGTCATTTTGATATGTGAGGGGAGGTCAAAGTAATATTTCAAACGAAAGATGAGGTCTGTGCAATATTCGAATCTGTTAAGGAAGGTCAATGTAATTTACTCTTAAATATATGACTTGACATTACAATTAGTATGAAAGACTACATAAACAATTATATTTACATCTTCCGTTAATTATTGAAAAAAATTAAAATAAATACAAAATTGTTTGTAAATTAAAATTTTATGATTAAATTTACAAAGACAATATAGTTTGAAAAAGAGCATTACAGAATGAACGTGAGCTATTGGATTGATCAAATTTACACTATACAACTATATCTGACGGCTAGCTAGTGTGTTTCCAACTGTCCATAATTAACAATTTTACTATTAATGAGGTTGTGTTTAGTGGAATAAACTAATAATTTTGATAAATTCGAGTTTGAATTCCATTAAAAGAAATGTTGCAAGACGTCTCAAACAAAATTACTTCTAATATAAAAAATTCAGTAGCTAGGAAACAAAAAAAAAAACAACTTTACTATTTAACATGAGACATTAATGAATTAATTTCCTTAATTATTTTCTGTTTGGAAAGGAATTGTAGGAGACGACCGACCAAGTTGATGATGAAATCAAGAATTAAGCAACCACCATTTCTTCGTTGGCTTCCAGATGCTTGTTAGACTGCATTTAATTCCAGCCGTCCGATGGATGTTGATGGAGATGGAGGATGTCCTTTTTGCCCTTCATCAAATTATATATATATATTTCTTGGCAAATAGAAGTCAATAAAGATATATAGAAGATTGACTTAGCTTTTGTGCTCTAGTCTTATAATTACTTTCTCTTTGGGGTTAGTGGAGTCGTATACGTATATATCCTACTCAACAACGTAATATGCATATATATGAATCAACCTCTTCCATCTCGTGAAGCAATCAAAACTTAAAAAGCAAAGTACATACTTCCTTCTATTTATTTAACCTCATCTATATATCATTATTAATAGAGATTCATGTTGATAATGATCAAAATATTTTTAACTAATAATTGAAAACCTCTCCTCCTGAAACTTTTATATGCTTTTTAAATTTAACGTATTATCAAGGAAAACTGATATCATCGCCAATTAGAGTTGAGAGTTGAGACAGTCATGGTCTGCTGAATTTGAGAGTATTTTAAGAGACATGATTCACTCTAAAAGAGTTTTAAAGAGGAGAGAATTATCTCAACTTATATATATAACTTGTCAGTCATTCAACTAAGCAATGTGGGACTTCAACACGTTCCCCTCACGCTCAACATAAGAGCGTCAAGCCAACGAATTATCTCCAGAGCAGTTCATTTTCAGAAAATGAGGAATATGAATGAGAATGAAAATGATATAATTATATTTGATATAAGATAAAATGAGAATGAGAATGGAATGAGATTAGAATAAAATGATAATTTTATCCTTCAATAAAAAATAAATATCAAATTACAAAAGAGGGACATGTTGGTAATTCCTAAAGTTAAAGTGGGGTCATCATTCTATTTTATAAACCCATGGAAGAGCTCTCCAAACCCTTCAAGTAGGAGGGTTCGATCAGTGTAGCCCTCGTACGAGGTTTTCCACCAAATTTTTGAACATTCCATCTCCTAAACCATCAACCAAACATAGAAGAGTTTCAAACTCTTAAACATTCCCTTCTCTAAACCATCAACCAAACATGGAAGAGTTTCAAACTCTTAAAACATTCCCTCCTCTAAACCATCAACCAAAAACATACTATATATATAGTTGTAAAATATTGAACATAAAACATTGGCTTCTACTAAACTGCTCAAACATTCATCATACCATGCACTTTAGGAGTCTTTTGGCAGGTGATTTGGACAATTTCAAGTGATAATAAATTAAAATGATAACACATATCAATTTGATTTTACAAAGTCCAATCAAACTATAAATTATTGATTTTGAATGGTTTACTTTAACATGTTTTTGAAAATTTTTAATTTGTCAAATTTACATATTTAAATTTATTGACAAAATTTTTTTTATTCAATATAAATAATAAGAAAATGTAACAATATTTCATTCATTAACAATATAAAATTAAATTAGTTTCAAAGTCAAATTTTTAGATAGATTAAATTTAATTCAATCTTCTAAATGCAAATTTTAAACTTATTAACTATTTGGAGAATCTAACGTAGTATATGTAGTTTGGCTCACTTTCTTAACCTATTAAACTAAACTAATTAACCAAATCAAATATGAATCGATTTTGTTGAATTTTTACTCGGTTGGATTCAACACCTCTATACCATCTTCTCTCCTACCATACACCTTTGGACCCCTCGATCTCATCTTAAGAAATTATTTGTTTTTAGAATTAAGGAGGGGGAGGAGAGAGAGAAGAGATTAGATTAGATTTATCTCCCCGATCCCCTTGTTTTGTAAAATAAAAAAATTAGAGGAGAGATAATGGAGGATTAAAAGTTAATCCTCCATTATCCTCATACTTCACAAATTTAAAATACCCCAATTTGAAGTATTTTAAAGGATATTATAAATACATTTACAAAAATACCTCTTTTATAATTCTCAAATCTATTCTCACGGTGCGTCTCTTCTTATATTTTCTTTTAAAACTTTAATATAAGGGTAAAATATATAATAAAATTAAATTAAAATGATTCTTTAGTTCTCCAATATCCTTCTTCTCATATTTTTAATTATCCAAACAATGAGAGGATTAATAGGAGACTAACCTCCCCTTCAATCTCCTCCCCTCTCTCCCCCTCCCAAAATCCAAACAAACCTTAAAAGACTCTACCCCAAGATAGCTGCTGAATGCTGGCATATCTCAGTTTCATGTATAGCAGCAGATACCATTTACTCCACTGCATTCTTCTACAATATATATATTCTTCAGCTACCACTGGTTGCTATAATATATATATATTTATGTTGATAACCTTAATAAATAATTAAGAAGCATTCACATAACATTAACGAAGTGCATGCTTCTTTATATATATATATATATATGTTGATTAATTCTATATATATAAGAGGAGTTGACGCATTCTGGAGCTCAGGGAAGCGAATGTCGTTGAATTGACAGAATGTTGACTGCTATATATATATATATATATATATATATATATATATATATATAATAGCTAGCATATTATAGGAGGCGCCTTAGGTACTTTTAGTTCTAACTTATCTTACTCTAATTTGTTCTCTTTCTCTTCCATACTAATTAACTTGAACGTTAGACTCTCCATTCTCTCACCTCTGAAGTGTACTTCAGCTGACGATCTAGACCGTTGATTCATTTCAGTGATATCACATGATCTTTCTTTAATACTAACTTGAACGTAAGACTCTTCAATTTCTATCTACCTAATTCTACATTGGATGTCAAACTCTCCAATATTATATATCTCTCTCCACCCTTAGAGTGCACTTATCCAGTTCAGTTAAAGTGTTCTTCAACGCGCAATCTGGATCATTCATTCATTTCAACAAAATTACATTTTTATATATCAATCGATGGTTCATATTGCAAATTGAACTAATCCAAATTTTAGGGGGAATACTATAAAAAAAGACAACTCTCTCCTTATGAGGAGAGAGAAAACAAAATTTGAAAAATAAAATTAAAAAAATTGGGAGTAACAAATGAGAGCTCAAGGCCAAATCCTAAAGCACACCTCTTTTGTTTTGCAAGCTTTCAGATCATAACCTCCATTCCTGAAATCTGACCAGGTAGAACTTATCAAATATAGAACTCTAGTGAACCACTATTAAAATCTGCACACTTACGTTCTCAAACAGAGAGAAAGAGAAGCAATTTCCCTATAGATATATATATATATATATATATATATATATATATACATACATACATACATAAAGACGCTAGTATACTCTGAGAAATATAAATGATGTATAAAAGACTCAAATAATGTGCGTGAATTAAAAGCTTCACTTACCCACTAGGCAAAAACATTATTAATGTAGTAGTTTCAGGTCATTGATAAGAATTCATAATTTTAACTCAGAATTGAAATGGAATTAATTAAGGCAGAAATTGAGATGAGACATTTGTGACAACAAAGAAGCTAAGCTAGCTTTTACATCTCTAATTAAATATTTACTCATCAAAATCTGGGATTCAGATTCACCCGCCCCACTTATATATATAGATTATTAGCTAGCTACCGAAAAGCTAACTAAAGATTAGGGTTTTTATTAATAATTAGGATGATAATCATAAATGGGTGTGGTGGTCTTATATATATTTAGGAGAGATCGGAATTTTGGCTCCTTCTTCTTCTTCTTCTCACTCTTCTTCTCCTTCTTGCCCAAAATACCCAAGGGATCACTCATCAAAATCTCGTCTTTCCCAAAAATCTCTTCGAATATCCTTCTTTGTGCCACCTCATATTCTGGATCATCATCATCATCATCATTATGTCTGATGATTCTTCTTCTCCTCCTCCTCCTCCTATGGTTGTCTTCGTCGCTGAGTTGCATCAGCTGCTGAGCCGCCTCCATGTCCGACTCCGTAAATTCATTCTCCCATTGATGATCATCATGATCAGCCATTATTGCCTCCAATATTCAAACCAAACTTGATGAATTTGATAATTTCTCCTCTGATTTGTGTGTAAGGATAATAATTATATGTGAGGGTTTTAGAAGAGGAATGGAAGTGAAAGAATGGTTTGTGCGTGTTTTGAATGATTTAGGAGAAATCACGGAGCAACCGGAAACTGCTAGGTTCCTTCCATGAACATTGCTGGATGCAACTTCATTTTCTGTTCTCTTATATTTATATATGTAGTAATGAAGTATTACCATTATTTTATTATATTATATTATGATAATTAAAGTCTCTCATGCCATTCATGGTAATTCATTACTCACCTTGTAACCGTTGGATTGACTTGTGCTACAAATTAGGGAAGAACATATATGTTATGTCTGGATCAGGGTATTATAATAATCCTTTTGGTAATCTCTTTTATTATGTAACGCTTCATTTTTTTTTATCTCTTCAGAGATCAAACTCAAGAGGTGATAGCGAAGAAATACAAATTTCTTATACTATCTTGTGTCATGTGTAGGGGTGTTCGGTGAACAATTTGAATTGTTTTTAATTATAATTAAAATAAAATGATGCACTTATTTGATTTTAATTTCTACAATAAATTAAACCATAAATAATCGGTTTTAATTTATCTTGATTTTATTTCATTTATTATATATCAAGATAAAATAAAATTAGTTTCAAGGTTAAATTTAATTCAATATTCTCATAATTTAATTAAACCTTTTTATTTGAAAAATCTAATAAGATATTGTATGTATGTATGTATGTATAACATATATGTATATCTCATTTGTTCAATTTTTTAAATACCAAAGTGAACATTGATCAGTTTTGTACAGCTTTTGCGCACGCGTTTCATTCAATTTGGTTTGGTTTGGTTAGGTTAGATTAAGGGCTTCGGTTTTGAACATCCTAACCGGTCAATGAAATTATATATAATATAATTAACTCATTACCTAAATTGTAATTTATTTTTTGGATATATTTCATAATTCATATTAATTGCTTTAGATAGATTATAAATGCAGACACATTTTTTTCTGTTGCTTTGTTTGGGATTTGATTTCTAAAACGTTAGACATTGAATGGATTGTATGGGGTCGTACCATGTTGACCCCCCAATCTTGGTTGTTTTATGTTTTATTATTTGATCAAATATAGGGTCTGGTCAACTTTTTGGCTTTTGGAAATATTGTCAAATAAGATCTATTTTTGGCTGCTATATATATAAATTACTACTATTATTATTAGCTACCATTTTAATAATGATTAAAAAATTATTTAATTTTGCACTCTCTCTTAATATTTATTATTAATATTCTCCCCAATTCTCAATTGTTTTATGAGGGAAAAAAAAAGGGAAGTACAAGATGCTCAATTACTTTGACTAATTAATGGAATTTCTTCATACAATTTATCTATTTATGGTTTTGGTCCTCTAATTCATCTTCTTTAATTTCCTTATTTTGGATATTTAATTTGTTTACCATCTTCATCAATTTTCTTTGCTCTGTTCACATTTTCACTGCATTAGAATTATATAATTAGACCATTGAAAGTAAAAGCAAATAATTTATTCTTTGACTAGTCAATATATATATATATATATATATATATATACAATGTTAATTCATACTTCTTGCCCTACCTACGTACATCTTACTCCAAAACCAAAATTAGTTTGAATTGACTTAAAATTAACAAAACAAAGCCAACAAGTTATTCACAATTTCTCAAGCTTCCATCAAATGAACCCGTTATCATCAAACTATATATATGGATCGAAGGCAACACTTAAGTTCAACAATTTAGAATCAACACTCTCTTGGCATATATATGCTGTGCATTTCTGATCTCCCTTTTCATGTATATGTATATATATATATATATGGTTATTATAGTGATTCCACAAAACTTTTGTGGCCATGTCAAGAATTCACTAAGGCCGTTTGGATTAAAGATTTTGGAGGGAAAGAGAATGGAATTGATAAGAGAATTAAGAATTCTTTTTCTTTGATCGATTTTTAAGTTTTTTTTAAAAAAATATATTTTTCATGAGAGTAATTCTAATAAAAAACTGATAGTTGTATTTGTCTTGAAGTTTATTCAATATTAACTTTTGATTGGTCATATATCTTTAAAAAATAGAAAAAGAAAATTATTTTATAAGTATATATTATATATGTAAAAATAATTTCATGAAGTTTAAAAAATCTCAACTTTAAGAAATCTAAAGTCATCATCGCTTAACATTTTTTCTTGCCTGTCTTCATTCCCAATAGGATCCTAAGGGCTCGTTTGATTTACTGTGTTTTGTTGATGTAATTGTAGACGTAATCCCTTTACATTCTTTCAACCAAACAAACTCTATTTTTTACAATGTGATGAAATTATATTTTTGCCCTTACTTTTTTATCCACTTTATTCCATTTCCACTTTTAATATAAAAGTAAAATAGTCATTTTATGCACTTTTATTCTATTCATATCACATTACATCACATTGACATGACATTTTTATTCCTACATTATAATTCCATTATCATTTTCATTCTCTCAAATATTCTACTAACCAAACATAGGCTAAGGGTGTTTGGAATCAAGAGAATACAGGGGGAAAGGAATAGAAGGGAATTTTAAAAACATTCCCCTTGTTTGGATTTTTAAGTTTTTGAGAAAATAAACTAGAGAATTTTAATTTGTACTTATTACCTTCCTTAACATTCCTAGCTCCTTCACTAATTTTAATTATTTTAAATTGGGAGAATTTGAAGAAGGATCCTACAAGAAGAAAAAAAGACATCACTTAACATTCATTCTCTCCTTTTTTTTCTTCTCTTTGAGGAAGAGAAAAGAAAAGGAATTAAATGGACCAAAAGGGAAGGGGATTAGGAAATTAGAAAATGCTAATTGTTAGTTTCTCTTTTAGAGTTCCTTGGAAATCTTTCAGTTTGGACTAATATATAAAATATATTAATGAAGGAGAAATACTAAGGAGTGGGTTTAGACGTTTTGTACAAAATCCTTCAAAAACCCCATTTGGGTGTGTTTGGATTAAGAAGAGAAGGCAATGGAAGGAAATAGAAATTTTTGAAATTTATACTAACCCTCTTTCTCATCCCTCATTTTGCGATAATTTAGGGTAAGTTACACTTTAGTATCATATGGTTTAACTTAATTACTTTAATTTCACTTAACTTTCAGGTTGTTTAAAATTTATCAAATTATTTTGTGGTTTACACTATCAACGCGGATCCTCTACCGTCCAGCTGCTGTGCGGTTCAGTTAGCCACGATTAACCGGTTAATCGAAACACAAAATCGTGGCAAAAATGTTAGCCACGGTTGCGTGATCAGTTAGCCATGGTTTTAACCGTGGCTAACTGAACAGCACAACAACAACACCGTAGAAAATCTGTTCTCACATTCTGGTGCCCCATTTTCGTTAAAAAATTAATGGGAAATACACGTGATCTACCAAATAAAGAATGGATTTTTTTTTCTTTTCTCACATAAACTCAATTTTATATGCTTATAAGTTATAATCCTCCATTTTCCCACAAAGTATTGGACCAAAATGAAATATTTTCACCAAACTAACGCTATATTTTGACACAATATATAAATTAATTTGCTTCATGATAATTTATCTTTGCATATGATCCATATATATCTTGATAGCATTGTATATAAAACAGTACCACAATAATTACCAACAGCAAAAACACTATTTTGGTTTTTTATGTTTCAAAATGTCATTTTGAATCCTCTATATTTCAAATTTTGTCTAAATTAGTCCTTTTGCTTCACACCGTCAGCTTCGTCCGTTAAATACTAACCTGTACTGCTTACGTTGCTCGAATCTCTCTCTTACATATTTATATTTAAACTGACGTGACTAGTCGCGTGATCACCTCCTCCTCCTTCTTCTTCTTTTTCTTTGAAGCGTCCCTTGAAGACTTGATCGAAGAGCTCTCTGCATTGCGGGAATTCCATGCCAATGAAGATCTTGGTCTTCGTGGCGAGGACTTTGTAGAGGTTAACGATACGAGGGTGGCGCAACCTGCGCATGATAGCAATTTCTCTCTCAATTTGCGCCGTTTGGCCGGCTTTGATCACTATCTTGCGCTTGCTGAAGATAGTGAAGTAGAAGAAGATGCAAGGTGATGATCATGTAGTCAATAACGTCACGTCAGCTTAAATAAACACATAAGAAAGAAAGAGATTCGAGCCATTTAAACAGTCCTGATCAGCATATATATCATCCAATTATGATAAAGATCATGTTATCTTATTTTAATCTCTAGTAGCTAGGATATCTTGATAAGAAAAATCACATGCTTGGTTTATCGATCTTCTATCTAGAGAGTAAGCCAATGTTATATAGTGGTTGAACCTTCTTAATTTCAAACATTATCATGCTCTATATGCTCCTGCTTTTTGGTTGACTGCAAACTTCCCAAAATGAGTTAGATTCAATAACTTATAGCTTGTTCAACTCTAAAAAATATATTTGGCCTAGTTGGGAAAAAAAATCTAACTATTATTTTCTTTTTACTCGGTTTAATTTGGATAAGTATAATGGCCTAATTTGTCGTTATACTTTTGCATAAGTTTAATGACTACAAACAATATATACTATGTTATTCTCACAGCGAGTGGTAGAAAATAAGATGAACTACTTTAATTTATTAATTAGTTATCACTCATGGATTTGACTCTTTTGAGTTTGTTAATTTGTTTTAACACTTGTAATGTCAGCTTTAAAAGCAAATCTAATACTATTAACTATTAATATAAGTATTAAACAAGTTAAGGTATGTTTCGGCTTTTGAAAAATATTTTGGCCCAAATCTTATTTTGATCTTTTATCTTTTTTACTTGTTTTATATTGATAATTTATCTTTTAAAAATCTAAAATCAATACTCTCTCTTTCCGACTTGTTAATTTGATATTAATCATTTTGTGTAACACTGTTAACTTCAACCGTTAAATACTTATGTAACATGATAAAAACTTTTTATAAATTATATTTTTACCTCTTCTTCAACCTCAAAACTTTCATTTTAATCATTTGACTCTATCTCTTTTTTTCTCTCTCTCTCTTCAAAATTAAAACGTCTTCCAAATGTTTTTATTTTTTATTTTTGATAAAATTAAAAATAGGAACTGTGATTAATTGAACTAAGTTCTCCTCATTAGATGGTTCAGTCTTTTCAAATTATATTTGATGAGGAGTTATTATGGGAGTAGTTGCATTATGTCTTTTAATGTTATTTATCAATATTAAATGAGACTCACATTAATAAAATTCATTTTAAATAAATTAAAGATCAAATTATTATTAATATTGACAAATGACATATAACTAATGGAAGAAATATCGAATTCATACTCTCTAGTATCGAAATTCTCTCTTGGAGTTCAGGCCCAAAAAAAAATTCTCTCTTCGAGTTGGACGGGCTTCCTTTATATAAAAATTTTCTATTTATTTTTTGGTGGTTGAACCATGGGCCAATTCATTCAATTTCTTGCCATCTAAATATGTTTCAATTCATATATGTTAAAGTGTACAAACTAATCAACGAGAAATTGATTTAAGTGATAAATGGTTTGATATCATTTAAACAAGAATTTAGGTTTATTTGAGATCTTATGAATATAGTTATTCTCGTCAAGAAGCTCTCCTATCATACCTAAGTACGTAACACAGATCGAATTCGAATTAATCAGGATATTGCCTAAACAGACAACCAAAAAATTGCACAGATTACTAAAGTTGGTTTTGACATAATTAGACAAATGTATCATGTCTTATTATTATTATTTTAATATGAAATATATTGACTTTAAAAAAAATGTTCATATATTCATGTATGTTTTTTATTTTTACTACATCTTGTAATTTTATGGAATTATGTATTTCTCATTTTGTTTTTTTTTTGGGCCAAACATTTCTCATTTTGTTTTAAGAAAATAGAAAAATTGTTATTAGAACTGACTCAAGACTTCTTTAACATTATTATAGCAGTTGAGATTTGACCAGGCCTTTTTTTTGGGGGAGACAAGGCTTATTTAATAAAGAGATAAAGGTACATTAAAGTAGCTTTAAAATCTAATAAATAAGAGTAACTTACATTAGGAAAATACAAGTTAATATAAAATAGTCCTAGGTCTAAAATGGGTTAAGAGTTAGAACTAAAAGGATACGAACTAACCTATTTTAACACTTCTGGATCACAGTTTTTGGTCAAAAAGTATCTATGTTCAACTTTCTTCTGTCACCAAAATAATATTTCTTCTGACTCCTTAATCTTCCATATTCTATATGATTCATTAATCCTACAAATGTTGGATGAGGAATGGTACATATTTTATTCTACTATCTCAGGACACGTTTGGTATGAATACCAAACAGTACATTATATGTAATCTCACGATTTCCAAAAGAACTTTACATCAAATTTCATATATATCAAACACACTTTTTATCATATTTTTTCTCTCTCATAATTTTTGTCTCTATCTCTCTTCTTACTTTTTTTTCTACAGTACTTTCCTTTATTCTACAGTACTTTACATATGTGCATTTGTACCAAGCGTGCCCTCAATCTATTGATTTTTTTTCTTGTTAAAACAACTATTAGTATTCAGAAGTTCAGTGGACCAACAAAGGGATTCGATTCTTAGTTTTGAATATAAAACAACTTTAAATCTTCAAACTAGTTATTTCCTTCTTTAAAATGCCTACAAGCCAACGAAGATATTAGTCATCGTGCTCGATAGTGGATATCTTGATTTCAATGAAAACGTCGCTAAACTCTATCTTAAACTGATTCGAATCAACTAAGGTCTTATAAAAGCTCTTCTAATAAAGGTTTTGTTGTAAATAATAGTACATATGCGTGTACATGTGTGTATGTCAAACAAAGTTTCACATTGCCTGGAACAATAGAGACCCAAATTTATATATAATAAGAGCTTTTATTTTCATAACCCTTCAAATGAGAAAAGACGTCCATTACCATTTTGTTGTGTCACAAAGAAAAGAATTGGAACTCTCCTACCATTCTTCTCCCATTGTTTTACTGTCCTAAGTTTTCGCTAATCTTTCGTCGTTGTGCAATGACGAAAAAGAGCTCGTTTAGTTTTGTAAGAGTGCTACTTTTCAATTTTGTAAAGAACATCATAATATCTCTTTAAGGCACTGTCCTAAAATGCGACTTAATCCAAATTTATTTGAGAATTCCCAACAGGTCTTTCTATACACAAATTTAGACATGAAACCTTGTTTTAAAAAAATAAAATACCTATACTCCAACTAACCATTCCTTGATTTGATGTTGTAAACAATGAATGAATATGTTAGCCTATAACAATTTACTCTCGTGTCAACAGCTTTCAATTGTTTCTTTTGAGTCATAATAATTTTCCCTTTAATTTTACTTATCTTCCTATCCTTTCAGAAATGGAAATTTATGGAAGCACCTTTTAAAAATTAAAACTTTGACTCTTGAATAAGCAATTTGAAAGACTAGAAGTCTAGAACGATGAACAAGATCCAAGAAGAAAAAGTGTGAGAAACAAGAATAGGCAAAGTTGTTGGTATTACAGATGAGGAAGATACATGCCCAAAGTCCCCAAGGTTTAAACAGGAACAGGAACAGGAACCATTACCTTAACAACAAAGACAACTAATTCTTGAGACTCTAATGCAGATCCCTCGTTTAGGAGGGAATAATTTATCATTCAATGCTCTCTTATAAGAATACATAAAAACTAAGAGAAAAAGAAAAAGAATAACACTTTCAAAAAAAAAACCCACAGAAATGTAATCAAAGAATAAAAATGAAAACCTCCCCTATTACAGGTAACAATGTATCAGCCTTCCCTCCCCCTTCCTCTTTATCTACACATCCCAAAAATACAACTTGCATCCAAAAATTCATTCACAATATTACCAGGCGTGTTGTATCAAGTGAAGAAGTTTCTTCCACCAACCAAAACAACCTGAACAACAGCTTCTGCCTTTTATTCAGGACTCATCACAATTCAATCCACAAATTTCTAAGACAGGGCCATCTCTGTTCACAAACGGGTTGATTCGAACCCACATGAGGGTCAAGATCGAGGCCAGCAGGATGGACCAGACTAACACGATTGTCGGCATCCGGTCTTGTTTTCCCAGCAACCCTTTGAGGAATGGGTAGAGATGGAGGACAACCCACAGGGCAAAGAATAACCTACCAAAGAGAGGACCCCATGAGTCATACCCATTGTTTATGGCATCTGAGATGCCGACCACGATGCCAATGATGTTCATGACCAATAGGGTAGTTGGAGGTATTAATAGTGATGTCCATTTGAAAATATAGAGCTCTGAGAATTCTCCATCATCGGCTGCCTTCGAGGTGACAGTGAAATTTGTGCTGACACCGGCCAAAACCTTCAGTAAACCTTGGAAAAGGGCAAAAAGATGCGAAGAAACGCCTCCGATAACCCAAAACTGTTCATTCCTCCACCAATCGTCTATACCCACACCACCCCACTGCATCTCAAGGATACCAGTGGTTGCAATGGATATGAAGAGGGCCATAAACACAAGACTGGCATAGTTGCTAATCTGCATTAGACAAACAAAATTGTGCGTTAGTGACTGTGTGCAAACTTTCGGTTCATCAAACAAAGTAAAATCCAACAACGTTAAGGGAATTCTTTCCTTTTCACCAACAGCCTTAATAAAAAACTGCACAGAAAGCATACCTCCGGCACTATAAATTTTCCAGTCAGGAGGCATATGGCTGGTAGAGTACAGTAAACAAGCAATGGAAGGGAAGTCCATGGATATACGACTGAGTTTATATAAGAAAATCTCTCCAACCAGTTCAAACCGCCCCCATAGCCATACCAGATTGGACAATGTCTGCTCAAGAAAATCTCAACAGAACCGAGCGCCCAACGAAGCACCTGGTGTAGACGATCTGAAAGGTTGATAGGAGCTGAACCCTTAAATGCAGGCCGCTTAGGAATGCAATAAACAGATCGCCAACCATGGCAATGCATTTTAAATCCAGTCAAGATATCCTCCGTGACGGATCCATATATCCAACCAACCTGTAGATGAGGCCAAAAAAATTTTGAGAGTACAGCAAGGAAGAAATTTTAAGAACTACAAAGTGATAGTTTATTAAAAATAAAATAACTCTATTTTTATTATCCCCTCTTCAGTACTCACTTCTTTTCCCCATTCAGTTTTGTCTTCATAACCGCAGCTGATGACTTGGATGGCTTCTTTCAAAAGAGATGCACGACTAACATTTGATGGAAGTCCCCCATTTTCTAGAAGGGCAGAGGCTACAAAAACAGGAGACTGCCCAAATCTTTTCTCCAACTTCATTTGAGTCAAATTGGATGAGTTCTCATTCTTAACTTCTGCAAAAGAAAATCCACCAAGTATTACTCTCTAAGAATTTCTTACCGCATAGAAGCTATGATTGCAAGAAAAGTATATGATCCGAAGTACTCACCCTCAATTCCCTCCTCAATATTTTCAAGTGCATGTATCTGTTTTGATGCTTCTCCAAGCTTCACCTTCTTCTTCGTCTCCTTTTTGGACTTCCCATTCTTTTTCTTTCTAATGCCACAACAAAAGCAGCACCACTTTGGCCAACAGTTACAAGTTTTGCTAGGTCGCTTCTTCTTGGCAGGTGCATCATATCCATAAAGTGCTTGCCTTCTGAAAACACACCCAGTTCCAACATAAATTGGTCCTTGTAAGCCGTCCAATCCTTTCATGTTGATCTGTTTTTAATTTGAAAAATTAGTAATTTCCATAATAGAAAGGTAAGCACCAAAACAAGCAAAGCAGCAGCAAGAATAGCACTTACATCAAAAAATACAACATTTCGATTAGAGTATCTATCATGGCGATCAATACCATCAAATCTTTGAGGGAATTGCACATAGCATACTTTTTTCCCAGCTTGAGGGTCCATCATAAAACACATTGCTTCTCGAAGAGCCTTGCTATTGTTAATGTAGTGATCACAATCAACATTAAGAAGATATGGTGCATTTGAGAGGATTGCTGACACTCGCATCTTCAAAAAATATTATTACACAAACACATCATCGACAGTACTGGTATCAATAGAACCTGGTAAAAATGAAAGTAACTTAACACTTACCAGAGAATTCATAGCCCCAGCCTTTTTGTGGTGATCAAACCCAGGCCTCTTTTCTCGAGAAACATAAACCAAGCGAGGTAATTCATTTCCTTCAACATCAAGAACACCATCTTGACCAAGGAAGACCTGTGAGAAAAAATAAAAGATTACTTACATGTCCAGCTTCACAAGCAGTGTAGCAAAGGAAATCCAAATCCTCTTATCATAGATCATGAAGGTAGCTTAAGAAAGATTAATTGCAAAGCCACATGCTGAATAAAATAATTGCAAGTGGGTTTGCACTTTTAAGAGCAAGTGATTTCACATTAAAAAAGAAAAAGGGGGGGGGGGGGGGGGTCCTTAACAATAACCAGACATCTCTTTGAATGCCCCAACAAAAAAATCTTACTATATTAAATCCAAAAAAGTAGAAGGTAACCAACATGTCATCAGAAGCCAATATCTTCAACAAATCATTATACATGGAACAATAAAAAATTCAAAATTTAAAAGACAGATCATTTTACCTGAATCATGCCAGGATGATCTCTCACATTATTCCCAGGCCAAGGAGTCCCATCCTGCATGGTCCATCCATCCTCAGGAACCTTCTGTGCTGTTGCCACCAAACTGTTTATCCTTACCTTGAATTCTTCGTAGTCCCTCTGTAACACCAAGAGGACAAACACAATCATGAGTTCAAATGTTTTTCTCTCGTTTACAATCTTAGTAGTACAAGTGGTTTATCTAGAAGTTTGAAACCTTCATTGCTCTCCTTTCCCTGACAAATGCTGGATGCACTTTATTTTTCAGATAATCCATCTTCTGACAAAAATACCATTCTGGAGCCCGTGGCTCAATATTGAATTTCTTACAAAAAGGGACCCATTTTCTAGCAAATTCAGATGTCTCAGAAAGTGCTTCAAAAGTAAGCATGGCAGCACCATCATCTGAGACATAACATGCAACTTTATCGACTGGATAATCAACTGCAAGGATGGAAAGCACAGTATTTGCTGTGATTAGTGGAGGTTCTTTCATGGGGTCAACTGTACTGACAAAGACATCTACGCTGGATAACTCGGATGGCTTCCCTTCTTTTTCATACCTGCAGCCATGTGAAAAGCCAATACTGAGAAAACATGCTAAAGAATTTGAGCATGAAGAGGTAGAAAGAGATATGCTAGGCATATTAGTGGTGAAATGTGATTACAAATGAGGAAAAAGAAAGCACCAGATGTGATGAATTGAAATCAATTACCTCAGTGATAGCCGATCAAGGTACGTTTCCCGCTCTATTGGGTACCATTTTGGAAACTGATCCATTATCCAAGATACAGCAAACCATATTTCACATATGACAGATGTCAACCATAGGCCATATGCGTCATTCACTGGATGGAGAACTCTATAATGGAAAAAAAGCCCAAGAATTACAAGGCGGAGTACGATAATCATCCTGTAGGGATTTATCTTGCTTGAAGAGATTGGTAGCTTTCGGGAAAGTGGCTGCCTGCCTTCATCCATCCTGATAGAGTACATTGAGAAAAATCTTATTAACAGACAAATTAAATAACAAGAAGCATCCGGCAGAGAATCAGAGAAATAACATCATTGTAATTCCAATTAACATTTAAATGATCCAACTACAACACCTATCAACTAATAAAGCAATAAAAAGTTACTAGGCTAAAACCATCAATGAGTAACATCAACAGATTAAATAAAATTGGATATTTGATTTGTAAGTGACTTCAAGAGATAGATAGGCTTCTGATATAGTAATTTTTATTTTCTATTTCAACGCCAATCACGGAGCAGAAGTAGAATTTAGTGAGCTAATGGAGGAAAAGAAAAGAATGTCAACTCAGAAATATACATGGGAAATTCAGGGTCGTCCAACTCATCACCGAAGTTTCCACCTCCTTCATGCTTAACAACCTGAAGTTTGTCACCCTGCTTTTTCTTCCACTCTTCCATTCGGTCTCTCCATCTCAAACTGCCATACCCATATACTGCAAGGTCTTTGTTTGGAGCCATAGGTCTGGGTTGCACTGTGACACCAAAGGATCAGAGTCAACAGCATGATCTAAAGATAACATGATTCGTAGAAATTCAAAATGAAACAATTTCATAAAACGTACCAGGAACAGATGGATCAGTATAAGGCATGGGATGGACTCTATTTCCATTATTTATATATGGGGGAACAATCAGAGCATGTCGATCAGAAGATATCTCAGAGTCCTATCAAGAAGAAAAACAATATTATATAGTAATCATCAATACCGATACGCATTAATGCACAATAGAAAAAACGCGATATTGCAAAACGACAATTCACAGATTTACCTCCTCCCCATATGTCAAAAGAGGGATTTCGGAATTGAGAGGAGATGATTCATGTTCCAAATTTGCAGGCATTCCATTGGCATTAGAATTAGAACCTCGACCAGTGTGAAGGCATCCAGAGAGTGTTGATTCTGGCATTCCGTGTGGGCCCAAAGCATCAGGGTTCCCATAATCAAATTCATTGTCCAAGTCATCAATGTCATCCTCCTCCTCGTCACCTTCAACCCTTGGACTACCTACAATTCATTCATTCGTTAGACGGTTATACCGTTAGGCCGTTAGAGTACGTCTAAAACATTTGTATTTACAGAAGTCCAAAGAGAAAAATACAACTACAATCTCACCTTTGATTCGCTTGTATCTTGTTTTACACTGCGGACAAGCCTGATTTCCTTCCCTTCTCTCATACTCATAGCAAGGCCGACAAACAGGGAAAGCACATTCATTGCAAGCAACAAATGGTTCCCCATCCACAGTAATCTCTATCTCATCCCCACAAATCTGACATATTTGTCCACTTAATTCTTGGACAGACTTAATCTGTAAAGAACCAAACCGAAAAAGAAAGCGTTACAGGCACCGAATATTCAAAAGTATAAAATTCAAGAAAATTAAATGATACAACAAGCCAAAACAATACTACATTAACAAAATTCTAGCCTCCGAAAAAATTATACTTCCAAATACTTTTCCTGTTGCACAGAAGAGCATAGAAGTAAGACCGGAAGGGACAAAATCATTTACATACTCCTTGGTGATGTGTATGAGAATCAAGAGCAAATCATTAATGACCATCAATTAACTAATCTTGTAATTATACGAAGAAAATACACATAATCCCAGAAAATGCTTAGTCTTTGTCTACCACATGATACTCACTCTAAAGAGAATATAGTCGGAAGCTATTCATAATGACCTGTTTCTAAAAAAGAAACAATACTCAAAATGCAAAATTGACCGGAAAAGATTTCTCCTGGCCATTAAAATGAACAAAGTAAGCACAAAAGCTCCATCAAGATACAAAATTACTTTCAGGAAGCCGTTCCCTTTGAAGATAAATCACAGGCATAAGGAAACACCAAAGAGAAGCCAAGATGACCGTGACACCATCAATGAACAAGAAATTAAAAGGGGAAGAGATGCATAATTTTCGTGCATCACAAAAGATCAGATTCAGAAGAAAAGATACCCAACAATTGTAGGAGAAAATTCCTCAAAACCCTAATATGCTGTTCTCCATCGAACAAAATAGGAAATGGGTATCCCAACATCAATAAAAGAAACCACAATGAGGGGTTCCAAGGCAGCTTACCCTTCCATTCTCATCAGCATTGATCAGCACAAACTCATTCCTGTTGTGAGAACCAGCGACGAGTCGCCCTCCTGTGTTCATCACTAACAGCTCGAACGGCACGTCGTCGAATCAAGAAGCCCCAACTCAGAAGCAATATTCTTCTTCTTCTGAGGCTAATCTCCCTCGCACCAGTCGCTCAGAAGATCCACTTTTGCATTGCAGAATGCTCAGTAGTACCAAGACGCATCACATGAAAGCCAAACCCCTCTCATAGAGAGAAAAAAAAACACACACACACACACACAACTGGACAGAAAATGACTGTTTTTTATTGAGTGATAGCACACATACAAAAAAGTCTATGGATATGCTCCTCCTATTTTGATTCATTCACAAGCCAAGTCTCTTCTGTGACCAGCCTGGTAGCGAACTTTAGAGAGAGAAAGAGAAGCAGTAAGTACAAAAAGATGAGGGGTTGTGAGAGTGTGTGGAAATGAAGACGCGTAAGAGAGAAGGAGAGGAAAAAAAAAGGGACAAGAAACAGAGAGATCGAGAAATAATTAAAAAAGAAAGAAGAAAAAAAGGCCAAGAATTAAAAATACAGCAAATTACAAGTGATGTAGGTGGGGCCCAGATGAAGGTGGTGGCGCCGGGCTTGCCCCCTACCGGAGTTTGGTGTAAAAACTTTCTTTTCCTGGTCAGTAGTATTAACTATTAACTGTTTAAACCCCAAGACAGAAAATTTTGGGGTAAATTTTCTCAGGCGAGAAAATTTTTTCAGTTTCGTCGGCAGACTCTAAACGGTGGGTTTTTCTGTCGTCTTCTTGTGTGGATAGGAACACCGAAAACCCTAGTTGAATGACACTGTTTCTGAGTCAATATCGCAGAAGAAACTATAACTACTACAAATTATTGGAGCTAAACAAGAGGGAAGATAGGAACTGAGAAGAAGTAGGATCTTCTCTTCTCACGCGCCCAAGTATTACCTTCTTATTGTAATATTTGTACCATTTCATTTACGTAAGAATTAATAATTTTTAATTAAATCATCTTTTTTTTATTAAATTAAATTGATGTAGTACAAATTATATACTTTAAGACATTAGAAATTATATTGTTTCGTATAATTTAAATGTATAATAATTTGAAATATAATATAGTCTAGATTATGTTGTATTATCATTGTGGTTGCCAACCATCACCATTTTAGACATAAAAATATTTTAGATTTTAAATTTATTTTATTTCTCAACTCTTACATTTCGGGTATGTTTGGTAAGGAAATTAAACAGTAAAATTGTAGTGTTTCACAATTTTTAAAAAAATTTTATATCATATTTTATACATACTAAATACACTTTTTATCATATTTTTTCTCTCTCCTAATTTTTCTTTCTATCTCTCTCCTCACTTTTCTCTACAGCACTTTCTTTTATTCTACAGTACTTTATATCCGTATATCTATATCAAGCGTACCCTTCATTTCTTTTACATGACAAACACTTTCTTTGACATATAAAATTTCATTACATTACATTCTTTTACACTAAAAACAAGCTTACCAGAAGTAGCCCAAATTTGTCTACTGATTATTGATTAGATTGCATCACATTACTCAATTTCATATATAGTACTTACTGTGTATTTGGTTGGCGTATGGTACATACATACTCAATTAAGCTTTCTTTTTGTGGTATTGATCCATTGGTAAGAAATTAAAGATCAAACCCATAATTTCAATCTTTGGTTACACATGATATTGAATATGTGGCCTGGTATTAACAAAACTTAAAAATGATAGAATTGGATTAGAATTAGAAATCCGAGACATTATTACGTTAAGGAATATGAGCGTTGCGCAATGAGACAAAAAGTATAGCCATAAAAGTCAGGTTTCGAGACAATGTGCATAAGATGATAGAAACGCTTCAACAAACATCTATATATATATATATATATTGCTAAAATTTAAGGTGGAGTTTGGTATTTAGTGAGTGTTTTACTGGAAAGTAGAAGTAGAATGGAAGTGGAAGTAAGTGATAAAAAGTATGTTTGGTATGCAGAGAAATAAAAGTGAAATGTAAAAGTAATATTGTTTGGTATGGTAGGAAGAACAAAGAAGATAGAGAAATAGAAGATAAAAATATGAAATACCTTTTTTGCCCTTACTTTTTTAAAAGTCACAAATTTTTTAAGATCTTTAAACCAAACCTCACATCACATTTCCTTTTCACATCATGAGGGAAGCAAAGTTTCCTCTGCAAAAGGAACCTTCACCTCACCTTCCCTGTGTTAAAGACATACCAAACATGTAGCAAGTTCACCTCACCTCACTTTCCTTGTAAATAAAGCATACCAAACTTGCTCTAAGTTTTTTCTTTTGGAAAATTTGTATAGATAATCTATCAAATAAAAATTAACCTAAAATCTAAAATGATGTAATTGTGAAGGGTGAAGATGATAACATAATTACATAAGTAGTCCTTATTTGCACACAGTCATTTTAATAATTTGAAGAATGAAAGAGAGGTTAGGGTAGTTAGGTCTGACTTATTAATTGAATAATTTGGGTCCACTTGTTCTTAATTCTGAATTGAGACTTATGCCTATTATTAGTTATGTTTAACCAAATAACATGAGCTGGCCAACCTCTCCATAATTATTAGTACTTTTTTTTTTGTTTAATTGAAAAGTAGATGCGGGAAATTAAAATAAATAAAATCCTAGAATTATTAATGAAGATAGATATTCGTGATCTTTTTATGTGGTGAGAAAACTAGTTTATAAATAATGGTATTTATTTGTTCTGCTAATTTGGCAGTCTCAATAATGAATGTGATGGTATACATTATATTTTGTCCACCATAAATAGTTTCCTTTTTCTATTTGTTTGTTTTTTACCAAATTGTTTTTTCTCTATTTCTATTAGAAAATAACAGTTATGACTTTTATGCCACATGGGCATCCACTGTCGGTGCCAATACTTAATTCAACAAATTTTTTTTTTTAATTTATTTTCACAGGAAAGGAAGTCGTTTTCGTTATTTTATGAAAAGCTAATCTATAATACACTTTTTGAAACAAAGTGTGAGTGATTGTGATTTGCCTTTGATTACATCCCTGATTGAACATAAATAAGTATTCAATAATTATACTATTTTATTTTATTTAAAATTGCAAATCAATAGCAACAATATTCTTGTTATTAAAGTGAGAATAAGACAATTGAGTCATAATTTAAAGTTAGTTCATAATCAATATTAGAGGTCAAATTTTGAATATTTAATTAAAGATAAATGAATTTTTTCTATTAAATAACGGTTAATATTAATTAAAGATAAATGAGGTATTTATAATGAAATAACAAAAAGTTACTCAATAGTAGTCTATAGTCTATACACTGTGATTAGGTTGAATGAATTTATAGAAAGATCCATAATTTGAAATAATTGATGCATCCTATGGTACGAGCAAAGGGGGCATATTAATTTTCCATTTCTTTCTTCTTCACTGAAAATTTTGCCTTTATGTAAGAAGAAACAGTCAAATTGGTGAAACAAAAGAGAGAGAGAGAGAAATTGATTTGATTCGTTCATAAAAGGGCATTGTAATTGGGAAAGTGATTAATTAGGAATTTAATTAGTATGAGTGGCAGCATAAACTTGAATTAGGATTTATGATTGGGATTAGGATACGAAGTTAAGTTTAATGAGAAAAAGTAAAGAGAGAGGGGTGATGATATTTGGGATGTGCCGTAGTGTAGACTGTAGAGTGTGTGTGTGTGTGTGTTTGTAATAGCAACATGCCACGTTGAAAGCATGTGAGGAGTGGGCCCCACAGCCCCGAGGGGGTTGGAACCTGGAAGCCGTGTGGGGGCATGACAGGGTCCCACTGGTGACTGTCACTCAATCTCATAATTCTTAATTTCGCGTGGGTCCCACTCGATGCGCAGGCCACAGCTGGCATGTCCATGGAATATATATGCTTAGATCATTTATGAGTCAATTATCGATTTTATAATATTATTTCTCCCAAATCCATTTTTAAAACAACAAAATATTAATTAAATTTAATTTATGATTTAATTTAGACCATAAGAAATTTATTATCAATTATGTTAATAGAATTTTTTTAAGAATAAACTGAGACAGATTATATTTTTATAGATTTAATTTGATGTTTTTATCTTTTAATAATTAAATTGAGATGAATTATATATTTCAGTGATTAAGTTTAATTTTTTTTTATTTTTTAGTGACTAAATTAAAATAAATTACTTTTTAATGATTATTTACCAGTAAATTACATTATGATTTATGTTGAAATCAACCCGTGAACTGCATTAAAGGGTTTTTTGAAATAAATAATGAAAACATTTGGAAACAAAAAAAAAAGAGAGATATGATCATAGTATAGTTTTAGTTGGTAGAGGGTAGGCAAAGTGGAGAAAAGTTGAGGTGACGGGAAGAAGTAAGAAGATATTTTTAGGTTTTGATAAGTTGAATGAATAAAAGCAGTTCCAGCTAAGTGCTACTTCACTCCCAACTTTGCAATTCTTTTCTTTCTCCCTTGCGTTTGCCTCCAATCTCCATCAATTCTATATATTCTTCTTCTTACTACTCCAATTTATGTCACTTATTTCCCTTCTTTTCCCTCACTCTCAATTTAACTAATCTAAGGTTTTACTTTTTTCTAGCTAATTAATTACATTCTTTCATATTTACAATGCAATCAACCCTCTCTATCACTCTATCCATCCAACAAACTCTATTACTTCATTCGCTTGATCATTATTATATGCAATGTAATTCAAAATTTGATTGGATGTTCATATTCCAATTGAGAAAATTTTGACGTGACATAATATATAGTTGCGCTTTATTAAGAAGTGGTTGGTTTGAGTGATATGTACTCAATTTTTTTAAAGTATTTCCTCTGGTTTATAATATTTATACGAGTGGGAGAATTCTAAAGTTTCAAAATATCTGATATTTTACAAAATCAAGATAGCATTAATTATTTCTTTACAATTTTATCCCTACCTATTCTCTCTTAGACTCTCAAATTTAATGAACAAGTAATAAGTATCATTTGAAAATAGGAAAGAAAAAATAAGGGTAATTCAGTCTTTTTATCTTATATCTTTTGAAATTTAAAGCAAACTAATCATTTTCTTGGTCTGTGCACACCTACCAAACAGAGTAGATATTGTGAATCGGAGGAAGTAAAGTTCTGAGTTTGAGTTTTATGTATAAAAAATGGATTTTGTTAACAAGTGCCATTAGACACTCTTTAAGATTTTCCATAAATCAATGAGAAATTCTTAAAATATGTGTTGGTTGACTTTTTATCAATTTTTAAAAAATTAATTTCCTTTCTATTAATCAAAATAAACTTTAACAAGTGCACTAACTAACGTACTTATGAGATAAACCAAAAGTAAAAAGGTTAGGCTTTGGATGATAGACAAAACTTATATGTTGTTATTTACATGCTTTTGGTAAGGTTAACTAATTAAAAAAAGACATGTGTCAATGTAATCAATTAAAAAAAGACATGTGCCAATTTTATTCTTAAAATTGACACATATTTTTTCTTAATTAATTAACCTTACCAAAAACATATAAACAACAGCACATAAATTTTTTTCTCGAATGATTTAGTTTTTATGTTGTTGCTTTCTCTTTTATTTTTCGGTATTCCCGCTTGAATTTGTTATTGTTGGGGAAAAATTTGGTGCATTCCCGCTTTCAGAAAGTGTCGGTGCCTGTGCCCCCGCGGTGTTTTCTGATGGGCTCTACTTTCGACCCTCCTTTTGTCGTTTTATGTTTTTATAAAAATATCTCATTTCTGATTGGTTTGCTTTTTGTTATGTAAAGCCACATTCATTGACCTAAACAACTATACACAGGTTAGGTTCTACACCACAAGAAGTAAAGCCTCTATTCCCTCCTTATTTATTCATTTTTATAATCATATGACAAACTCCAATTACCCATTCATAAAGGCCTTCTCTGCAATTTTTTTAATATTTCACATGTTTGTATACTATTTCACATGGAAAAAATAAATAAATTATATAATTAATGTTTTTTAGGCTGCGTTTGATAGCTTTGCGCCACAATATACATACAATGTAATCTCACTCATTCTCATAAATTTTATATCATATTTTTTAGACACCAAACACATTTTTTTCAACAATACTTTTTTTACTTTTCAATACTTTATTCTATAGTACTTTACATCCTTTTCTTTTTTTCTGTGTATTTTTATCAAATATAGATTTAGAGTTTGATAAAATTATACCTAATGCTTTTTTTTAATATACATATATATATATATATATACTTTTTAATAAATATAATTTAATCAATTTTTATAAGAAATTAATGTAATTAACTTAAAAAAGATAAAAATTACTTGATCCAATGACGGTATATTTCACATATTTAACATTGTGAAAGATAATTGTGGTTTCATCGAATCACCTTGTGTTTATAATAGTTGCTTGTGTTGATTCTAGATGGAGGGTCATTCCCTCACTTGAAAAAAAACATGTTGAATATTGTTTTGATGCTTAAAAGACGAGATTTTGAGTAGTTGTGTAATGAAATAATATTAAGGTTGCGTTTGGTATCCAGTGAATATTTTAGTGGGAAATAAAAGTAAAAGTAAGTGATAAAAATATGTTTGGTATGCAGGGAAATGGAAGTGGAATGAAAAAATAATATCGTTTGGTATAGTGAAAAGAATATTGAGAAATAGAAGATAAAAGTATGAAAAATCTTTTTTACGCTTACTTTTTTAAAAGTCACAAATTTTTTAAGGTCATTTGGTCTTTAAATCTCACATCGTCTCACCTTCCCTCCACTTCTCTCTCTATCATCAGGAAAGAAAACTTTTCTCTTAACAAAAAAAGTCCAGCTCACCTTTCCAATTGGTAAGCTTTACTATACGTATTTAACCTCAAGCAAGTGAGGAATATCAAAGGATGAATCATATACTTTAGAGTTACGCAGCACCATACCATGTATGATGATGGAATAGCATCGCATGTACTAAATACGTATGGGACATACCGACAAAGGGTAGGTAGCCTTAACTCCATCAAAATTATATGACTGCCACAAACATAAATAAAACCAATTTCACCTCAATTTTTTGTTTATTTTTTAAATATAGTTTTAACTTTTAGAGCCTTCATGAATGAACTGGTCAAAAAGAAAATCGATGTATGTATAAACCCGTTTGTTTATTATGATTATTTTATTAATTAACATTATATTTTCACGAGATAAAATCGTGATGATGACATCAACTACCACTATGATTATTATGGCCAAAATTGGAAGCCCTGTGTACATAAGGTATCTATTTTTTTTTTTTTGGCGAAAAAGTGAGGTTGGAGGTCTTAAGGAATGATAATGCCAATGTAGATTTACGACATGATTAATTTAACAACTTAAAGAGGCAGAAGTGCACGTAATCAATTTTTTAATTATATGTAGACATTGTTATTTGTTTTTTCAACTAACATTTTGATTACATTTTTTTTCTCATAAAGTTGATTAAATTAGAACTATGACTATTTTGAAACCACTAATAAAAGTTTAATAAATTATGTCTAATATGGTACCAATTAGCAAAAGTTCCATAATAAATAATAGTTCTTATAACATATTTTTTTTTTAGCTTAAGATTTTTATCATTGGCAGCAATGATTAATTCTATCATATCAAACTTTTCGAAAGAATTTTAGTGTTGATCACGAACCCCTCTCTATACATAATATTTAAACTCGAACCAAAAGATAGTTGGTTGAAGTGGTAAGTGTTGAACAAAAAAGGATTAATTAAGGTTTAACCTTAGTTTTAATATGTCAACAAATTTTGTGTGTTGTGAACTTGATAATATTGGGTATAAAATATGGAATGGTGCATAAATGATTTTCAGCCCAAAGAATGGTTAGGCCCAAGTCTATAAAGGTAAAGAAATTTGGCCCATATGTTTTAAATTTAAAATCAGTGTCCTAGAGCCAAAAGAATCCTGCAAATACAAATGAAATCACATGGGTGTGTAAGAAAAAGTACACATATTTTTCCTTGTTTTATGCAAGTCAAATCTGACCAAAAAGGTGGAGTAGGTAGGATAGGTAAATACATTTTCTTTGCAAGCCTTGAGAAGACAAAAGCAAAGTAGACTTTTGTTTCATCAAGCAAAGGCATAAAGGAAAGAAAAGATAAGATGCATATTTGTCAAAACGTTTTACGGAAAAGGAGGAAGAAAGGTAAGTCTATATGATTCCACTTTTATGTAAGTTTTGCCTAATGGAAAAAGTCAAGTTGCCTTGCAGCATATTTTAGGGAAAAGGAGTCTAGCTTTGCTGCAGAAAATAAGTAAAGGAGCGTGGTTCCTTGAGTCCACAAAAAGGGTGCTGCAGAAAAAAAGTTTTATTCTGAGAAACACCTCTCTGTCCCTTTTCGTCTCTCTCTCTCAGAACGTTTCGAAAAATTAAATGTGAGGAGCGTCAAGCATTTATTGCAGAAAGAGGAAGAAGAAGGTGAACACGGCAAGAAGAACACAACGGCTAATCAAACTCCTATTTAATACCGAGCTTGGAGGTTGCTGGAGATTAAGGAACTAAGTGTTCCAAGCTTTCAAGAGTGGCAAAAATCTTCTGAGTGACTCCTGTGTGCGATTTCTGTGTGAATCTTTGTGCTGTAATTTGTAATAGTCATTAGTTGACTGGATTTATTTTTCTTCTTCTCTTGCTTGTGATAAGAGTTTAGTGTTTGAAGTATCTTGGGTGTAAAAGCCTGGGTAAGGGCTGATCCTTGTTGGGTGAACAAGGTTGCAAAAAGATATTCAACCATTAAGTTCTTGTGTGAATCCTGTTGAGAATTGAGGTTGTTAGAAGAAGTTAATATATTGAGTCTCCTGCGGTAAAAGCCTTGAGGTGGCTGATCCTTGCAAGGTGAAGCAAGGTTGCTAAGAGGGAACTCTTTATATTAAATTCTTTGTGGATTGAGAGTCAGAGTCCTGGTGAGGATTCTGGTTGAAAAAGGAATTAATACTTAGAGTGTCCTAGTGGTAAAAGCATTGAGGAGGTTGATCCTTGTGGTGAAACAAGGTTCTAAGAGGAACTTCAAATATTAAGTTCTTGGGTATGAATCTTGGAATTGGATTTTGGAGGATTTAATATACTAAGTTTCTTAGAGGTAAAAGCCAAGTAAGGAGGCTGATCCTTGAAGAAGGTTCCTGAAGAAACTTATTATATTAGGTTCTAAGTTTGTTGCTGAGTTGAGTCCTATATTGCTGTAAGGGGAAGTGTAAAAGCAAGTGTGCTTTCCCAAAAGGGTTTGGGTTACTTGGTTGTAAGAATTGAATTGAGTAATATAGGCCTTCTAACTATTTGGTTAGAAGGGGAGAGGACACAGCTATTCAAGCAAACTTGGGTAGTGAACCTCTCCAGCAAAATTGTGTGTGCAACCCTTCCCTTATTCTGACTCCTTAACTCAAAGAAAATGATTTTCATAAGAGTCCTAAATTAACTAAGAGTCCTAATCGGAATGAAGTTTTTCAAAGAGTTAAAATTTGAATAAACCAATTCACCTCCTCTTGGTTTATTTTCTGTCTAACAGTAAGTACTCCATTCCCCTTAAACAAGGTCTCGGGGTCGAGACTTGCGTATTAAAAAATCTTTGCTGAAAGATCTTTACCCCCGTTATGAGACCTTAGCTAACTCAAACAGAATGACTTCCAATAAAAAAATACCTATAAGAAAAAAAAACTCAAGATCTTACAGAAATGTAATTCCTATCACTTCAAAATATAAATAATTAGAAAGCAAAAAAACTCAACCTCAATTGCTCAATTACAAACAAAGCTGAAGAAACACAAGTCCGTGGTTCAGTAATAACCAATACACAGTGTGTTTGGACTTCAAAAGAGAGGGGACATGTACTGGAATATTCATCACACTGTATCTTATTTGAATAATATCAAGACATGAAAATGATCATTCATAAAATAAAATGCATCAAAAGATTATACATTTAAGTTATGAACATTGAACAGAGTTCTTATTCATATTTTGTAAGATCATCTACAGTCGATTTTTGGACAAAGGTATTGTAAACTCCTGTATCCAAATCAACTGGTACATCAAGTCATCAATTACATTTGCAGGAGATTTTCGACAAAGGCATATGGTTTGTTTCTTGGTTCAATTATAAATGTTGGGATAACCATTTAAGAAATTATGGTTATGACACAATGTACAAAAACTGGCTTGATATTTTTTGGTCAAATACTGCGAGACAAATCAAATAATAACTATGAACAAACATGCAGCACCTTTAAAAAACTTATCAAATCACCACCACTAAGGAAATGGGATGTTTACTACTATTGGTAATTTAGAAGGTGTGTAATCTTGTGGAGGCCCTACTAATGTCAACTTATTAGTCAAAGAAAGGTCCATATATAGAGTGACACAGTTTCCTTAAGGTAATGGACTAAGTAAATTTACTTAGGCACGTTCGCGAAAATGGAAACGGAATGTATTTGATGTGTTTAGTAGTAAAAGTTTAGTAATAGAAATTGAAAGGGAATGTATTAAAATGATCATTTTACTCCTTATATTAAAATAATAAAAAGAAAAGAGGGTTATAATTGTGTCAAATCAGAAGAGTATAATAGATATTTTATATTTTTTTCTTTTTTTTTAAATTGATAGAAATGAAAAAGTAAGTTGGATCTAGTGGACCCCACCATTTTCATTGGCTTTTCCATTGATGATTCTTGCTAGTGAACATACCCTTAGACCCAGTTTATTTTCAAGAATTTAGGGTGTAATCTTGGATGTAATCAAACATTCCCTCCAACATTCTTTATACCAAACTTTTACTACTAAACACATCAAATGCATTCCGTTTCCGTTTCCATTTCTATTTCTATCTAATGAACGTGCCCCATATTTCCATTCTCATTTCCTCGAACATTCTTTATACTAAACGAGTAAGACAGGAATTAATGAGTTGTCCTTCACTTCACAATTCCAGAAATGTACATAACAATGATACTCAACTTGCAGTCCACAATTATGAGAATGTATTAGATAGCACTAACTGCATCTCTGATTGTAGAATGCTATATTAAACATTAGAAAGTGCTAAAACTAGATTTAGGCATATGAAGAAGACTAACCTTACAAGTATGGCCCTTGTATTCTGAGAATAATTCACCAGTAGATCTGTCAAAAGATAGACAAGTTCAATTTAGCAAAAAGAAACACCTATTTTAGGTTTCTATCAAATGTTAGAAATATACCTGTCCAAAAGGGCAGAGTAGAATCTAAGCAACTAGCTAGTATGCAGTTACCATCATTTGCATTGAAATACAGTTGACAGGTTGCCCCATGCCATCAGATAGATTAATAACTACAAATTATAATGCAGCAATAGCCAATAAGCATCTCTCTGTAATTAAAATATCACCAAATGAACATTTCTATAAACTAATTCACCAATTACATAAACTACATAGTGTTGTATGGTGCAACTTCATACCTGCCAGTACGAATGTCAAATGTTCGAACAGTACTTCCATCAACACTTACACTGCCAATTTCAGTTTTTGCCAAACAAACAGACATAACACCATCTGAAAGTGAGTCAATAATCTGCACAACTACTATAATTCTTGATTGATAAGCCAACGGAAAGAAAAGGAGTGACTTGGTCTTGGACTACAATGATCATCATCATGATAAGGATAAAGGGAACAACAAGTGAATTGTGAAGTCCACCTGAATTGGCTCTGTGCTGTGGGATCTGCAGTCTCACCAACACTATTAATCGTGGCAAATACTCCTTTTTATATTTGCACACTTCAAAATTAACTTTGACTTTTTATCTTCTATTAACGTTGTTACATAACGTTGTGTCATATTTTTTAATGCTAAAGCTATCATTGTACAGTTGTATGCAACAATGACTCCTCTGAGATCAGATGATAAAAGAATTAGGGTTTACTTGAAGCTTTTCGAATAAAAATATGACACAAAAATACTTGACAGTTTTAACAAAAGATAAAAAATCAGAGTTAAATTTGAAGTGTAAAAATGTAAGAGGGGTCTTTGCCACAATTGATAGTGCGTGGGAGTCTTTGCAACTGAGTAATAATTAGAGGGGGTAGGTATATGCATTTGGGAATGACGACAGACTATAGACAGTTTAAACTCTTGAGAGGTTAAATATTTTTCTCTCTATCTCTCTTATTTGAATTGTTTACTAAAATGAAATTGAAATAAGAGACAGATAGACTAAAAAATTTAACCTTTCGAGAGATTGAGATGCATTTTATTTTTATCATTATGATAATAATCCAAGTATCCAACCAAACTGCCTTGAGAATGGCCCATATTAAGAGTCAGCCCAACCCAATGAGAAGCCATCTTCCCGTCTGCTGGTCACTTTGGTAGGCTAGGTTTCTTTCGTACAATCAATCTTACAGCAAAACAGAACAAAACGAAGTCGAAGGCTTGAATTGAAGCTCTCTCCTCTTCTCTTCTTTCTCGCAAGTCGCAAATCACATCAGTGGGACCGTCGAACCTTTCGTCTCTGAAGTTCTTGCATTCTTGCCCTGCGCACCGAACGAAGGAAGCTCGACCTGAAAGCTCTCGCAGCAAGGTAAGTGGTTCAATGCAACTTCGTCTTGGTTTTCGTACCTCCTTTGGAAGTTCTTTCGCCTTGACTTTTCAAGAAGATGCTTCTAAATTTTGTTGGAATGCGTTTTAGAAACAAAATAAGAATACCGAGTTTGAAATGAGATTGTATTATTTGAGTCAGAGGCTTAGAGCCTTTTGATTTTACCGTAGTAGTGCATTTGAAGATTAAAATGCATTGACAGACTGATAAAGATCAAATACTTGGGATTGAGAAATTTAGATGACTCAAGTAAATGAGCATAGATTTGCGATTTTAAACTTTTACCTTGATTAATGATTAATGGATTCCTTTTTATCTTGATTGAGTGATTGACGTAATGAAATAATTGATATTGAGTGATTGAGTTTCCCTGGTATCTTTAAGTTTCTTCATTGTATTACTATTAAATTTGCTGAATGCTTGAATTTGTTGTTTGTTTTTCTTTTTATTTTCTTTTTTCAGTTTTGTTCAAGTGCTTGATCAATCCCTCTGATTCTGCGCACTCGAAGCACAATGGTCTCTTCCTTCCTCAAGTTACGCCATGGCTTACGCACTTCTTACTTCTTTAACTGTAACAAATACCACTATAACCAAAGCCTAGGAACAGCTCCAATGAGCACTTCCGCCTTTCCAAATGAATATCAGAGAACTCATTCTCATCAACCACCCTCGGATCCAAGAGCTTTCCAGGATCAGAGAGACCCAACTCAGCAGAATCTGCAATGGCAGGGTGGTCCTCAAGGTAGGAGTGCTGAACAATTTAATCCCCATGCTCCAAACCGAAGCTATGTTCAACAGGGAAACCTTAATAATCAATTTGATCGTGTTCATAACATTCCACGTCAATATCCTAATCAGGGTCAGAATCCACAGAATGGGGAGTATCCTGATCAAGGGTGGCAATATACTCCACCAGGAAACCGTAATCAGTGGAATCCTACAAATCAGGTATATCCTCAACATCGAGGCCCTACTCAGGTGAACCCTCAGAACCCTAATTTTCAGCGAAACCCTAGCCCCAATCAATGGAATAATCAAAACCAGGGATACCCACAATCTGGAAGCCCCAACCAGTTTAACAGTAGGACTCAAGGGTACCCTCATAGTGGAAACATCAGTCAATCAATCGCTCAATTTAACAGTCCTAATCAGTTAGGCAATCAAGCTTCTAATCAAGGACAAACCACTGAAAGTCAAGCTCCTGTTTCTCCACCTCCTTCGATTATTGATTTAACACGATTGTGCCAAGAGGGAAAGATAAAAGAAGCAATTGAAGTGATGGACAAAGGGGTCAAAGCTGATGCAAATTGTTTTGATTCTCTCTTTGATTTATGTGGAAAATCAAAATCTCTCGAGGATGCAAAAAAGGTCCATGATTACTTTTTGCAGTCTACCTTTAGGAGTGATCTTAAATTGAATAACAAGGTACTTGAGATGTACGGGAAGTGCAAAAGTATGACTGATGCACGCAGAGTGTTTGATCACATGGCCACTAGAAATTTGGATTCCTGGCACCTGATGATATATGGGTATTCAAGTAATACCATGGGAGATGAGGGCTTGCAATTGTTTGAGCAGATGAAAGAGCAGGGCTTGGAACCTACCTCAGAGACTTTCTTAGCTATGTTATCAGCTTGTGCTAGTGCTGAAGCTGTGGAGGATGGCTACATACATTTTGAGTCCATGAAAAGTAAGCATGGAATTGAACCAGGGATGGAGCATTATATGGGGCTTCTAGATGTTCTTGGTCAACCTGGCTATCTTAAGGAAGCTGAGGAATATATTGAGACGTTGCCATTTGAGCCTACAGTGGCTGTTTGGGAGAGACTAAGAGATTATGCTCGGACACATGGAGAAATTGATCTTGAAGATTATGAAGAGGAGTTGATAGTGAGTGTTGACCCATCAAAGGCTGTTGCCAATAAGATACCTACCCCTCCTCCAAAGAAGCGTACTGCAATCAACATGCTTGATGGCAAGAACAGAATAATTGAGTATAAGAATCCTACACTTTACAAAGATGATGAAAAGTTAAAAGCCTTGAGTGGGATGAAAGAAGCAGGTTATGTTCCTGATACAAGATATGTTCTTCATGACATTGATCAAGAAGCAAAGGAGCAAGCATTACTCTACCACAGTGAGCGTCTAGCAATTGCCTATGGTCTTATTAGTACTCCACCAAGAACCCCTCTTAGAATCATTAAGAATCTTCGTGTATGTGGTGACTGTCATAATGCCATCAAGATCATGTCCAGGATTGTGGGGAGGGAGTTAATTGTCAGAGATAACAAGAGGTTTCATCATTTCAAGGATGGCAAATGCTCTTGTGGGGATTACTGGTGAAGGAATCATAACTCTAAATTCTTCTTTTTCTTTTTATTGATTTCCAACCCGGCTGGCGGCTGCAGCTTATGTGTATCCCAGCAAAAGCAGTTGTGTGTAAAAGCTTCAATTACCACTAGGGATAGGAAATGAATTATGCACTAATTTTAGAATGTATTTACATCTTGCTCTGATACCCAATTATTATTTTAAGAAAAAAAAGGGGTCCTATTACTGTTACTGTCTGCTATTCTCCGATCTACTACTTACAGTAAGACTCACAATGTTAGAATTCAACTTATCAGAAATGGCTTACTTGTGGATTATTTAGAGGGCCATTTGTTGATATTTGCTACCTTCTTTCAAACAATGATAGGATTTGGTGGGATCCCCATTGATGCTGCTCTATTCTGAATTTTGTTGATTCTGGCCATGATTTAATAATTACAGCTGATAGTAAAACAGGAATGCCTTTGATTTGATCTGATAAAACAGACACCCACTGTGGAGTTGACTTTGATGAGGTGCTTACCATAAGCTGATCTGTTCATTGTGCATTGGCTTCTTTTTTCTTGTCCTGCATATATATTTCCTAGTGCTGAGGTTGGCATTCCCAAGTTAGGAAATTAATAGTTGATGATGTTATACATTTGCTTGTTATTTTGATGAAAATGCCATGGAATTCAGGTCTTATTCTTCTCTATTTCTATATTTATCTAAGATCCTCAGGCATGAGCATACGCAGTTGCAGCATTTGAAGGAGACTGTACATTGATTTCATGTGATGTGATTTTGGGAGGAAAAATATTCTGACATAAGAACATAAAGAAAGAATCATGGGTAAATCCATCTGTCACAAAGCTTTAGAATTGTACAATATACTTTAATTAACTAAGAACAAAATAATCATAATAAGCATTTATAGTGACTATTAATTTTTCAGTTAAACTTTATATACGTCATAGTTAAAAAATTGACAATGATTAAAGTACTTCTTATATTTTTAAACTTTACATTGATTCTCAATTTTGTTCTTATATTTTTTTGCGGTCATTCCAAAACTTTTCAAGTACAATCGATTTTATCTTCAAAATTTTGAATTTTGTTATAACACTTAAAATCGTCCAAATTAAAAAAAAAAAAACTAGTTAAATACAAACTGTTTATTTAAATGGACTCTTTTACAAACTGTTTGGAGTATCTTAACCATCGATTTGATATTTGAAATGTAAGGGGTGAGTTGGGTTAAGAAAATTTGAAGACAAGATTAACCAACTCCCTATTTTTTAAATCCTTTCACATTTTTGTAATTTATCAATTTCTTTTTATTTAGCTCCTCATAATGGTCAATATCTAACATCCAATAAACAAGGACTTAAATATCATTCATTTCTTTTAATTAAACTTCTAATTAGGGGAGTGGGGTAAAACTAACAGACACAAAAATTTAATATTGGCTTTCTAGTTTCCGAATGATTAATGATAATAGTAAAGTGAGTGTTATAGAAACCCCTCACTTTCTCTTACTTTGATTAAGAATTAAGAGCAATTAATTAAACTACGTAATATCATGAGAGGAGTCACTATAAGTAGTGCCAAGGCCAACCTGAACAACACATATAGTCATAAATCATCATCAGAATTGAAGCAGAAAAGCATCATTTTGTTGATGGCTCTGAGAGGTGTGTGGCTCTTGTTCTTGATCTTGCTCACCCTTGATTACCCCACTGTATATGCAACAGCAAGGAAGGATTTGGAGATGCTGAAGAGGTCAAAAGAGGAGCTTATTGAAGGGAATGGTAGTAATGGAGATTTAGTGGAGTGCTGGAGGTGTCTGATAGAGTTAAAATCATGCTCAAATGAGATAGTTGTGTTCTTCATGAATGGAGATGCTAATATTGGACCTGAATGCTGTCGTGCAATTGCAGTAATAACACATAATTGCTGGCCTGCTATGCTCACTTCACTTGGTTTCACTGCCCACGAAGGTGACATCTTACGAGGTTACTGTGATGCTGCTGCTAATTCTGATTCTGATTCTGCTTTGGCTCCTTCTCCCACAAGTTAGCCTTCAAGATGAAATAAATATTATATGATGAAGCACACATTAGTAGACTTATAAATAATAATCCTATTCCTATCTGTGCTTTATACCATCTGCTTTTTCATTCACTTTACCTATAAATATATGTAGTTATCTGCTGCTGACGGCTTTATAAAGTATAATGTATTCTGTTAAATAATAGTTAAATAAGAATATCAGCAACGGGCCTATTAGCTCAGTTGGTTAGAGCGTCGTGCTAATAACGCGAAGGTCGCAGGTTCGAGACCTGCATGGGCCAATTTGACGTTTTCTTTTGTTAATTTTGGACGGCGGATAATAGGTTAGCTAATCCCAATTTCGATCGTCTGCTTTTCTGATTTTTTTTTTTCTTTAAATATTGTGGGCTGGACTTTTATGGATTTAATATGGTTATCCCAACTTTTTGAAGAGAGAAAGTGGATTCTTTTATGGTTAATTCAATATAAGTGGAAAATAAATTTGTCATGTTCGGAAATTAATAGTAATATTGACCAACGAAAAAAATAAAAATAGAAGTAATTATCGTCTGGCCAAAAATATAACCTTAAAAAAATGTAATATAACCTTTCGCATATATCATTAACTTACCAAAAGAGCAGCTTTCGTTTCGTTTATTTCAGTTATTGTTTGACAAAAATATCTTTGTTTCCAAACATTTTCTTCAATTTTATCCATAAACTTTGTTTACCATCAATTACATCCTTAAACTTTTAATTTAATAATTCATCCATTCATTATTGGGATAACTTTCACATCACTGTAATAATCCGACCATTGATTATTAAACTATTCAAGTCAAGGTTTTCGTGTTAAGAAAAGTTATTCTTTCTTTATAGATTTTAATCAAATCTAACTATGAGAGAACTAAAGTAAAAGTTATCCACAATATTTCCCTTCATTACTTAGAATTATTTGAAAATTACCCCAATCCTGGCCGTGGTCAGCATCGAAACAATAAGAATGTGTTTGGTTAGTGGAATGGAGGATGTAATATTGAATATAATGACATTCAACATTTTTTCTGCCAAACATACATGTGATAAAATTATATTTTTATCCTTACTTTTTTACTCACTTTTAATGTAAAAGTAAAATAGTCATTTTATTTTACCTACTTTTATTTTATTCACATTACATTAACATAACATTTTTATTCCCTCCAACATTCCCATTCTTATTCCTATTTCTATCTACCAAAAACACTCTAAAATGTTTGCGAAAGTTACACCTTTAAAAATTAATTAAATATTTCTCCATTACTAATTAAACCAATATTAATTTCTCCAATGAAAACAATTTCTCTAAACCCCCTTCCTCAAACGTTTCATTTGGGCCCCACCAATATTTTATTTCTAATTTCTCTCTCCCAAGTAAGGATATGATCATATGAATCAAGAGACATTGCAGGTGACGTGACAAGATACCAAAAACAAAGAACATTACTATATGCATATGCTCAGTCAAAAAAACACAACGTAGCAGTAATGTTATAGAAAACAAAAGTCTGAAGTCTCTTATTCTCTTCTGCATAAAATTAAAAGTCCACAATACATCCTCTATTATTACCCAAAATACTCTGATTTGTAGGCGTCGAATTAAGAGAGAACAAAACTGAATCTAGCGTTTATTCTACTCTGAAAAGGAGTTTGCCACATCGATCACAAACCGATATTTCACATCAGATTTGGCAAGCCTTTCCATTGCAGTATTGATTTGGTCCATCTTAATCAACTCAATCTCTGCAGTAATATTGTGCTTTCCACAAAAGTCAAGCATCTCTTGTGTCTCTTTCATCCCTCCAATGTCACTTCCCCCCACAAGCTTCCGTGCTGCATGCATCACATGACACAATTCTCAGATCATACTTAACTACAAAATCACATATTTCACATACAGGGGAAAAAAAACTACTGATTATGAATAGATCTCACTTAACCAAAAAAATGACACCCAGTATCTAAATATGATATCAAGGTGAGGATGTTCAGTAATGAAAATTCAATATTCCTTCCATTAGTTACTTGTCATTTATCATTAATAAATAATAATAAAGATTTAGTCTCTAATCCATTTAGAATAAGTTCTTATTAGTGTGAATCTCTATTAATACAGATAGTAACAAATAACATTGTACGAATTAGAGTAGTACTAGACTTTTATCAGATCTCAAGGTGGCTTACCTGCAACTAAAGAAAAGATAGGGAGCTCTAAGGGCTTGTTTGGCAACCCCACAGTGATCAGCTTCCCGTTCATCTTCAGTAGACCAAGCAGTGGAACAAGGGAATGAACAGCAGAAATTGTGTCTATGATGAAGTCCATGCTGTTCATAGCTGCCTGCATTATATATTGTCCAAAAAAACAGAGAATAGAAATTGATTAAACGATGTCAACGTGTTCTATCTTTGTTCATTTCTTTACTATCATTATGCATTAACGAGAAAAAAAAATCTTTGAAAATTTGAGATATGAAGCAACAGTGAATTTGTCAAAACCAAAAGAGACATGACGAAACAATTTATATTTAGAACTTTTTCTAACATCTATTTTACCTTCACTTTTCCAGGGTCAGAGGAAACAAGGAAAGCATCAGCTCCAAGTTTGTTAATGGCCTCATCTTCCTTTTTCTGAGAGGTGCTAATGACGGTAACTTTCAGCCCAAAGGCCTTACCAATTTTCACAGCAATATGACCTAACCCGCCAAGCCCTGCCACTCCCAAATGTTTACCTGCCTCCGTCATTCCATAATATTTCATTGGACTGTACACAGTAATCCCAGCACAGAGAAGCGGAGCACCAGCATCAAGGGGTAGATTCTCAGGAAATCTGAGCACAAAGCGCTCGTGAACAACCACAAAATCAGAATAGCCACCATAGGTTCTTGTCCCATCAAAGCCAGGAGAGTTGTAGGTAAATACAGTCCGAGGACAGTAATTCTCCAGGTCTTGCTCGCAAATATCACATTTCTTGCAGGAGTCCACTATGACACCAACTCCAACTTTGTCACCCACTTTGAACTTTTTGACGTTATCCCCAGTTTTTGTCACAACACCAACAATTTCATGCCTGCAAAACATAATTAAATGAAAATCATCCAACATGTCCTAGTAAAGGTTTATCTTCATTAATATTTAGCAGAATATATAGCCATGTTCAATTTCAACTACAAAATACATGCAAACTTAAAACTGTTATAATAGATTAGGGATGAGAGATTTTTGAAAATTTTGAGCAAATTCATCCCGTAGTCAGACAAAAATTGAGTATCTCATGCTCAAGAGGATCACAAGGGTTCAGTAACACAAGTAATATTATATATGCTTTTGAGAGATAAAAGACAAGGAAGTAAGCAAGCGTAATATATAATATATGAGACAAACAGTTCATGACGCAATGATAGAGTCCCATTAGGTATCCGTGTGGGCCAGATAAGTTAACATTTCAAATCAAAAACCATATAATTGGATGCTCATAGTCATATATATAAACTATCCATAACATTTGGTAGGAACGAACAACCAGCCCAAAATGATGAACCACATCAAATTCAACATGTGAGTGGAAGCTATTAATACAGTAATACTGATAGAAGTCAGGACACATTACAATTACAAACAGTAAACCCCTTAAAAGTGAGAGATTAGACCTTTATTGACATCGATTAAAATAATAATAATAATAATAATAAGATAAAGGGATCATACCCAGGAACGACAGGGTAAGTTGTGAAACCCCATTCGTTCTTTGCAGTATGCAGATCCGAATGACAAACCCCACAGAATAGAATTTTCACAGCGACATCATCAGCACCAACTTCCCTACAAAATTGTAAATAAAATTATGTTAAAGATTTTAATAAATATATAATCAATTCATCAAGTCTCGATGATCTCAAGCTGTACAAAGTAGAAGTCACTAGTCAGAATCCACTAGAATACGAAAACAATTTTTTATTCGCTTCGAGTTGACTTCGATAGTATCGGCCTATAAATAATCAAAATTACTCAAAATCCCCAAGGAAAGCAAGAATCGAAAGTACTGCGGTATTAATAATTAAACCATATAATAATATAATTCACAGTAAGTCCCGATGATCGATGCTGAAGAAAAACTGTTTCGTAAACTGTATTAGACGCAAATGGACGACGCACACCATTTGCATCTCAAAATACACACACACACACACAAACAAAGATAACCGAATGATCGAGAAGATAGGTGATGAATTTCTGCAATGCAATCTCTAAGACAGAAGAAAATGAAAAAACCGAAAAGAAAGGGGTAAAAGTGTAAAAGTGAACCTTCGAGAGAAGGGAAAGGGAGAAAGATGGCCCGAAGTATCCCTAGCAGCCCAACCAGAAGCCTTTTGTGGATGCTCACATTCAGGTGATTTCGCCATTTTCTCCTTCTTCTTCTTCACTCTTCACTCTGCTTCTTTTGCTTCTGAATTCTGATGATCTTTCATGTTTCAAGAGCAAAATGCAGATGTGTGTATATATATATAGCCATAGCCATAGGGAATAGAATAGAACACTTGGAAATTGTAAGGAAACGCAATAAATAAAATAGATATTTTATTTTGGACAAAAATTATATAAAATTATTTATATTCTTATTATAAAATTAGAATATGTGATAAAAAATCGGAAGTTACAGCAAAAATATATTGAAGCTTGCTAAATCTTGATTTTCCATTTGAGTCTTGTGTTCCTACCTTTTCAGGCCTTGCATTTAAGTCATACACACATTAAATAGTTTTATATGTATATGTTCCCCAGAAGAAGAAAGAGATAGTTGAAATCATAAATGTGGTTTTAATGAATTTGATAGAGGGAGCGTTGAGGATTTCCCACCCAATTTAATTAGCAAAATAATTTCACAGATTGATTCCAGTTCATCAAATTGGATATAATTGAGAATGGTATACCTTACCTAATGAATGAATCATAATCATTCTTCCCAATAAAATTGAGATTTGTTGATCTTGTTGTTTCCATACTTTGCATAACCTTGTATCCATTTCCTAGAGGAATCTCAGATCCATCAGACCAGCAGCATCAAGTTTCCTAAAACATGTTCCATCAGTATTAATTTTGTACCTACTCATTGGATGGAGGGGCAATCCAACGGATCATTTTAATTCTGTTTTTGCTGTTTGGCGAATTCGCAGACACATCCAAAAGGAAATTGGATCCAATGAAGTGCAGAAAATGTAAAGTGTATGAAGTGCATCATCAAGACCGTTAAATAAAAATTGAGATTCATATTTGTACTATAACAATTTCATCCAATAACCCTTAAGTATGCAATTTACACACTTCACCGAATCTGTAATGCCATCCAGAAGCCTTTCTGGGTTCTGGCTATAACATATGACAACAAAATTTTTTGTTTTCAAAAAGCTCGTTTTGATTAAACCAAATATGCTAAGAGAGTGGATCCTTTACATTATAAAGTAAAATGCTCTCTAAAGTGAGGAGAAAGATAGAAACAAAAATTTGTGGGTCCTACATTTTCACAATTTCTCTCTTTTAGCTGTTCTCTCTATCTCTTTTCTTACCTTAGTAAGCAGTTCACCTTACAATGTAAATGATCCACTCTGATATGCAAAAGAGTGTGAGGTCACATCGGGTTTTAGCTTTTCAATACACTGGGTTGTCTCTTTTGTATTTGTATTTTTACTTTTTTTTTAAAAAAATCCTCTGAATTTTACAAATTGTACATTCATGATTTATCTAAGAGATATAAAGTATAAACACAAAATAAATATATATATATATATATATATATATATATATATATATATAGTCAAAACTCCAAATTGGTCTTTTATGTTTGCACGAAGTTTTATATTGGTCCTTTATGTTTCAAAAAGTCTAAATTGGTCCTTTATGTTTGCAAGAAGTTCCAAATTGGTCCTTCCGTCCACTTCCGTCAAATTTTTAAGTTAAGTGCTGACATGGCATGCTGGCGTGTCATGCCACGTCATCACCACGTCACTGCCGTGTCATGCCACGTCATCACATATGATACTGGATTATGATGTGGCAGTGACGTGGCATGCCACGTCAGCTTCAATTGACACGTAGGAGAGATGGTGTGTCCACGTCAGCATGCCACGTCAGCACTTAACTTAGAAAATAAACGAACTTGGACGGAAGGACCAATTTGGAACTTCTTGCAAACATAAAGGACCAATTTGGATTTTTTGAAACATAAAGGACTAATATGAAACTTCGTGCAAACATAAAGGACCAATTTGAGGTTTTGACCTATATATATATATATATACATATATATAAACTCCACACAAATTATGACACATGAATGAATTAAGAATTAACTTTATTTATTTATGGTGAGTTTGTATTTGTGTAGAATTTTTAATTTTTTGTGTCTATATCTCTTATTTTTTAGAAAAATGTAACATTTTTCAAATTTAAGCAACAAAAAAAAAGAAAATAATACAAAAGAGACGGTCTAACATACTAAAGCACATAAAAGCCTAACACTGGATTCAGTTTCAAAGAGTGCAGAGGTCGGTTTGGCAACTCTTCCTCAAAAGTGTTTATTTTTTAATGATTTTTTTTTAAATGGAGTTAGAGACAAAAAATATTGTGATAGATAAATAGTTTGTGTTTGATAACTTTAATTGAAAAATATTTTTTATCAGTAGCTCAAAAATAATTTATCTTTCACAAATTTGTATGAAATATTATTTTTGAGTATAAAATTTTCAAGTTGGATATTTATAAATTAAATGCGTTATTAATGTTATTAAATAGTTAAATGAATATAAATATTGTTTTATTGTTAAATTTTAAACAAATAAATATTAAAATTTAATTATTTTATTAATTTAATAATATATTAATTAAAATTTTTAATTAATAAAATTTTGTTATTTATGATTATTATTTTTATTAATTAAAAATCAATCAATTGTATTTGATAAAAATGTTAATTATAAATATTTGTTAATTGTTTATTTTTATTAATTAACTAAAGAGAGAGTAACTTATCGTTGAATGAAGGATAAAATGGTAAATACAAATTTTTAGTATTAGTAATTTTATATTAAAATATTTAAATTTTAACTATTATTTTTAACTAAAAGCAAAAACTCTAATTTATAACTTCCATAACTCAAAAAATACTTTTTATCGGTTGCCAAACACATTATTTTAAAAAATAAATACATTTTAAAAATAAATACTTTTTGAACTAAGAAAACTCAAGGAATCCATAAAGTGGAAGGATTCTGATTAGAGACATTTTTCTTTAATCTTTCATTAAAATCATCAATAGAAGAAGGATCAACATTGCACCTAGCTTGTATGGTTTCAAACAATGTTTCAAAAATCGTACTGAACAATGATCCGAGCATATTTTTGGGTCAAGGTTCAATCAATTGATGTCATAAATAATTAAAAATATTTTATATAAAATATATTATAAAATTTTACATATATATATATATTTCAATTCTCATTTTTTAATGAATATATATCTCAATTATCAATATTTTAAAGTATAAAGTGTATAAAAATATTATCTTATAATTTTTTTAATTCTTATTTTGACTTCCATATATTAAATAACATATTTTTGTAAGTTATATGATTTTTCAAATATCAATATACATTTTTTATTAGGTTATATATAAAGTTTTGTCTTTATATCATCAAATATTCACGTGGCTTACTGGTTATTGCCTATGTGCCTTCAAAAGGGCTTGGCTTCAAATTCTTTGCGTCTATTTTTTATACATTATTTTGTAAAAGAGCGATTAAGAACTGTTCTGATTCGGTTCAAGCGGTTCATAAGAAATCGGATTATCTAGATCCAACACTCGTTCCAAGTTACATAATGGACAAATAAAGTAATATGTATATTTTTTTGGGATAAGGTCTTTACATTTTTTTTTAAACTGTTTTTATAATAATAAAAAAATAGGCATGAATACGCCTTGCTTATAAAGATTGATCCTATTAGGAATAGCAAGTCAAAACATTATTATTCAAGGTGGTTACAATTTGATTAGACGGTAAAGCAAGTCTATAGAGTATAGACTAATTTAATATCAAACAATTTCTTATTCAATGCTTTAATAATGCCATCAAGTTGTGATATGCCAGTTTGAATGGTCTGCATTTTTTAAAAAGCACGTAGGTAAATGATGATTCATTAAGTAGGTGAAGTGGTATTTAAAAAGATAATGTTATATCAAGAGTTTAAGTTTATCATCTGTTAGTCGTTGAATTTGTCTAGAGATCTGTGTCGAAATATTATTTTTTTTAATATAAGATGGCACAGATCTCAAGATAGATTCAATGACTTGTAATTGCTGAGCTTGAGCTCTTGATAGCTCCAAATACTCACTCTTTTTTTTGCTTGAAAATACTCACCCATTTAAAAATAAGGATTTTGTTAATGGATTCTTTTTAATTAATTGAATGGTTTAAAAAATGTTAATTAACTTTTCACAAACTTTAAAAAATAAATTCTATCTCAGTTAATCAAATAAACTCTTAACAAGTACCCTAATGCATTTGTTAGATAAATCTTAAAAATAATTTAGAAGATAAAGTGTATTATTTTCATTTATTATTATTATTATTTATAATAGGACAACATGATTACATAAAGGATTTGAAAATTAAGTGAATACACTTTATCTCAAAAATGGTCAATAATTAGTTAATTTGACTCATTTTATCCACTTAATTTTATTTTGTTTAATATTTTTAATTATAAGCCATAAACATCTTGTTTTTTTAAAAAGATTTGTTTTAGCAACTTCTAATTAATTAACTGTATAATTAATCAATTGTTTTTGAATTTGCTAGTTTTTTTTTTATGTATATATGATTCTATGTTAATTATTTGAAGAAAGAAAATACAATTGTATGTTCAACAATTTAGTCTAATTGCACTTCTTAAGAAGTTCATAAACTTCAAATCACAAAAAGTTAATTATAAGAAACTAATACATAGGCATGTTCATTATGTAGAAATGGAAATAGAAACGAAAACAAAAATGGAAACGGAATGCATTTGATGTGTTTAGTAGTAAAAATTTGGTAAAGGAAATGGAATGGAAATGTAGTAAATGACCATTTTACCCCTCGTATTAAAATAATAAAAAGAAAAAAGTTATAATTGTGTCAAATCATGTCAAATCAAAAGGTATAATAGATACTATGTATTTTTTTCTTTTTTTTTTAAGTTGATGGAAATGAAAAAGTGAAAAGGTAAGTAGGACCCAATGGGCCCCACTATTTTTTGCATTCTATGAAATGGACATTTCCACATAATGAACATACCCATAATATTCAATAATATCATGCAAACTTAAAATAATAAATTGTATTCAATCAAAAATAATTGGCCAAATTACTCTTTTGGTCCTCAACGTTTGCACGAAATTTAATATTGGTCCTCAACGTTTCAAAAAGTTATGTTAGGTCCTAACGTTTTTTTTCGTCAAAATTGGTCCTCTAGCGTAACATCCGTTTGGTTTTGCCATTAAATGCTGACGTGGAAGGCTTATGTGGCACACCCTCTCTCCTACGTGCCATAATTAAATGACATGGCACCCTCTCTCACTCAAACTCAGTAAAACGACGCCGTTTTAATTCATTTAAATGTTTTGTAATGAATCAAAACGGCGTCGTTTTGTTGAGTTTGAGTGAGAGAGGGTGCCATATCATTTAAATATGACATGTAGGAGAGAGGGTGTGTTAAATAAATCTTCTACGTCAGCATTTAATGACAAAACCAGACAGATGTTACGTTAGAGGACCAATTTTGACAAAAAAAAGTTTAAGACCTAAAATAACTTTTTGAAACGTTGATGACCAATATTAAATTTCGTGCAAACGTTGAGGATCAAAAGAGTAATTTGGCCAAAATAATAATAATAACATGTAATTTATAACAAAACAAATTTTAAATTTAATGTGCTTAGAAAATAAAAATATAAAACAATTTTAAAAGGTTAAAGTACCATTGCCGCCCTCAAACTTTGCTACAATGTTCATTCCTGCCCCCAAACTTTTTTTTGGTTCATGCCTACCCCCAAACATTCAATTTTGTTCATGCCTACCCCCAAGGCCCAAAATTTCAGTTTTGTTCATGCCTGCCCTTTTTGCTAACACAGTTAACTTGCTTGACGTAATTTGCTGACGTGGATGATGAATATGTACTTTTTTTGGCACGTCATTGTCCACCTCACCTTTAACTTTTTACTTTTATTAAAAAAATTAACCTAATCTAAATAAAAAATATATATTTTAGGATAAAAGTTTGATTTTTTTTAATTTGGATTAGGTTAATTTTTTTTAAGTAAAAGTAAAAAGTTAAATATGAGATGTAAAATGAGATGGACAATGAAGTGGCAAAAGAGATACACATTCATAGTCCACGTCAGCAAATTCCGTCAAACAAGTTAACGGTGTTAACAAAAAGGGCAGACATGAACAAAATTGAAAGTTTGGGGGTAGGCATGAACCGAAAAAAAGTTCAGGGGCAGAAATGAACATTGCATCAAAGTTTAAGGGCGGCAAGGTACTTTACCCATTTTAAAAATGGCATACCTATCAAGTAACTTGACTCAAGCTTGTGGATTAGACAGGCTGACTCAGTTTGACCTGAAATTTTGTGGGTTTATAAAAAACAGCTATCATTTTGGTGGGTTAAAATCATAAATGGGCCCAACCTATATATGTTAGATTAGGAACCCAACTCACTTATATGAATCCGAACGAATCGACAAAAATTGCATATGCAGGGGAGTTTGGGTGGGTCAAATATATATATATTTTTAAAAATAAGCACTTGTATACATATTTTACTTTTTTTATCAATTTTTTTTTTCTAACTTTGTCAGTCTAATATCAAAACATTTTTAGAATAATCCTTATGGTTATAAACACCCGAGCCAAATTAAACTTTAGTGAGTTTGATCTTGGGCCATTTATTAAATGAGTTTTTTTTGGATTCGGCTCGTTTAATTAAGCGAACTTAAAATTTTAATCAGGTTCGGCTCGTTTCATTAAACAAAAACTTGAGCTCGATTCATATAGGTCGCGTAAAATAATTTTTAAAAAATTAAACGAGTTTAATAAACTATAATTAATTAAAAATTATAAACGACATATATATTATTCCAAAATCAAACATCTAAAAATTAACATCATCAAAGTTTATTTAAATATAAAATGATCATATACTAATTAATGACGATAGATTGATAACGGCGATTCTGAAAAAGTTCACTTGTTTGGCATAGTTAAAAATGATGGAATGGCTAAAGATTATGGTGAGCCTTTTAAAAGGAACATTAGATTTGGTGGTAGAGATAATTAGGAGGAGATTTTTGTGAGATGGAGACCTCCGAATTGGGATGGATGAAGCTATAAATGTTGATGGGGCTATGAAAAATGATGGAATGGCCATTCTATGGCCAATTATCACTTTTGTGTCAATGTGAATTCCATCTTAAATTCTTAATGATGCTGGGTCATGGAATTACAAATTTTTAACAAGAATGCCTTTTTTTTTTTAAATGAGTTTTAGTTTTTCTTAAATTAAATCAATGGCATTTTAGTCTTTTTACAAATTTTACCTTTCAATTTTTTTTATCATATATTTTTGCGTACAAAACTTATTTTTTATTTTTAAAATTCCATCCCATTCTTTTCTCACTAAATTTTTTTTCCCTTTTTATTCCAAAAATTCCTTTCCATCACTCAAAATATACCAAATCTAATAAAAAACAATGGTAGATGAGGTGAACTATCCAAAACTATGGATGGAGTTTGGTATATCTTTATTTAATAAAAAATATATTCTCGAATATATTTAAGATAAATTTTTATTAATATTCGTGACATTTAGTGAATGTAGGAAGCTTCTAATACTAGAGTTTTATCAGCTAGTCACAAATCCATAACTATATAAAGTGAATATAAAATTTTTTTTGTTATCTTATTTTGAGAATTATAGGGGTCAAAGTGAGTGATCTTGCAGTTGAATGAGTTGTTCGACATAAATTAAAATTTTATATGAGTAAAAAAAAAAGTGTTAAACCGGCTCACCCAATCCATTTTTTTAATTTAAAATGTATTAGTTTTTAATTAGGATAAAATGCTCACACGTGATATTTTTTTGTCCATAACTCACACCTAATATTACATCTCTTATATACGTAAAATTGTAAAAGTATATAAATAAATCACTTCTTCACAATTTAGATTTATTATTTAATGATCTTTTATTTAGTGGATTATTTATAAGAATCTTTGTAAATATTTTTTGAGTTCAAAATCTATCTAATTCTAGACTGAAACGTCATCACTTCACCTAATTTTTTTTATCTATGACTAAAATATTTATCAAAATAGACATGATACTTAATCCTTTAAATATTGTGGCACTTATCATCATCATATAATTTTATCTTTTAAAAAAAAATTAAAAAAATAATAATTGAGAAAATACAAATCCTCACCTTATGTTATGTATTAGTAGTTTTCTTTTATGCTGCTCCCCATACACGCAGTACAGAAACTGTTATGGCTCTTTATTAATGACGTTTGTTTTATTCTAAGCTCACTTATTAATCACACTCACCCTTATTCCTCATTGGCCGAACCAAAATCCTACCTGGATATGCTTCTCACTGAAACGCCAAACAAAAGCCTAAGCCAAATCCATTCGTCTTCCTTTGCCCACAGCATCCATCAAATTGTTTTCTTAAAAAAAATAAAACAAAACCAACGCAGAGAGAGAGAGTGAGAAACGCAGACCCAAATATGGTTACCCTTACCGCACTGTACACACACGCATCGCAGATTTACGAAAAATCAAATTTCTAAAAAAAATACAGAAGAGTTTCAGGTTTGGAATATACTTGCTTCTCTTCTCATTCACGAAGCTTCTTCTCATCTTTCTTCCCTGATTTTCCCGCAAAATCTTCATATTCTCTTGCTTTCTGAATCCGATCTGTGTGCCGTGTTTTCCATCTCGCCAGTTCGTGTCGCAGATCTAAGCCTTTTTTCGCATTCGGATTTCGTTTTTTCCTGTTTTATTCGCTCTGTAATTAATGGTTGTCTTGTACCTATTATTGATCCTCTCCTTTCGATTTCAGAGGGCAAACTCCTCTCCGATTCGTAATCTCGTTATTCTACGCGCTTAGATGTAGTGTTAGGGGGTTGGATTTCTTACTAAATATGGATTTGGACGATTTCCGATCTATATTGGAGACTGCAGGCGTTGACGTGTGGACCTTCATCGACACCGCAATCACCGTCGCTGCTTTGGATTACGGCAATGATTTGAAGCATCGCCGGGATGGAATCGTTGAGCGCCTCTATGTGGTGACTTCAGCTCCGGCGTCGTGTCTGAATTGCGAGCCCAATCATGTCAGGTCTAATAACGGCCACGGAATTAGCGCGCCAATCAGGAGACAGAGCAGTCCACCGGCGGAGAAAAGGCGTGCCTCGCCTGCTACGCCGCAATCACTTGGTAAAGATGAAGAAGAAGACGACGAGATAGATCCTTACGGAGGCTTGTTCGACGATGAGCAGAAGAAGATTCTGGAGATTAAAGAGCAACTTGAAGAACCTAACCAGGTCTTGTTTGTTTTGTCCGTTTTCCTTTTGTTACTTCCGGATATTCGCCTTTTGTTTGATAGTTGTCTTAGGTTTCGTATTGACTCCTTTATTATGACTTAATTTCAGTCTGAAGAATCATTGGTGGATTTGCTTCAAAACCTAGCAGACATGGATATTACATTCCAAGCTTTAAAGGTAATTTCTGATTCAAACGAATTTTTCCTCTTGTATGATTTGAAGTTCTTTGATAATTTTTTACTTAACTGGTCTGATTTCTTTAGGAGACTGACATTGGGAGGCACGTAAATCGTTTACGAAAGAATTCATCCAATGATGTTCGGAGATTGGTGAAGCTCCTTGTCAGGTTTTGGAAGAGTCTGTAAAATAATGTATTATTGAAAAATTTTGATAGATTGTTTGTGCATAACTTGAGCTGTTTGTGTCCAGGAAATGGAAAGATATTGTGGATGAATGGGTGAAGTTGAATCCACCAGGAGAGCACGCTTCACTCATGGGTAATCTTAAGCTTCTTTCAGAAAGTTTCTGAGAGTAAAAAGTGGAAATTGTAGAGTTCTCACTGAATTAAAATGGAACTTTATATTGTTGGCAGCTGATGGAGACTCACCCCCGCAAAGAAACCCCCAAAACGGGCATAATCAGGTGAAAGAAATCTTCTTTTTTCCCTTCCAGGGCTTTACCTGGGAAAAACAATGAAAAATTATGCTTTCGTTGGCTTTCTAATATTCCATTTCCTTTTGTAGATTCCTGATTTTGCGTACTCACCCAATCCACACAGTGAGTATAGTATCTGATTCGAAGTCTCTTTCATTCTTCTTTTTGTATCCCTCTGTTTGCGTAGGGTTCATATGTTTCTTGCTGATACAGATGGGAGCTCTGGGTCAGACCGGAATGATTCAGAAGCAGAGCCAAAACAAAAATCAATTCCTCGAAAAGAGGCTCCACCAAAGCCATTGCCTTCTGTACCTACTCCTGCTTCTGCTCCTCAAAACGTACGAATATGAATTATAAACCATTATGGAGTGTTTGACTCTAAACTCGGCAGCTAAAATTATGGTGGATGAAAATAGAAATTTGGAGGCAATCTATATACTCAAAATTTAGAAGCATAAAACCAAAATGCATTAATTGTTGAGTCTAATTCCGTTGAGTAGTAGAGATTATGTTTTTATCAGTTTCCGGCAATGCAGGAGCTGAAGTAATGCTAATACGTGTTTGAATGAATGATTGCAGAGACAGAGAGAACAGAGAGAGAGTAATTTTGACGCAGAGAGACTTGCTTCGGCAAGAAGACGGCTTCAAGAGAACTACAAGGAGGCTGAAAATGGTAGAATTACCTTTTCTTTTCTTGCTAGCTCAGTACAATAACTTCTTTGATAAATTTATTAATGTTTCTGACTGGCAAATTTTGTGTTTTTGCGGTGGTATTAATATAGCCAAAAGGCAAAGAACGATTCAGGTGATGGACATCCATGATCTACCAAAACCAAAGTCCAAGAATGCCTTCTTTCCAAAGAACAAAGGCGGTGGCGGTTCTCAGGGAAGGCACTGGTGATATGTGTAAACTGCTGCTTTGTGGTTGTGGGTGACGCCGGAAAAATCCTAAACCGGCTGAAACCTTTGCATTTTGTCCCCACGAAGATCAAAACTACTTTTTTGTTGTTGTTGTTGTGATTTTTATTAAATTAATAACGAAAATCATCATCATAGAATAACCGTTCTGAATTTCCCGGAGCTCCAAAGTTTCATTTTTAAAGAGGTCGAATTCCAAATTGGAAAATTTTCTGGGTGGTAAAAGAAATTGGTTTGTGGGGAGACTGATTTTTATGATATAATCATATAAAAGTAAAAACACTGAAATTATTGTTTGTTAAAGCAGAGGGCAGAGGATAATGGATGCTTGGCTCTATGGAATTGGAATGGGTGTGTTTAATGTTTTGTTTTTTTTCCTCAAACCGAAAAGTGCTTATGGGCAGGTTCTGGTCGGGTCGGTGGGTGTATAGTATAGTGAATGTGTGTATACAGTATAGTATTATACTATTATACCCTCTGGCTCTGGAATCTGAGTTTTCTGAATTGGTGAAGCCAAGGGTTATTAATGTCATTCCATGTCCATGTGTGGGACACGTGGACAAGAAAATGGGATACCTTTTTTTCCCCCTTTTCCTGTGTTGGGTTGCTCACACCAGCTGGCTTGGTGCTATTCAAAAACTTGTTCATTAATCATGTCTAATTAAGAATTAACAGCTTTTCTTTTCCAAAAGTTTGTAAACAAAAAGAGAAAGGGAATAATAACGTAGTACCGGTTAGAAGACTATTATACAGATCAGATTCATTTATTAATGTTTGTTTTAATTGTACATTATTATACATAATTGTTCAAAATTCAGTTAATAGTTTGTCACAGTTTGATTTTAGAAAGTATTGTAGTGGCAACATAACTGAACATAGAGCAATGGTTGTACCTTATTGTTAAAACATTTGATGAGTGTATTAGAGTGGAAGATTTGTGTGAGTAGAGAAGTACGATTATGAGTACCTATATTCCTATCCTTCCGTAAAAGGTGAAATTGGTGAATATTCATTCATATTCTCGTTCAATTCAATGTTGTGGGGTGTGGGCCCTATGGAAGATGAAGAATCGTAATCTGATTTTTGTGTAAAACACATGTGGTATTTGTGAGTTTGGGTCCTCTAGTAAAAATTGGTGGAGTATCAACTACCAAGAGAAAAATAATTGTAAGAAATCAAAGAAAAGCGAAAATAGAAATGAGCAGAATTTATGAACGGTAAATACAAATATATATATAGCTCACAAATCTAACATACTTTAAACTAATCTAACTGACTAAATACAACTGGCTAAGTAATCACTCTCTTACTAACTAATTATAACCGACTAATACATATCTCACCAAGTGTACTACTCGGTCTAAATTGAACACCAAAGGAAGAAGTACATTAAACTTGAGATACCGCAAAATCCATTTAACTGCTTTCATCAAGAGGTTGTTGCATGAATTAATTGACAGACACGATTATCAGAGAATGAAATGTCTGGGCGAGTGATTGTGACATATTGCAAACCTCCAACAATGGTTCTATACAGATAAGGATCTTTGAAAATATCTGGTCCTGAATTTGAGAGCTTTTGTCCAGCCAACACAGGAGCATTAATACCCTTTGCACCATCCATATGAGCTCTCTTAAGTACATTATTCACATATTCTGTTTGTGTAAGAAACATGCTACCATTTGCACTTCTCTTAACTTTTATTCCCAAAAAATAGTGAAGAGGACCAAGATCTTTTAATGCAAATTCACGATTAAGCTGCGAAATGAGAAACTTAATAAAAGGAATTGAGTTGTTAATAAAAGGAGTTGAGTTGTGATGATAATATCATCAACATAAACAAGAATATAGGTGCTTCTCTGATTAGTCACTTGTATAAACAGGGATGGATCCCACTTTCTTTAGAGCTTGCTTTAGTCCATATAATGCCCTCGTCAATCTGCACACAAGTCCCTTATCTTTAGACTTAAAACCAGGAGGTTGTTGCATGGAAACTTCCTCATCCAATTCTCCGTTAAGGAAGGCGTTAAGGAAGGCATTGTTAACATCTAGTTGATGAAGATGCCATCTTTTGCTTAAAGCAATAGTAAACACTGTTCTAATGGTAGTATGTTTAACGATCGGAGAAAAAGTCACAGAAAAATCATGGGCATGTTGAATAAAACTCTTTTCCACTAACCGAGCTTTATATCTCTGAAGTGTACCATCCGAATTACGTTTGACTCCAAAAACCCATTCGCAACCTATGGCCTTTCTTCTATGTGGTAATTTTACAAGTGTCCAAGTGAAACGGGTCTAATCCACTGAGTTGGCCCATTTAACCCACTTAATAAGTGGGTTAGGTTTGAAAATTGTAGTCTATTTATAAACGGGTTAGTAAAACTCGACACACATAACCCGCGGGTTAGGTGGGCTAACAATCCAACCCACCATCTTAATGAGACGGGTTGACCATTTCTAACCCATTTAAAAATCCAACCCGTGTGGGTCGGGTTGACCCACTTTGACAGCTCTATATTCATAATAGCAGATATTCTTCTACCATAACACTCTTCCATTCAGGAGAAATAAGCATAGTATTGAAACCCGGACCGACCCGGATGGTTGGACCGGTAGACCGCTGACCCGGAGCCAAAATCGGTCCGGTCACTGGAAAGGACCGGAATTACATTGACCCGGTAGTGACCCGGGTTGACCCGGGCGGGTCATTGAGACCCGGGACCCGGGACCCGGTGCATTTAAAAAAAAATAAAATTTTGTGCCTCAAATACAATCGTTTAAGTTTAGGGTCAGTTCATGTATTATATGGTAAACACAAAGGGATTTATGGGAGCCTTATTGACAGAGATTTGGACAGAGAAAGTAGTGTTATTAGGGATGACAATACTCATAAACTGATCAATGTGCCGCTTAAGCAAATTGCAGAATTTGTTGGAGACCTAAGTATATTGGGATACTGAGATATTTGTATCAACTGTATTATTGCAATAATGTGAATGTAATACCTATTTATGATCCTTTTAATTAATAATAAATTTTCCAAGTTAGAATTCTTAGTTCAAAAGATACAACAATATACATTTAGCGTAATCCTAATATTATTTATTTCTTACATAACTAAATTTGGATCAGCTAGTCGATGATGAGGAGGAGGAAGAAGAGTAGAATGACATTGAAGCCGATCGACCACTAGTTGAAGACCATAGATCATTAGTTAATACTTTTGATATCCCTTTTAATCAACTAGAGACAAAAAATTATGATAATTGTCTGATTTAATTTCTATGTATTAGTGTGAAGTGTGGCTATTTAGTTTTGTTACAATCTCAAGTATGAGTGTATTTGGTTGCTTGAATGGATTCGACTAATCATAAAATACGATGGTTTTTTTTTTTTTAAATTTCAAGTATGAACTTATGCATTAATATATTTCAATATATATACACATTTTAATTACCGGGCCAACTAGTTGGACCAGTGACCCAACGGTTGGACCAATGACCCAGTGACTCGAGCCTTTTATCGGGTCAATGACCGGTCCGGGTCCAATGACTATGAAAATAAGTGCCTCCGAAACTAACTGGTTCTTTAATTATAGTAAGAGATTTTGGTTTAAAAACTCAATTTCTTGCACGTGTAACCATAGGATGAGTATTGGTCATATTACAAGGTTGAGAAAAAGAAAGAGAAAGGAGGAGTATGTCTTGTCTCCTCTCCCTTCTTTTACCTTATGCTGAAACTATAACTCTGATACCACTTGTTGAGCCACACTTTAAAAAAAACACAAAACAAATTTTAGGTAATTTCCTACTACTGCGACCCTACTGAAATAACTCTCTCTTACTTGACACATATATCCCAAACCCCTATACAACCATTAAATTAGGTTATGGTGTGCGTTTGTTTACAACCCTAATGCCCCTCTTATAGGGTTCAATCTCCCCCTCACTTTACAATTTTTTCCAATGTGGGACTTTGGAGGAGTATTACTTACACAACAATAATAGTTAAGTCAACCATAATATTATCACATACCAAATTAATTTTTTGTCTCTAAATTTTCATTCCATCCTTAAAAAATCATTCCAACATACAAAATGTAGTCGTAGTGGCATATATATATATATATATATATATATATATATATATATAAATATAAGTTTTTAAATTAAGAGTATATAGACAATTTCGTCCCTGAAAGATTCAGAAGTTGACAATTTGATCCCTGAAAGATCCATAAGTGTACAATTTGGCCCCTGAAAGATTGCACCGTTACACAAATTGGTCCTTTCGTCATTTTCAGTTAGATTATCTTAACGAACTTGCTGACGTGGCACGTTAAATGCACACGAGGGCTTTTAGTTGCTCAGTAGGACATGGTTACATGGCACAAGCTAAAATCCACCTCCAACTCAGCACAAAACACAGCGTTTTGAAGCTTCAGTTTGCACACTTACACCAAGTTGGAGGTGGATTTTAGCTTGTGCAACTTAGTGTAAGTGTGCAAATTGAAGCTTCAAAACGCTCGTTTTGTGCTGAGTTGGAGGTGGATTTTAGCTTGTGCTATGTAACCATGTCCTACTGAGCAACTAACGGCCCCCGTCTACAATTAACGTGCCACGTCAGCAAGTTTGTTAAGAGAATCTAACTGAAGATGACGGAAGGATCAATTTGTTTAACGGTGCAATCTTTCAGGTCTAAATTGTACACTTATGATCTTTCAAGGACCAAATTATCAACTTTCGAATCTTTCAAGGACGAAATTTTCTATTTACTCTTGGCTTAAATTAAAGGCATTATTAAGGCCAAAAAAAAAAAATTTAAGGCATTATTGTGTAGAGGAGATATATTCTGTTGTGTTAGTCATGTTTTATTTGGACCACACATGTAGATATAATTAACTGTATTGTCGATTGTGTGTTGGAATGACACTGTCTCTTCATCTTTTTGGTCAAATAAAGGCTCTTTCCTTGCTCAATTCCTAACACTTTAAACTTTAAAAGACTCCTTCCTATCCACACCCTCCACATGCCCAATTATGTTGCACACATATGCATGCTTCCCTCTTTAATTTCTTTCTTCATTATATTTGCCTTTTAATTATTTTTTTCCCAAGCTGCTTCATCAATTAATTAATAGGGTTTGAAGTTATATATGCCCTTTCCCTTTCTACCTTCCTTAATTTTAATTTAATAGGGTTTGAAGTTTTTCATAATTAATACATGATGCATATAATTATTAATGTTACCTTTCTTATTATTTGTAAACAACGTACTAGCTTATTGGTGATTAAAATGTCATTTTGGTCCCTCACATATTAAAATATTATCAATTTGATTCCTCACAAAATCGTGTTATCAATTTGGTCCCTTGGATATTTACATTGTCGAGAGCCCGTTTGGTATCACTCACCTGCTGGGAAGGTGAGTTTGAGGTGAGGTTGAATACGTTTGATAAGGCTCACCAGCTGGGAAGGTGAGCTGGACCTTCCCTATCAACAAGGAAGCTTCCTTCCCTCATGATAGGGAGGGAATGTGAGGTGAGGTGAGGTGAGGTTTAAAGACCAAAATGTCCTTGAAAAGTTTGTGGCTGTTAAAAAAGTATGGAAAAAAAGATCATACTTTTATCTTCTATTTCTCTATTTTCTTCCCACCATATCAAACAATATTACTTTTACATTCCACTTCCATTTCTCTGCATACCAAACATATTTTTTTTCACTTACTTCCATTTCTACTTCCACTTCCCACTAAAACACCCACCAGATACCAAACGCCACCTTAGTCACTCACAAATTAAAACGTTATTAATTTGGTCTCTCGATTAACAAGTCGTTTAAATACTTAACAAAGTTTATTTTCTCAACCCCTGTGATGTTCGAGAAACAACAACGAGGGACCCCTGTGAATTGTTTAGGGTTCGCCTTGTTGAAGATATAGCTAGGTGAGTGAATGCCCAATGAGGACTTGAACAGAAGAAAGGAATGAAGCATTAGGTTATAGATAATTTAGGAAGCTAATATATATAAATTTTTCATCAAATAAAAAACAATATATACAACTCTGATTAATTAATTTATTTAGTCTACAATTAATTACACACATTATTAATTCTATTATTATATTAAATAGTTGGCTAATTGAGGGACCAAACTAATCGATAACATTTTGATTTATAAAGGACCAAATCAACAACGTTTTTATTTGTGAGGGACCAAATTTACCAAAAAAATTAAGCATATTTGAAAAATTAAAATGAGGTTTTAGTCCTTGTTTACACTAGTTTGTCAATATTCAAGACTGAACTTTTTTTTACTTATAGTTTTATTTTTATATATATCTATATATATATGACTTTGGAGTTTTTGATGTCACACAAGCAAAATGTGATACTAAAAAAATAACTTTTCTACTATAAATAACTTCCCATGATTTAATATATTATTTAAATATTATAAAAAAAATATATTATTTAAAATATAATTATTATATTATATTTTGAAATTAAAAAATTATCAGATATTTAATATTTAATTATTTTAAATCATAATAATAATTTTATCTTATATTTTTTTTAAAAAATAAAAACAAATAGCATGCACGGTACGTACATGCGAAGCTTCTAGTATATATATATATATATATATATAAAATCATGAACTCTCCTATTGGCTTATTCTCAATGCATGCGTATGAGAAATATATAATTAAATAGTACTCTTCAATCTTTTCTAATCAAATATAATATATATATATCCGAGCACAATTAAGCACATGCATGAGAATAACTACTGAATACATTCCTTGTTATAACTTACAAGAGTTGAAGAGAATCGCCTGTTTCTCTGATGATTATTACATTTTAAAATCTATAGTGTGAATAGTACTCATTAGTTATTAAGATTGAGGTCAAATTATATTATATATATTTAATTTATTTAGTCTATATATATATATACAGACATACATAGACATATACTAATTAATGCAAGTTGCACCCTTTTTTTAATTATAATATATAGATTGCTTTGTGTTACATCAACTCTTTGGTTGGTTTAATTTGCAAGACACAATTTCGAGGGAAAATGACTAAACATTCAGACGAAAGTTTTTATTTCATTTGAAGGCTTTGAATTTTTTTAAAAGAAAAAATTAAAGTAAAGTTAGTTAGGTGCTTGCTATGAAGTTTTATCAATCACATATTTTATTTATATATTTTTTTCAATGATTGGTTATCATAATTTAATATTTTATATTCTCTCTCTCCGTATGATTGGTTATACAAATACTTTTTGTCATGTTTCTTATTTTTATTGGAGAACTTCATAACAAGCACCTAAGTAATTTCACCTTAGTTTAATCCTTTTTTAAAAAATAAATTAAAGCCATATAGATACAAAAAATGGAGTTATTAGGAAATGGGAAATTAAATAAATTTTTTACTTCTTCATTAATTATCTTTAAAATCAAATTTGAAAGAAGTCATTGCAATTTAATTAATCTATACCAAACCTATACTAATATCTAATATTAAATATAAATAAATCATAAGAATTATTCAAAAATTAAAAATAGAAATTGAAGGTTATATGAGACATTTAATTAATTAGTCCCTATATTTATATTGTTGTAATTTAATCACTATATATACTTTCAAACTAATTAAAAGTTAATCCCTAAATTAAACTCAATTTTATCATGACTTTCTTAATTACTTGTAAAGAGAGTATATATCACTTCGATGGTCTGCTATATACAAATGTGCCAAATCATATTGATAAAAGTTCAGTATTATTGTTTTACTGAACGTGTATCCTTCCGATCATGTAGTGTTATTTGTTAATATCAATAAAAACTCACATTAATTAGAATCCACTTTAAATAAATTAGAGATCAACTAATTAGAAAAATACACTAAAATTTAATACTACCGTAGTATTGAATATTTACTTCGTGTGTCACGTGAAAGTTGAAACTTATTCTTTTCACCACTAAGATATATGAAGATGGTCTATCTTTTCTTACTCTTAAATTCTCACAAATAAGACTCCAATGTGAAAGGAAAAAGGAAAAAAAATATAAATATGATCAATACTCTGCCTAGTTGACTGGAATGTTATAAAAAAAATTCTTAAAGTGATCAATAATTTGTTTTAATGACATTAAAGTAGTAATATTAAATTTCAATATGGGGAACCAAGAATTTCTATTTCACTTTCAAGATAATATATTTTTTTACTTCTTTTAGAAAGGAATCTGTCCCCTGATGACGGAATCGGTAAAAAAAAATTTCTTTATTTCGGTTAGGTCATTATTAATTTTGTTTAATATTTATTTTTTCTTTACAGATATCCTTAATTAAATTTTCTTTTTATTATTAGACACTAAATATAAATATATCTTTTTAACAAAAATTCAAAATTAATTTCATTCGTTAGATTATGAGATTATTTAATCACTTGCAATCAAAGGATGCAACGTTGGAGTCTTATATTTGCAATAATTACACTTTTAATATTTATAAAATTTTTTCAGGCCAAGAAAATATATATTTAGTAAATTTTTATATTTTTACTCTCAAAATTTATAATAATTATAATTTTAGCATTTATAATTTTTTTATATGTTTGTCTTTAAACTTATCATAATTATATATTTTTATTAAAAAAATATTTATTTATTATATTTTATAAATCAATAAAAAAATAAACCTAAGATAGGTTCTTCATTAATTCTTTATTTCACCTTCACCTAAGAAGCAGCTCCATTATTACACCTAGAAATGAAGAACCGAAGAAAAAAAACGTAACACACACACACATATATATCTTAGGAATGTTTTATATATTGATTTATATATAAAATATAATAAAAAAACAAATTTTAATAAAAAAATATAAATATTAAAAATATAATTATCATAAGTTTAATTTGAAAGCAAAAACATACAAATTTTACATATACTAAAAGTATAATTATTATAACTTCGGACGTAAAAATATAGAAAAATTTAATAAATACTAAAAATGTAATATTAAAAAAACCTATTTTAAAATACCTAATTTCATAACTCTAGTAATCTAGTTCTAAAGTATTGTTTTTATAAATCCCCATTATAATATAGGCTAAAGGTTAGGGTTATATATGGATATATTATCAATTAATAATATGTAGGTGTATTTAATATCTATATCTCATGCTATAAAGAACATGACAATTGAGGATAAAAATTCAATGGTACCGTACCACTGAACTTCAGTGCATCCCTCCAATCATGTAGTGTCATTTGTTAATATTAATAAAAACTCACATTAATTAGGGCCCACCTTGAATGGTTTAGGGACCAATTGATTGGAGGGATGTACTGAAGTTCAATGCTACCGTACCACTGAACATCTACTCGACAATTGATCATGTAACAATACATTATTAATTTTTCAGTCGAAACTACTTTTATTCATATATTTATTGGGGACTCTGCTTAATCTTTATTCAAATTAATGATGGTCTCATAATATATAGGTAGAGTTTCAATGATCAAATTCAAAACACTAAAGATAATTGAGTACCTATAAATTATTTCAACTAATCACCAACCGGCCTGTTGGTACTTTATTAATTTTTTAAGATTAGCGAACTTATTGTATTTAAGATGTAACATTAAAAATTTTGTTAAACATATACATATTTAGACAAAATCGATATATAAAATAAATGTTCAGAAGAAAATTAACAATAATCCTAAAATTATTTTATGATGAAAATCAACAATATTTTTTTCTTGAAATCTATTATAAAAGCAAGCCAAAATCATAGAACAAAAGAACAAGAATAATCCTTTATGCCTTTCCACTTTATGAAAAATAGTTATCATATGCTATAACATGTGTCCATAATCGAGATTAAAGGAGTCTCGAGCCACTCAATCACCAAGAAGAAAAATATATTAACAAAACACTTATATCATTTTTCTTATATACGAGTCATTATATTTAGACCCGACGAGGAATAATGAAAAAATTTAAAATTATATGTGCAGTTCTAATATTATCAAAATTATTTAGTTTTTTCGTTTGAAACCATCTAATTAATTATGTTTATTTATGTTGATCATATGACATAAATAGTATAACAAATCCGAGAATAAGATCGTTAATATACTATAATATAATTAATTCAACAAGAATTTTCTCCACCACCTGCATGCACTTTTCAGCTTCGATCATAAGTATACGCAATACTTATTATTCCAAATGAAATATTTTAAGTCATCCCAAGAAAATAAATGAAATATTTAATAAATGACACAAGTTGTTTCTGTTTCATAAGAGATCTTGTTTTTTTATTAAGTATAAATGGTTAAAATGCACAAAATATCGTTGAGTTTTGGGCCATGAACACATAATTTTTTTTAAGTTTTTCAAACCTTATATCTAATCCCTTGAATTTTCAACTTTAGTCACAAAACTCTCTCTCTCGGCTAAGAATTTGTCTTTTTTTAACATAATTTCGTCATGTCAACAATTTTTTGCTAATTTAAGGACATTTTGATGGTAAATGAATGAACCTGAAAGTGATTTTAATTGAAATTCTTCATGGAGAGAGTCTTGTGCCCAAAATTAAAAGTTCAAGGAATTGAGTATGCAATGTCTAAAAACTCAAGGTTGTTATATGTATAACCTAAAATTAAATTCAAGGGGGTTCTACTATACATTTTAGCCAATATAAATATAATAACTTATATGGGAACAAAATAAATGGTGAAAGACGTGATGCTATTAATTATGCTTGAATTAATTAAAATTTAAAAATGAGAGTGCTTAGAGAATAAATACACCATTCTTTGACTTTCAATTCAAGTTCATCATCCTTAAGTAACTATACTACATAGGCATTAGGCATCTATAGGTACGTATGCACAAATTAATTTAGATTTCCCCCTCATTTTCCATGCTCCAATTAATTTTTGGACCTTTCCTATACTATATATATATAGTTAGTTTAAGATGTGATCATAATTAGATGAGAAAGAAATAAAAAAGGTGTAATATTGAGGCATATATAGATAGAGTTTGAGTTGAAAATGAGTGGACATAAGGCATATTTGGCAATGTTTGTAATACAAGTAATATATTCAGGGATGATATTGTTGTCTAAGGCAGTGTTGAATAATGGTATGAAAAGCACTGTGTTTATCTTTTATAGACAACTTATTGGAGCTCTTATTTTGGTCCCTCTAGCCTTCATATTTGAACGGTAATATTTCATGCATCTCTTTAATTTTCTTTTTTTGCATAATTTTTCATATTCTTCTTTAATTAATATATAATTTATAATTGAATTCATATATTGTGGGTTCCTGCAGCAAAAGTGCAGTGTCACTCTCCTTTGTGATGTTCTGCAAGATTTTTGGGCTTTCATTTTTGGGGTAAGTAGTATTAATTGTAATCTTTTGTGATACATTAATTTCTCAATAATTAATTAATTAGTTAATGTGTATTAATTTACGATCGAAAATTAATTAATTAGTTTATGAATTAATAAATTTCAGGATTACTTTGTCTCTGAATGTGTATGCCATTGCACTTGTTAATACTTCTGCCACTTTGGGTGCTGCAATTGTTAGTTGCATCCCCGTTTTCACTTTCTTCTTTGCTGTGCTCCTCAGGTAATTAATTAATTTTTAATGCAAAACAACTCCTAATTATATATATATATATATATATATATAACCGAGGGTGTGGTTGAATACGAGGAATTCATCTATTTTTAACTGAATGTCAGGGAGGTTTAATCCTTGACTTCGAGTATACATCAATTTTAAATTTTCGTGCCAGCTATTCTATCCATCGAAGTGTTTATAAGTCTCACTACGCTCGATGGTGGATACTGATTACAATGATATATATATACAGATTTGTGTTGATAATTAATATGATATTATAATATATTAATAAAAATGCAGAATGGAGAAGGTGAAAATAAGGACAAAACTAGGAATGACAAAGATAGGTGGTGTAATAGTGTGCATGGGAGGTGTAGCGACACTTGCTTTTTACAAGGGACCTTACATATCAGCATATCATCTTCATCATCATCACTATAATTCTTCTTCTTCTTCCTCTGCTCAAGCATGGTATTTGGGTTCTTTACTCTTGGTGTTTTCCATCATCACCTGGAGTATTTGGCTTGTACTTCAGGCTGGATTGCTGATAAGCTATCCTTCAAAACTAAGATTCACAAGCCTTCAATGCCTATTAAGTGCAATTCAGTCATTTGGGATTGCTATAGCTTCTGAAAGAGATATACAACAGTGGAGGCTAGGTTGGAACATCAGGCTCCTTGCTGTTCTTTACTGCGTAAGTACCACAGATAGTAAAGGGTCTGTATTCTGTTTATCATTTCTCCTGGATTTGATCCTTAGAGGATATGGGAATAGATCAGCATTATTTGTTGAGAGAGTCTGTCTCTAGCTATTCTCCAATAATAAACTCTGCAGTATTCGAGAGATTAGTCATCAGACTCCGCTCTGGTATCATCATGTTGTTACTATGTTGAATGTATATTAATTAATTAGTATGTGTGTAACAGGGAGCAATGGTGACTGGGATGACGTTCTATTTGCAAATGTGGGTGATAGAGAAGAAAGGACCAGTTTTCTCAGCAATGTGGAACCCACTCAATTTTATAATTACAATTATTGGTTCCATGTTTCTCTTGGGTGAATCTGTCACTCTAGGCAGGTCAGTTGCTACATATATATATATATATATATATATATATATATATATATATATATATATGATCGAAAGAAATTAGAGAATTTTGTGGTAACAGTACTTGTTAAACACTTAAACTTTCTTTACCATTAATTTTAATTATCCAAAATTAGTCGATTTTTGGGGACCAAATAATTAATAAAGGTTTAACTTTGGTTATAGCTAATAGTTATATAGGCTTATAGCTAGGAATTGATAGCCCAGTTAAATATAACTAATTAATATGTTAAAGTTAAATTTAAAAATTGTACCAAACAATAATATAGTTCAACTTTTTGAATGATTGGAAGATTGACATCACTATCATTATATTTATATGATATGATGATGATAATGATGGTGATTATTATTATTATAATATGAGTCTTAATTATTAATATTTGGCTGTTAAATTTACAGCATTGTAGGTGGAATTTTGTTGGTTTTAAGTCTGTACAGTGTTCTATGGGCAAAGAGCAAAGAAGGAAGGATGATGGGTGAGGTGGAAGATCAGATTTCTTTACCAATTCAACAACACAAAGAGTTTCCAAATTTTCAAGGTGAAAGATAAAATAATAATAATAATAATGAACCACCACCACCACTACTATATGTTTCTTTTTTTTTCCCCTTAAATAATAATTAATTTTATAATTACTGATTTTTCTTTCTTTGGATTCTACCTGCACCAAGCACTTGGTGGTGGTGGGAGCCCAAAAAAAATGTATCAATCAGCAGAAGAACTTTTGCACTGGGTTACACTAAAAAAAAAAAAAGAACTAGTGGAAGAAAGAAATTAATTAAAGTAAAGTTTTTGATTCCTTACACCTTAATGTATCCAACTTGTACTCTTTCTTTAATTCTATATATTCTATCTGCTTTTGCAATTACAAGACAACTCTAATTAGAGAGGTCTTGTGTTTTTGCCAAAATATATATAATTAAATAGTATAGGGACTAATAAGGCAAATATTTCTTATCTTTTTCTGATAAATGCAAAGAGCACATAACAATATAATTATTCTATGCAAGTGTAATATATATATGTGTGGGAGTGCATGTATGTAAGTACACGTGTTGAGTGGTGGAGCCTACGATATGTGTGAATCAAATTAAAAGTGACACTCCCAAATAAAGTGTATTCCTATTTTTCTTTTCTAAATTTTATGTCATATATATGACAAAGGATTTTAATTTGGTTTAGTGTTTGGATCCTTTATCATATATATGGTAGAGAATTTTTTTTCAGAGAGAGATAAGAATAGATTGTGAGACTCATACGTGTGAATCTGACGATTTATTCCTATCTCTTTCTAGAATCGTAGAGAATCCAAGTATGAAACAAATGAGAGGATGAAGTCATGAGTTTATGTATATAGAGATAACATCTCTTTAGGCCTCACAATACATAAAATCACAAGACTAATTATGTGAAGTTTAATATTCAACTTTTATAATTAAAATAAAATGTCAATTAAAAAGTACTACAAGAAAAACAGTAATTAGACATGGACAAATTTAATTTATTTCAAATCACCAAAAATGACACAACAGCGACAACAGAAGCCACCACCACGATGACCAGCCACCACGATAAGATTCACTCAACAGCTATCATGATGATCAACCACCACACACTTTGAAGATGAAGCATATCCACCGCTCAATTAGGGTTTAGAAAGTCGAAAAAAATGAAAAGAGAGTAGAGAAAAATGGTGTTTATCAATTAAATGCTAGAGATAGACGACTTCCATCTCTATTCCGTCTCTAGCCATGCATATAGCAACAACAAAATGACAACATTTAACTTAAAATCAAAGAGGTAGCTTTAATTTGCAACAAATTAGAGACAGATTAATCCGTCCCTAACAACATCAAAACGACAATGTTTGACTCAAAACCGAAGAGATGGTTTTGCAACACATTAGAGACATATTAGTTCGTCTCTATTTTGTCTCTAGAAAACACGTTTGTTTCCTTTTTTGTGCCTTAAAGGATTTTATTTGGTTTCGTGTTTGGATCCTTTATCATATGGTAGAAATTTTTTTAGAGAGATATAAGAATAGATTGTGAGACTCATATGTGTGAATTTCATGGGTTATTATTCCTATCTCCTTCTAGAATCGTAGGGAATCCAAATATGAAACAAATGAGAGGATGAAGTCATGAGTTTATGTGTATAGAGATAACATCTCTCTGGGCCTCACAATACATACATATTTAAAATCACAAGACTAATTATACGAAGTTTTAATATTCAACTTTTTTAATTAAAATAAAATGTCAATTAAAAAAATACTACAAGAAAAACAGTAATTAGAGATGGATAAATCTATTTCAAATCACCAAAAATGACACAAAAGCGACAACGGAAGCCACCACCACGATAACCAGCCACACAACGATGAGATTCACTCAACAGCTACCACGATGACCAACCACCACACACTTTGAAGATGAAGCATATCCACCGCTCAATTAGGGTTTAGAAAGTCGAAAAAATGAAAAGAGAGTAGGGACAAATGGTGTTTATGGATTAAATGCTAGAGATAGACGACTTCCATCTCTATTCATCTCTAGCTTTATAGCAACAACAAAATGACAACATTTAACTTAAAATCGAAGAGGTAGCTTTAATTTGCAACAAATTAGAGACGGATTAATCCGTCCCTAACAACATCAAAACGACAATGTTTGACTCAAAACCAAAGAGATGGTTTTGCAACACATTAGAGACATATTAGTTCGTCTCTACCAGTCTCCAATATCAAAAAATTGAAAAAATAACTTTAGAGACGGGTTTTAGACAAAATTGACACGGATGTTTTTCTGTCTGTAAAAGCCAGGTTTTCTAGTAGTGTTAATCAATGTTTTTAAAACCGGACCGGTCATTGAACCGGTCGAGGCACTGGTTCACGGTTCAATGGTCGAACCGGTGGCATTTAAAATATATATTTTTAATTAAATATACTAAAATATATCATAAAAAAATTATATACTTCATAATTATATGTTTTCATCTCGATCTAAACATGATAAGAAATAGAACAAGTTGCAAATTACTACAATATCATATTAAACTCTTCAAATAAGTTCAAGGATCAACATATTTAAGTCTCAAATCTTATCACAAACCAAACAATAAATACTGAAATAGAACAATCCTTACAACTACAAGTCACAACAAATTTTCAATAAATATTAAATCATAAACAACACAATTTTTTTTTTTTTAAAAAAAAGAAAAACCGGTCGAACCGTCTAAACCACCGGTTCTGACCGGTTGGACCGGTTCTTGACCGGTTTTATACCTGACCGGTTCATTGGTTATTCCGGACCGGACTGACAACCGATTTTCCGGTCCACCCGGCCGGTCCGGTCCGGTTTTCAAAACAATGGTGTTAATGACAAAACTTTTATCACTAAAAACAATTTTTTTTATAGAATAATGGCAAGTTTTGGTTTTTAGTGACGGATTTAGCCAATCCATTACTCCAGGTCCAACTACGAGCGTATTATAATGCCTCAAGATTTATTATTACAATTTTACTATGATAAACTTCATGATTACTTGTAATTTTTGCGCAAATAGATTGCAAATTTCTCTTAATACACTTTTTTACCAACAAAATTGAAAAATTCCGCGATACACAACTACCTAATTCCATTATATTACGCCCTTGGACTATGGAAATCAATATAGACCTTACCTATTTATACAAGTTTTTTTACTTTTTACTTTAGTAATTCGATGATGATGTGGGATTCTTTTGAAGAAATTCCCTTTTTTCAACAAGATAAACCATATAAATTATACACATGATAGTTTCTGATCAGAGAACATTATGCCAATATAAAATTTATGCCTAAATTCTTTCCAATGATGAATATCAGGTTTTGGGTATGCTTTAATGAAAAAGATAATTAATTAACCAGCGGAAAAGTGGGTGAAGAGAAGTTATTGGCATTTAGATAATGAGGTTAAGTAGTGGGCATTGTGGGATTCAATTGGAGTGGGGTTAATTGAAAGAGGGATAAAAGTTGAATACTATAGAAATATTGAATTTTAATATATTTCTTTAATTATTTAGTAATATTTGTTAACATGAATAGAACTATACTAATAAGGATTTACTTTGAATAATTTATTAAGAACTAAATAATTAGAATGATGTTCTGATATTCAGTACTTTATTTGTAGAAGAGGTGACATTTTTTTTAAATTTGATGGTAACATGTACATGCATGTGATTTAGATTCACGGATTGGGAAACTTAATTAAGCTAATTAATTTGGTGGTTGATTAATGTTGATTTGACAGAATTAGCTATAATAAGACTTTCAAGTTTGAAAACAAACATGTTATAACGTATAAAGGCACTTCCGTGGCAGAATCAAGAAAACAAATTAAGGCACGCCTGTGTCATCCATCTTTAATTCATGTCTCATTCAGTCACATACAAACTTAATTAAGGTTCAGAGCTTCTTCTTCTTCTTCTCTCTATCTTCTTCAATCAATAATGGATCTATGGTCACGTGCTCAATGTGTGGGTAAATAATTTTGGTGTGACTTTCGAAAATGGATTAGCTAATGTGCATTGTGGCTAAAGTGCAGTCACAGTGTATATCTTTACTGTTCATTTTTTAGATGTCTTTAATTTATTGGCGTCAAGAAATTAATTTTCATTGAATGAATGGTGAAGATGTGCATTGTAACTGCACTTTAGTCACAGTGCAGTATAGCTGATCCGGATCCGTGACTTTCTTGTCAGTGCAGAGTTTTTACTGTAAAAAGTATTAAAGATACAAAATTTTACGTATCATAAGATGAGATGCTATCTAGCTATTTTGGAGAGAGAAAGTTTTTAAAGGTACTTGAATTTTAACATGATATATACAGGTATCATAGGACAATGACCTCATGGTTTATGATGATCCAGAGTCCAAAATGTTAAAAAAAAGATAAGTGGAGATATTAAAAAAAACGGTTAAAACTCTAAATTGGTCACTTATGTTTGCACCAAGTTTCATATTGATTCTTTATGTTTCAAAAAGTTTAAATTGGTCCTTTATGTTTGTAAGAAGTTCCAAATTGGTCCTTCCGTCCACTTCCATCAATTTCTTAAGTTAACTGCTGACGTGACGTGACGTGCCGAGGTGGACACATAATCTCTCCTACGTGTATCAGATAGCTGACGTGGCCTTAGATACACTAAAAACACTCAAACGACGTCGTTTAAGCCAAAAATAAAATCATGTTGAGAGGACCAATATGAAATTTTAATGAAACATAAAGGACTAATATAAAACTTCAATGAAACATAAAGGACCAATATAGAACTTCAATGAAACATAAAGGATCAATATAGAACTTCAATGAAACATAAAGGACCAATATAGAACTTCAGTGAAACCTGAAGGACAAACATAAAACTTTTGGGAAACATAAAGAACCAATATAGAACTTTTGAAAGATAAAGGACCAATTTAAAACTTGTGTGAAACATAGAGGACCAAAATGGGCATTTGACCAAAAAAAAACTGTGGTCACTAAGTTTTAAAGATGAAGAGACAAAAAAAAAAGAGATGCCTTTTGAGACTCAAAATAACACAAGCCCATGATAGTGTAAAAAAAATTCACAACTGACAAAGACCAATTGGATATAAGAGAGAGTATTAGAGATACAAAGTTTCACATCTGATAGGATGGGATACTTAATAGAATGCTTAAGTAACTTGATTCTTCTTCCCTTAGTAGCTAACTTTTAAGAGAATGTTCCTCAAACTACTTGAATTTCAACAGACAGTAATGACTAATTAATTTTTTCAGAGTTTTTAATTTTGTTAGTATATATTATTAGGATAGAACTCTTGACTAAATATTTACCTAAAGAATTTAATTATGGTGTGAGGTGTCACCTTGATTCTTTTTATAATACAAAAGCTCTGGCTGGCAGAGTATCTCTGTCAGTCTGTCACCATATAAAAATGTGGGTCTAATATGTTTCATAATGCTTTTATAATTGAATTTGTGGATTATTGGCTTTTGTTTCACATTTTCAATTAAAGAATATAAATATATATATATATATATATATATATATATATATATATATATATATGGCTTCAATTAAACACATTCATTAATGTATATGAAGGATTCCGTGGTCTTGTTTTCAATGTTATTTGACGATGATCAACTCAATATTCGTTTGACTAAGAAATCATATGGATTAGTTACCTACTTTTCTTTTTCTTTCATATATAGGATTTTTAGTTTATAGATTTCAAGTCTAAGAAAATCTTTTCAATGTACATGGCATGCACATGCATGCTTTTGATTTGAACTATAAGCTTTTAAGAGAGAAAGAGAGAGAGGACAAAAGTAAACTAAAAACTTATATACACGGTTTCAATGTGCATAATATACACTTGAGCGCAAATATTCTTCTAATTTGTAACTTCCAAACAAAATTGTACGGTGGATCATATAGCCAGTATGGTTTGAATCTTTTCGGCTTTTGAATTTCTTTTATGCAATATATTGAAATGCTATTATTGATATAGGTTCAATATTAATAAATAACTATAATATTAATTATATATATATATATGGTTTCCATCATGTATATATTCACTAAATTTAATCTCGTTATCACTAATTTCTCAAATACTATAATACGATACTAGGCCTTGATCATTAGCATTTCATCACGATACACTGCCTCAACGATCATTAGCACTAATTATGTCATGAGAAGAACCCGTCTCAAAAGACTAATTAACCTATTAGGTGGAAGTTTCCTCCTCAATTATATTCAATGTGGAACATATTATATTGCAGGTTCATTGTTGGGAATGGGAGTGACGACCCTCCTATGGAATTTCACTCCAATCTCATACTTCCAAATTTTAAGGATTGAACTCGTGACTCAATGGTTATTACTTAAAAGAATATAAACCCTGATATTTTTTTAATTAGAAAATTAATAATATATTTATTTGTACGTAGATGAATATAAATAAATTATAAGCTGCACATCACATGTCACGGTTATCCACTAGTTGAGGAATGAATCTGAGGCCAATCTGCATGGAAAGCAACAAAGCATTCTCAATTTCTCATTACTACTGACTATAAGGCTACCATCGCCATCTCTAGAGTTTGCTTTTTTTTATGTCCAAACCCATATGGCATTTCATAATCATAAGAAAATGACTAAAGCACCCCAATTTAGACTGGTCACTCGTATTTGGAAGGGCAAAGCAAGAGATTAAAGAAAGAAGATGAGGCACCACATGCATCTCCAATTCAATTTTAACACAATCTTGATGAGATCCTCCCTCCCATCCCTTGTGGAAAATTCAAAAAAGGGTTTTGGACGGAAAAGGAAATTAAAGAAAAAGGGTATCTATATATTACTTTCTTTTCTAAAATTTTGTTCTTTCTTGGATTTTCTATATATCTATATGGATCAATTAATATGGGGTTGATCGATCACTTTAATTTAATTAAGGGTCTTAAATGATAAGTTCGAGTCTTGAAAATACAGATGTGTTATAAAAAATTAAAAACTTAATTAAAATTTTTTTTATGTTCTTTTGATATCTTGTCTGGTTCAAATGGAATTAGTCTTTGCCCTGTGTATTTAATAAGCGTGCACGTGAATCTTTTTTTTCTTCAAAGAATAATGAAAGAAACTTCTGGGATCCATAACATAACTAACCAGAAGAAATTTCCGAGATGCAAGAACAATACCTAAAGTGGAAGTGCTTTTTGTAGGTGATTGCTGGCACATGTAAGATACCATTGTATTTGATTTGGGTGGGACAAATTAGGAATTTTCTTTTCTTGTGTATGCTTTCTGGAAAAAGACGTTAGAAAAGTGGGGCATGCTGGGAAAAAACCCCCCATTTTTAGGGCAATAAAGGATAATAAGTTGCATGATTGATGGGTATATGATGATTTCTCACAAGTTTTAGCGATATGGGTTACCTAAAGATTAAGATTACTATAATTTACCTAAAAAGAATCACAAACTCTTCCACTCTTAAAGCTCTTTGTTTAAGCATTATAAAACAAAAAGAAGGGACACAAGAGATATAAAGCAAACTACCACAAATTAAAATACCTAATAACTTAATAATTAAAAATGATTAAAGTAGAACATCCCTTGCTTATAACTTGTCCTTAGCTTATGTATTATAATTAGAATTAATGGAAAAGCATCAAAATTAAGCACCCATATATTCATAACCTTTTTTTTCTTTTTTTCTTTTACAGCATTTTCTTACGACAAGCAAGTTTTGTTAAAACGCGCGTGATCCACACATTCTGATTTGTATGTACCGAAAAGAGATTAATTCTTTTTTATTTAACAACCATCATCCAAAATTCCATTAGACTTTAACTACTACAACTCAAGTTAGTCGAGGTATAGTCAGGTAAAACTTTTCTAATATGAGTTATATATATACATTATAAGACTCCCTCATATCCGAAATTTTGTTTAAAGTAAATGATGTTTGTTAATAGGAAAAAACTTATGTCCATTTTCTTATGTCCATTTCCTCCAATTCCCCAATATAATTATGACACGTGGCAAAAAGTGTTTAAATGACCAATCACAGTAGAGAGAGAATATAGAAGACCACCTTTTATATGACCAATCATAGAAGAAAGAGAATGTAAATACAATATATGATTGGTGGAATTGGAGGAAATGGACATAAGGAAATGGACATAAGTTTTTTCCTTGTTAATATTGTCCAAAGACTTTATGGACCAAAATGAAATAAAATCTTTAGCAAAACCCATAATCTGAAAAAAAAAATACAATGGGTGGGAGAATTTTATCGCCATATCAATAAAATTTCGAATACCTAAATCTAGTATATATTAATTATAGGGAAATATTATGGGGGCTCTCTCCTAAAAAAGACAGAAAATTCAAGTTTCCTGTAAGATTACTTTTATTGAAGACAACAATTTTATTTTGGTTAGTATTGTTTAGCACCTTTTTCAATTTAGTCCCTAATGTTCGCTTAGTCTCAATTTAGTCCCTCATATTTATGATTAGTACTAATTTAATCTCTAATATTTGCTCAGTTTTAATTTTGTCCATCATGTTTGCGATTGATACTAATTTGGTCTCTCCATCCATTATTATCCAAGTATTAAAATTACTTAAAATGTTTTCATATACATTTTTTTTTCTTAGTATACATGCTTTAATTTATATTAACATGTAAACGATGATTATAAACAAAACATTTCTTTCATATATATTAAAGCTTTTTAAAACTTTTATGATAAATTATTTACGTCATAATTTATTTTTAAAATATTAAAATGTTCCTATTATATTAAATAATATTATCTTTTAATTATTTTAATTTATTTTAATTTTTATAAAATAATATTAGTGTCCTATAAAAAATATTAATATTAGTGATCTTTTCCTTTCTTCTTAATTTCAAAAAAATTGGAAGTGAAGAGATGCAAATTTGTCACCTAAATATGTATGTGTGATATAAAAATGCATACTAAGCAATAAAATTGTCTATGTAAATATTATGTTTAAGTGATTTTAACACTTGGACAACTGAGGGGTCAAATTAGTACCACTACCAATGACAAACATGATGGACAAAATTGAGACTGAACACATATTAGGAACCAAATTGAAACTGAACAAATGTTGAGGACTAAATTAAAAAATGTTAAAATTAGGGATCAAAATAAAATTTTTTGTTTTCTATTAATTATTACATGATCTGTCTCTTACCCACAGAGTATTTTTTTATTATAACCAAAAGAAGAAGATAAAAAGTATACAATTAAAGATACTGTTTGTGGTGGACTGAATATGACTATATGAGAGCGATGACGAATGACGATTTCCCTTTCTGGTTATTGAATAATGAATGAATACCAATTAAATATATTTAAAAAAAATTTGTGTCATGAAAAAACACCTTAGCCACCAAGTTCAAGTTGACGTGGTTGACGACCAAACATCTATATATCCAAGAAACTTTTAATATATGGCTAGTGCTTTGGCATGTATTAAAATATGTCAATTTTTTGAATATAAAATAAAAAATAATTTTTATAAAATCAAATAATAATTAAACATTATTTAATTTTTCACTATTGTACAACTATTTTAGCTTTTTATTTTATTTCTTCACTCCTATTATAAATTAATTCTTAATTAATTAATTAAATTCAAAATTCAATATATAATAATTAAAACTTAATATAAATAAGGTAACGTACTTTAGTAACATCATCGTTTGAGTTTCAAAACTTGATTATGATCAATTATATTATCAAATTTTCATTTTCGAGAAATTTTGTCCTTTTACTGACACCGTTAAAATAAATAACGATTGGAACTTATAAGGTGTGACATGTGACAAAAAAATCTAATTGCGTTCATATGTATATGTCACGTCATGTTTCACTCTTTTGTTTATGTGGCGTGAACTATGACTAAACAATATAGCTAGAACATCACGCTTCTCAATGTACTTTATGAGATGTAAAATTAACAAAATAATGACATTGATGATGGAAAAAATATGATGTGACATACACGAATCTAGTTAGATTTTTTTTTTCACATGTCACGCCACATAAGTCATCATTTAATTTATTTTAATAATATTAGTGAAAATGACAATATTACTTAAAAATAAATGTTTAAGGATATAATTAATCACAATTAAACTTTTGACAACATATTTGACAAAAAATCCAAATGTCAAAACTAATTTACCTAATAAATAACTTAACATAGAAATGGTCGGTGAAGGCATGCACTTTAATAGTGTAGTTTGGTAAAATTAAGGAAATGGGTTAAGTGTAAGAACACCATGATTAAATAACTAAAAGTTGTATTAATGTGGATTTTAAGTCAGCAATTCGATCAGCATACATACGAGAATAGCCAATCCGAGAGGTCATAATTAATTTATACAATGTACATATTGCTGTGGATTTTGCGGCTTCCTATTTAATTAATTATTCCCCATATGAAATTAACTTCTTATTCTAATTAATTAATCCATGTAAAGTGTTCGTTTATTGAATTTGATACTCTCTTTATTGATTATATATTATTATTTATTAATATTAATAATAATTAGGTTTGTGAATGGTTTATTTAATAAATTTTTAATAATATTAATGTTAAATAATTAAAAGAAATTTACTAAAAATTTAATATATACTTATAATATTAAACTTTTATAGGTATTCATTAGGTCGTTTTCACTGAACAGTACGTGATTGAAAGTTGAAACTCAGTTGAACTTATCCTGTAATATAGTATTTGACTGTTCGAATTTTATAGAATGAATGAATATAGTACTCTGTACTTACCCCACTACATAAATATCTCACTGACTAAAAATTTAATCTTACACACGTAAGTATATCAAATATGATATTTAAATAGCTTCTAAAAACCACATTTTAAGTAATTTTAACAATACGTAATCTTTTTTGCTTTGTTTCTAAACGTCTACACCTAGTACATTTTACTTTCCTACCATCTCTTTTTTTAAGTTGAAAGTTGAAATTATTAATATTTAAAAATCCATTGATTTGAATAACTATAAGGTTTCATAGCCTTGTTTTAAAGAAAATGAATTAGTAATTACAACTTCAACCAATTACGTGTTGGTATACCATTTTCTTTGGACATATAAGGACCAATTTAAAATAGTTAGAGTTATTTACTGACCGTAAAAAATATTATTATTGTCTATTTAAAATAATTTATTTTAACGGTCAAAATTTAATTATTCATAAAAGCATATTATTTCTTTAACAATTAAGTGGTCGTCAAAATATAATACTCATTTTTCTAGTAGTAAAGTAATTATAATAGTGTGAGCATGATAATTAATCCATTAAACAGTAGAGTGGGGGCGATTTCTTTAAAATACTAAATAATTAATATTTTAAAGTTCTTAAAAAGTAAATTGTAACAAAGTAACTAAAACAAATAATTTAGTGAATAAATAATTATTGGGGCAAATGGGCACGTGATTAAAAGGAAGAAACAAGAAATTAAATGGCTAGTTAGGAAAAGGAGGTGACTATGATATGAAATAAATGCATGAGGATGCAACGAAGCTTCGCCCAACAGGTAAGTGATTTGATATGGCTTAAGTAATATTTTAGGTTTTAAATTTTGTGAATACAATTAATTCTGTTGAGAGACTCTCTCGCCATAACCAGATACATGACATGAGTCGAATTCGAATTAGTCGAGGCAGTGCTTCAAACACCAGACGAACAAACCAAGAAAATGCATGAGGATAGTTAGTGTAGAAGAAGAGGGCCACCAACAACACGTAGAGGAGGGGTCATATATGATATATATATATATAGGTCATGGATGTGGTCCCTAGCTAGGATGCAAAAAGTAGGTAATAATCTTGACCACACACGCATGATGCGAATGTCCTTCTCCATGCCTTTGAGATTGCCCATAAAAGGCGGAACTTGTGTACTAAAATCTCAACCCAAATTCCATTCATCAACCATATATCCAATATTATTAATTATTATTCATCCATCCTCACTACTCTTCTCTCACACATACACTAGAAATTATAATAATTATGAAGGCAGCAAGAAACCCTTATCTTGTTGTGTTACTGGTACAAGCTATTTATGCTGCCATGTTTCTCCTATCTAAAGCTGCTTTCGATCATGGCATGAACAACTTCATCTTCGTCTTCTATAGACAAGCTGCTGCCACCATTTTCCTACTCCCTTTCGCTTTCTTCTTCGAGTGGTACGTATGTATATATATATATATATATAATATCATTTTGATCCTTCTTTTTCTTCTTCTTCTTCTTCTGATGATGATGATGATGGTATATACAATTTTGATACTAATATGTTTTCTTGATGTAGGAAAAGTGCACCTCCTTTGCCATTCTCCACCTTCTGCAAGATTTTCTTTCTTTCCTTCTTTGGGTATGTATGGATGTCTAATCAATTAGCTAGGTTTAATCTCTTACGTGACAATAGTATTAACTGGATCGTTTAATTTTTATTATTTATATTATGAATGATTGACACACACTATTTTACTTACTATATATACGTATTTTTTTGTTTTTTATTGAAATTTTTGTCGGTGATCCAAAATATCAGGATAACTATGAGCTTGGACATATATGGAATTGCTCTTGTTTACACATCTGCAACTTTGGCTGCTGCTACTACAAACTGTCTTCCTGTCATCACTTTCTTCTTGGCCCTCCTACTCAGGTATATTACTTAATTAGAGTATTGATTAAGGTTTTTTCGAGTATTATTTAATGACTTGAAATTGGTGAAATTAAAATCTAGAATAAACCTTAAATAATATACTCTCATCAACTAATCAAGAAAGATCTTAATTAACTAGTGCTCTATAACTAAGCGCACGCTGATTAGCAAAATTCATATATTATTAATGTAATTTACATTTTAGGGACCATTTAATTGGAACAATATAATATGAAATTACCATGGGATTATGTGTTTATCTCTTATAATTAAACAGAATTAGAGATTCTCTGTGCTAGTTGAATTGGCAAAGCCTATAACTTTGTAATTCTTGGTAGCTCGTCCACATTTATGACCACTAACTCAACAAACAAATTAAACAGGAAGTTTGTAAATTTGAACCTAGCTAATTTTAATTAGGAAACTCTCATTAATTTATAGAAGGTTACTTTATTAGTTAGTACTAGTTTTTGTGAGTCTAGCTAGGCAAGATGTACTACTGCGAGAGCAAGACAATATTTAGTGGTGGTGGGATAAACGTAGCTTTTGGATTTTGGATGAGCTAAGTTATCTATCAGAGCGAGTCTAGTAACTAATTTTTTAAGTACTGCAGAGCCCATGCATTGCTGTGGGGGGCAACCCTCTCAATGATAACGCTCCATGCATTTCTATCATTCTAGAGATCAAATTTGAAACACAGTGATTAATTAAGAAAACACAGATAGTGTTGGGTTGTACTGACAGGGTCAAAATTAAACATTTGGTTCTAAGGCAGACATATGCTTTTTATGTTTTGTTGTCGTTTCACATAAGACCAATTATATATATATATAGTAGGAAGGGTAATGCTAGAACTATTAAGAGCTCAAGCTCACCATCTATCAATCGTTGGATCTGTTTGAAAATCTGTGTCAAAATACTTTTTTTTAAACATATAAGATAGCACATATCTCAAAACAGATCTAACAGCTTGCAACTGATGTGCTTGAACTATTGATAGCTCCAAATACTCAGAGAAAAAAACATGAAGGTCCATGTGTAAAAAAAACAAAACCCAGATAATTTGAGTTTTGTGGTTATAAGGAGTGAAGCTTTTTAGGAGCAATATTATACAAATACAACACACTAGAGAATAGAGATATTCCAAATATCTGCCTGTACCTTGATTCTCTCGGACGGGACCAGCAAATGCTGTACTGTTTTTTTATTTTTTTCAAATAATTAAGCACGTGACTCAAATGAAATCCCTTAGCTTGTTTTTTCTTAGAATATTAATATCACTCTAACTTTACCTTTTTATGATTTTTAAATTTTAATTAAAGCTGCATTGGGCACGAGTAGTTATAGTTAATTAATTTGAGTAAATGAATAATATTAATAAGTTGACACACATACATACATACATGCAATAATGAAATGAAATGACAGGATTGAAAGTCTGAGAGTGAAGAGTATGGGTGGGATTGCAAAGTTGGTAGGCATAGTGGCGTGTTTGGGAGGAGCAGCAATTCTTGCATTTTACAAAGGCCCTCATTTCCAAGTGTTGGGTCATCATCATCTTTTGGGTTCTTCTTCTTCTAATAATAATAATGCACAATCCCATAACACTACTCATTCTGCTACTTGGATCAAAGGCTGCTTCCTCATGCTCCTCTCCAACATCTTCTGGGGCTTATGGCTTGTCTTACAGGTCACAATTTAGTCTTTGAAAGATCATTATGTATTTCTTTTTAGTCTATGACGAAAAATTACAAAATTAACTCTTTAGTCCCTGAGTCGTTAATTAGCCGAGGGACTAACAAGTTGATGAGGGATTTATTTAGAGAGGAAAAAGTAATATGTTTGAATGAATGAATGAATTTGCAGGGTTTTGTTATGAAAGGGTATCCATCAAAGCTGCTTCTGACGACTCTTCAGTGTTTGTTGAGTTCAATTCAGTCCTTTGGCATTGCCTTAGCCGTAGAAAGGGACATGCAGCAATGGAAATTGGGTTGGAATGTCAGACTCCTCGCCGTAGCATACTGTGTAATTATTAAGTCTAATTAATTATATTTCAATTTCTGATCTCAATTAATGAATGAATTAATAATTAATTCTGATGATACTATATATATATAGGGAATAATGGTGACTGGCGTGACATTTTACTTGCAAGCGTGGGTGATAGAGAAGAAAGGGCCTGTGTTTCTGGCCATGTCCACCCCACTCGCTCTCATCATCACTATCTTCTCTTCAGCAATTCTCCTTGGCGAGATCATTACTTTAGGAAGGTAAATATAATTATATATAACCAATTATATATATTAAGTTTACAATAAATTATACTAATTAACTTCTTCTAATCTTTTTCTTTTTTTTTTTATCTATGAAAATCACTTCATATGTACAGAATAAAATTGTGTTTTTATTTTTAATACATCACTGAATTGTAATGATACATATTCTAAATACAATTGATAAGTCATTTTTTTTTATTGTTTTGAAATCAACTTATACAATAATGTAAAATGAAAGTTTTATTATCAAGTTTGTACTTTTTTAAAAAAAAAATGTAGTCACGATAGAAATGAGTTGTATAATTCATACATGTAAATCCAAAAGCTTCACCTAAGTGTTTTTTAAAATAAAATAGGGATAAGAGTTCATCAGTACTATAGTAGTACTAAGCTTCAGTACATCTCTCCAATATGTACCGCATAAAAACTCACATTAATAAAGACCTAATCAATATTTTCTCATATAATAGAAGAAAAGTTTTTATATAGAAACTAGAATAGTAATTAGTTTAATTTCACCAAAATTTAAGGGATGTTAGTGCAATTTTCTCTGTTAATTTATTAGCTAGTCTTTAATTAAAACCATGGTATATATGGTTGGTATTAATTAATGTAAGTTTGTTTAATTTGTGCAGCCTATTAGGTGGGTTGATTTTGGTGATAGGACTATACAGTGTACTGTGGGGAAAAAGCAGGGAACAATTGCCCAAACCCTCTTTTGACTCATCAGACCAAGCTTCACCAGTGTGAAGTCACAAGTGTGGGATATTTGTAACATAAAATATTATTGTTTTTTTTTTTTCATTTTGTCGGAAACGCAAGTTTGGCAGAATATAATATATATGCATGGATGGTTCTGAAGATGACAAGTTGGGAATATTACCAAATTTCCCTCAATTCAACGTCTGATGAACTCAAGTCTTCACACAGGGAATTAGAAAATAATTAATTTTAAGTGAACCATTTTTTTTTCTTTTTATTTTGGGCCAACATTAATTATATATATGGCATTCACATATATAGTTTACATTGTTGATTAGGATGTATCCCTCCTTTAATTTCACTCTTTGTAATTTATACTATAGATTGTTACTTGTTAGGCACAATAATATCTAGCTAGTTTCTGTTCTTTGTACGCCTAGCTTTTGTTAATTTTATTTTTTTTACTAAGATTTCAATCCGAAAGATTCTATTTTGGATACCAATTATATCCGGTTCCAAGTTGATGATTGCTGCTCGGTTTCAATATATTTTTATTATTATCTCATTCTCCAATAAAAATAATTAAATATACTTTTTTAATAATAATAAATGATATATATGTTATAAAAATAATATATATATATATATATATATCATTTTTTTTAAAAATATAATGAATTTAATAACAAAGATCTATATAAAAGCTTTGTCCAATTTTTTTAGTATATTCCATGATTCGTCCAAATTAAATAAACATAAAAGGATGCATTCAATTCAATGAGAGGTGGTCCATGATGTCTCAAAAACCCCAAAAAAAAAAATTTGTTGATGATGATGTATTTTAATGGACCACCTCTAGATCTTTGGTCTCTTTTTCAACGTATCTAGGAATATATACCATTTTGTTTGTAACACAAAAAATCATTGTTGAAGGCAATTTATTGAAAAAAAATTGTAAAAATTTGCACTGAATAATAATTATTTATCGGTCAAATAAGTCAACTTATAAATTGTCCTTAATAAGAGAAATTTATTGTGGACAATCAAAAGGAGAGACTCACAAGACAGGTGATGCACCAGCTCTCAATGGAAATTGCCATCAATAGTAAAGATTTTGTTATGGCCAAAAAAAAAATAGTAAAGATTTTGTTGTCCTACAAAAATTACCACTATTAAAGGTGATTTATCTGTAAGTATTATTATTTATACTTTTCATACTTATGATTTCTACTGTGTGAAGAATTTTTTTTTTAATTACCACTTCATCATGTTATTACTTATTAGCCACATAAGAGAGAGAATATGACAAACATAAGAGAATGATATCACATTAGTGTATCACGTTATTGGAGAAAACTTACGGATTGTAAGGGTTGAACTAATCTAAAACAAGATAAAAATATACATGATCAATGTGAAATAAATGAAATATTTAGGATTTATTAAAAATTTACTTCATACTTTTAAGACTAATGTGAGTATTTGACCTTTTTATTTATTAAATTAACATGTGAAACTAAAGTGAATATTAATGTAAATATTTCATTTTATGATTATGGAAAATGAACTTAAAATATATTAAAATAAATAAATTTTGTTGTTTCTTTTCATATTTTACAATTTTTTATTTAATGAAGCATGTATTTATAATCAAAATATTTAATCTATTATTTTATTTATTCAGTTGGTTTATTAGTGACCCAACAATTAGATTCTATTTATTGACCTAAGCACTTTACTAATTTATTGATTCATTTGGGTTAAAAAAAACTATGTATGAAAATATTCAAATTACTTAAAGACGGCATTTAAATTAAAAAATGATAAATATTTTTTGAAGTAATTTCAAGGATGTCTTAATCTATATGTCAACATAAAAGATTTAGTATTTGAATTCAAACATGATAACTTCACTTTGAAATTATAAGCTTTGAATAAATTATAATTTCATAGGGACAAACACAGAAACCTCTGTACTCTTCCAACTGCTATATGTATATTTCCATTAAAGTGAATTTTCTTATAAATAATGATCAATATTTTTTTGAGAATATGATTGATGTGTTATGTGACAGTAGAGAAATAATATATATATATATATATATATATATATATATATATATACTAGAGGCTTCGCATGCACATACCGTGTATGTAATTTATTTTGTAAAAAATATAATATAAAATTATTATTATATTTTAAATATTTGATAATTTTTAAATTTGTAAACTAAAATAATTATTATTATGAGAAGTTATTTGTTTCAACACTAACTATCCACTATGTTTACTTTCTATCTCCCTCCCACTCCCACATCCTCCCACCATTTTTTATGTATTTAATAAATTAGTAAATATTTATTTTAGGATTTTGGAAAACCGTTGACGGGAAGGGTCCACAGCCATATAAATATAGATATATGAGGTTTAATTTGTCAATGCCAAAGGAACATATATGCTTTACTCATAATTAGTCTTTAAGTACTTGTTATTAGTTGATGGGCCTGCCATTTGAAAGGCCCACACTAGGAAGGTGAAGGATGCTGGAGTTGGGCCAAACCCAAATTAAGGAAAAAGCGATCAAAACCTATTTGACAATCGTAACTAACTGGAATGATTGCATTGGAGAGTTGGGGTAGTACTTATTATAAAAAAATTACTCAAAAATTTTAAGTGAGGGAATGACGTTTCAGTTTAGGATCAAACCAGGTCTTCAAACTCAAAAAGTACTTACAGATGACCCACTAGACAATCACCTGAAATAGAATCTAAATTATACAATTGTCATTTTCCTTCACAAATTCATTAATAATTTTTAGTGTGGTTTCTTTTCTCCCATGTTATAATAAATACATGAGCTAGCGTTGATAATCAAGACACCATGCAATATAATTATAATTAACAATATACAATACATTACATTACAGTCCATAAATGCAAAGGCAAAAAAGTAATTCAAATCACAACAAAAAAGAGTTGATTCTTCAAACAAACAAGATTTGGAAAACTAAAAAAGAAAAGAAAAGATGTGAGTAGTAGGCAAGGCCCATGAAGCACTATAATGAATAACTTAGGATTCCCAAACTTTTTTCTTGGTTGATGGGTCCATATGATTGAATGTGGGTCGCTATAGCAGATTCGACATTATTTGTGTCCTCACTGCAACACTTTCGTATAACGAACGACTCAGATCATGCACTTGATACACTTTAATGAACCTCATTTAGCTTCCTCCACTTGGACACTACTTTGAGTTTCACTCTTCTCTTCTCTCAACTTGTTCTGATCACATTCTAACTCATGAACTTCCTCCACTACTTGTATTACTTTCTCTATTACTGCCTCCTCCTCTTCAACCTCTCTATCTTCTTCCTTCACTACCATATTCTCCCTCCCAATTTTGCTTTCAGATTCTGCAGGAGCAGGATTCTCCTCTTCTGGTTTTTTCTCTGAGCATTCTTCTTGGCTTTTACTTTCCTCCTCTGAACCTTTATCCTCTTCCATTAATACTCCACTACTGTTTTTATTTTCCTCCTTTTCTTCTGCCTCCTCTTCACATTTTTGTTTGATTACTAATTCTTCACTACTATTAGTCTCTTGATCTCGTGCAGGTTTCTCTCCTTCTGAATCACCTTTCTCCTTCTTCACCTCTGGAGATTCCTCTTTTATTACACTATAATTATTATGTGATGAATCTTTGTGGGATTTTTCTTGTGTTGTCGCTGGGGACTTGTCATTTTCTGTATCAACCAGCTTCTTCCCATCTTCTTCATTCTGATCACACCAAACCATAATTATTTAATTAATTAATTAATGCACATGGATCAATCACCATATAGGCATGGTTTTTCTGATTAATTAATTAGACATGAACCAAAAACATGATATGTAGCCATAAAACACAGGAATACATTTGATGTCTACAAAAAAACCTCTGTTACGTTTCTGTGGACACACTAATTGTAAGAATAAGAGCGACAACACAAAAAGAAGAAAGTCCTGTAATAAAGTAGATAGGAGTAAGGAGTATACTATAGGTAGGGGTCCAACTCACCATTATAATTGTTGGACATAGATAGAGTCCCACATCTTATAATATGAAATATTCCATCTAGTAATTACTATTTGGTACATACTTGTCTCCTAACAATTAGTTTTCCTCGTCATTTGAGTTTTAACATGTTACAAATCTAAGATGCAAAGAAAGCCGGTTAGGAAATACAACAATAATTAAAACATTTTTTTACTAAATGGATCAAATAACGCGAAGTATTCTCTTTTTGTCCATTTCTATAGTAACGAGAATATTTTAAAAAAAAAACCAATAAAGATATAACCTCTAAGGCTAAAAGAAAGTACAAGCCCAAAAAAAAAATACGAGGCAAATTAGAGTAAAAGGAATATAAGCTCAGTGATAAAATAGGTAGACAAGTCACAACTGGCTAAGATCAATTAGATACCTGGTGAAACAAGGAGCTTAGAGAAGGGCGTTTGTTGGCGTCGTCGTCATCATCAACGTCGTTGACGACATGAGCTTCGTGCACAAGTGGCTTCTTGTGGTCATCTTCATCATGAACAAGAAAGTCGTCCTTGTCGTTGGCGGCTTCAGGAGGCTTTGGTTCATCAGCCTTAAGAACTCTGGGCTTGGTTGCACAACCACCCATCTCTTTCTTTTCTCTCTCTCAACAATGATTCTTCTCAGAGACACAAAAGATGAGAGACTAGTTTGACGATCTTTACATATAATTTATAACAACCACCTTTCTTGTTTGTGGGGGCCAACATAACACACCAACATTTTAATTCCAATATATATATATATAGCATAACTATAATTAAAATTAATGCTTAGTACAAATTAAAATTATCAATTTTTTTTGTCTCCAACGTGATATTCACTAGTGGAGACTTGATTAATAATCTCTTCGATATTACTCTTAATATTGTAAAGGAAGAAAGTATTAAAAAAATTCTCTTTCTTTATTATTTATCTTTGCAGGTATTTATATATAAAAATAAAAAATTTTAATTAAACTTTTAGAGTTGTCCTTAAACCTAGATAACAACTCTAAACTTTATATAACAAAATTCAATATTAAATATAATATACTTAAAACTTATCCAAAATATTTCTTCGTAATCCTAATTATTAAAGGCGCTTTAATTATTTTTAGTTCTTTTCCAAAATTAATTAATTTTTTTTAAGTTTACATTATTACTATTATTTATTTTTTCGTAATGACACTTTTCATTACAAATTGCAATCACCTTCTTGAAAAAGAATTCATTTTTGGTCTTAAAAGAGGTATAATTTTTTTCAATTTAGTATTTGCAAAAGAAAATTTTTAAATTTAATCTCTGAAAGATGCATTGTTTCATTTTTATTCTTGAAATATAAAAATGTCAAATTTAATCCCTTAAAAATACAATTTGTCTGAATTTAGTTATTAATCAGAATCTCTATTAATATAATTGAAAAAAAAAATTATCAAGAATTTTACTAAGACAATTTTTATTTTTCAAAAATTGAATTTGATATTTTCATTTTTAAAGGATTAAATTAAAATAAAAAATATTTTTGTGGGGACTAAAAATTTTAATCATTTTCATTTTATAAAGATTAAATTATACATTGTAGAGATTAAAATATTACTTTATTTTAAAATAAATAAATAATGTACTTTTTTAAATAAGTTTCAAAGTTTGGTTTCGTGTGAGTGTGCGTGCCTGTCTGTCTGGGCGTGAGAGAAAATGAGTGGGACATAGACTTTCTTTTCTTTACAAATGATTGTTCAGGTAATAATATTTTGTTAATATTTAATTTTGTAATTTACGCATCTAAATTGATTGAATTATATTTAAATGAGAATGAAATTAGCATTACTTTTTATCAACAACAACAGTAATTAATTCTTTAACATTATAGACTTCTTAAGAGAAAATTTTAATGTTGGCTACGAAACTATCTTATACACGCAATCAAAAAACGAATTTCTAAGCACGTTTTACATTACATGTAGTCTCACGATTCTTAAAAAAAATTTACATCATATTTTATACATACTAAACACACTTTTTTTCATACTTTTTTTTCTCATAATTTTTCTCTCTATCTTTCTCTTTACTTTTTTCTACAGTATTTTCCTTCATTCTACAGTACTTTACTCTACAATACTTTACATCTGTGCATTTATACCAAATGTGCCCTTAAATAAATACTTAAATAACTCAGTCAAATACAAACTGTTAGGTTAGAATTAGCATTATTTTAGTGTACAGAAATTAAAAGAGAATGAAAGGATGGAAAAAAAAAAAAAAGTGGAAATGAGTTGGAATACAGGTTGGAAGTGGACCGTATTTAAATTTGTAGGATTCCTTATTAGAACTTAGAAGCGATAATTACACAGCACCTACTTGTTGGTACTATACCTACACCGCAAACCCCGGACAATTATTTATATATATATATATATATATATATATATATATATATTATTTTTTTTTTTTTTTTGAGTGAATGAATTTGTTCTTGGAATATAATTTCAACTGATAAAATTATAACATATAAAAAATTACATTGTATTTTAAGTCATAATTTAATATATACTCACATGTCAAAATATTATGGGATTCATTATAAGGAATAATATTTTGCAACGGACGATACTCTATTCTTATAAAGATCAATCTCAAGAGACGATATTAAAAAAAAAAATTCTTAGTTCAAACCATTCATACTACGTTTATAATATTATATATACTGCGGACAAAAATATTAGTTAACTTCGAGGCTCTCTATTTTCAATACAATTTGCACTAAATTATATAATTTCCTTACCCAATTTAAAATATTTTATCTTCGTGGATAAAATTATCAATTTAACAAATTTTTTAAAAAATATTTTTTATCTGATCAACGTCCAAAGCCTTTAGCAACTCTAAACCTATTAATTTTAATGTGACTGCTCATTAAACACAACATTTCATTATGTATGGTTAAAGTTATGTTTGTGTTGATTTTTTTATCGTCCAATTAATGAAGCAGGTGTGCGATAAAAATGTTTCTTAACTTTATTAAGTGGCACTTCTATATAACAAATATTATGTGTATCAACATGGAAAGGAAATTAGTGAGTCACAGCTACTAAACTATTGTTTAAGAAAATGCCGGAAAAAAAGTGAAGGTAACAAACAATCCTATGCTGGTTATGGTTTGGAGATAAAAATTCAGTACCATAGTATTATTGAATTTTGGTACATTTTGATCTCTCCAATCATATATTATCATTTGTTAATATTAATAAAAATTCACATTAGTAAAGAATGACTAATTGATTGAAAGAATGTACTGAAATTTTTTTTTGGTTTCCCAAGGTGGTAGCCCGACAAGCCAAGGACTAATTTTCTGCGGATCTGAACTCCATTTAAGGGTTTGTCGCTAGTCAATTGGTTGCTGCATACACAAGGTGGGATTCGAACCCCAATACTTAATACTACTATGAGATTGGATCCAGTGCTTGGCTCTTCTATGCATTAGTATGCTAGGCCGACTTTTTTTCATAGTTTTCTTCACTTTTTTTATTTAAACTTGACAAATTATAAACTTTTTCTAAAGAATAAGAGTTATAAACACAAAAAAATAATAAATTTCACACAAACAAGGACCTACCGTGAATGGTTTAGGGACCACCTTTATTAGGGACTAAAAAATTATTACCTAATCCACTCATAGTAAATCTCGATTTTTGTGGAGTTTTTAATTTTTTTTATCTATATCTTTCATACTTTATATATTCTTTAGAAAAAATTTATAATTTTTCAAATTTAAATAAAAAAATGAAGAAAATTATGGAAAAAGTCGGCCTAACATACTAATGCATAAAAGAGCCAAGCACTGAATCTATTCTCATACTACTATATAGTACTCAATATCTTTCTTTTATGATTTTACCTTTTACCACTTATTATGCATTAAGTTTCTAGCTTTCATCTTTGCGTCAATTACGGAAGATGCAATAATTCAAGTGAGCACCGAAAAATTAAAACCCCAAAGAAATTTTATTTATTTTTTCAATATATAATAGTTCGTTCATGGATTCGATCAGCACTGAAATTTTAATAGATTTTTCAACTTCTTTGTAATAAAGATACTGAAGACAAGAAGACTTTAGTGCATGCACATAAAGATTGAAAGGCCAAAAAAAAAAAGAGTAAGAGAACGGAAGGCAAAATGATGTGAGTTGTCTAAGGACGAGAAGGACAGCAATATATAGTTATGGTGTTCCTATAATTTCATCGTGTTGCCCATCATTCATTATACTATTCAACACCTTTTCTAAATTATCAATATTATTTAGAAGAAAAAAAATTAGGTGTAGTTTTTTTAAAAAATTTTAATTATAAAGTGTTATAATCGAAAATTAATATATTTTAGGTCGCTTATCACTTGGATCAATCCTCTTTTTGATTTTTTTTTTTGCAAGGAAGAGAATCTGTTATTGACAACAGTGACTAATCCGCACTGCTGATCCTCCACTTAAGGATAAACAGTTGGTCACATAATACTTTTTCATATCCAAAAATAAAATTTAAACCCCACTACTTAATTAAGGAACGAAGTGAAAAAATTACAACGTGTTAAATACATGTCCCTCTAATAAATTAGTGGCTGGGTTATATATATATATATATATATATATATATAATAATCCTATTTTAGTATATATGGTGGCCACTTGTCACGGAGAGTAGGCTATCTATAATCTATTTATGCATTCAGCGTATAATTGTTAGGTGCTGAATGGGAATATTGAATAAGGTACCAAACAAAACTAACCTTATTCGTTTTGACTTATTTAGGGTTGTTTTCAATTCTAATTATAATTATTGCTTCCAACTCATTTTCTTTGGGTCAATGAAATCTCTGATCTGATTTCAACAGATTTTATCAAACATCCATCTACTATACCCATTTTATCATTCCTTTAATGACTAACACTTGGATCTACATGCTTATCATTTTTCAATCTCTCCAAAATATCCAGCTTTTATTTTGGACTTTTACCCTATTAAACTAAAATAAAAATAACTAGTTGTCATTATACATAATGACATATAAACTATTTATTTTTTGGAAAAAACTTAGGTCCATTTTTTTATGTTCATTTCATCCAATTCCCTAATATAATTATGACACGTGGCAAAAAGTGTTTAAATGACCAATCACAGTAGAGAGAGAATATAGAAGACCAACTTTTATATGACCAATCATAGAAGAAAGAGAGTGTAAATACAATATATGATTGGTGGAATTGGATGAAATGGACATAAGAAAATGGACCTAAGTTTTTTCCTTATTTTTTATCTCTTTTTTAAAACAAAATATATACTAAATTCATAAACTAATTACATCTTGTATATAAAAAATAAATTATAATTACATTTATTTTGATTAAATAAAACTTATATTTATTATTTATGTAATATAATAGTAAGTATCCAATATGTAATTTCTTCAAAATATTAAATAAATAATTTTTGTTTCAAAAAACGAATAAATGATTCACGAGAAGACGGTTCAAACTCATGGCTTACATATGGCCCATTACTCAGTGGGCTTGAAAGCCTGTTAGGCGGATGGCCCATTACTCTTATGGCCCACTACGGAAAGAGCCTGGAAGAGCTAGGGCGAGCTGGTGGCTCGGTGCCACACGCCTCTGGAGCGCGTGTTTCCGCAAACGACGCCGTCGTAATGTCGTGAGTAGTGAAGAACGGACGCAACTGTTTGATCGGAGATTAAAGGCTTTTGCATCTTCTCCGTCGATCGATATGCAAGTATCCCGATGGCGAAATGTCTTTTCCTTGAAATCATACGTGATTCCCTCAACTATTGCACCGACAAATTTCTCTGCATTTCATTCCACTCCTTGTTGCTTTGAGAAGTGGAAGAATAAGTGGAACTCCGTGAGTTTCTGTTTCTCTCTCTTTTCTTCATAGAAAATCGGATCTTTTTCTTTGGTTATCTGCATTTTCGAGTTTCTATCATAAGGGGATTTGCTTTTGCTTATTGCTCTTATTCTTAATATTGTATTCTTGGCCTTCCCACCTCCCTGAGATTCATATTTTGCAGCACAAACTGGAGCCGAAGGAGAAACCATTTGGGGAAAGGGGACACCTTTCAGAGCCATAACGATGTAGGCTTTAGGGCTGTCTGTTTATCATGTTTTTATCATATTTTGGTTTATGTCGTTTCTTTTTTCCTTTTAATCACGTTGCTAGAAATAGGCTTTGAATTTTAACGGACTTAACTCATTACCAGTTACGAGGATTTTAACAATTACAATGTTTTTGCAGCATATAAAAGGAGGACAACAACCATCTAAGGTATGCTCTTCAGCATTCACTTTCGGAAATCCTCATGATTACTTGTTAATTTTGATACTGCATGAAGGAACTATGATGTGTATTTGTTATTGGAAGTAATGCATGCCTCCTGCTTAAATATTTTAGCTCTTTATTGTCAAATAAAAGGATTTAGCATGTTCTGATTTCTGAGTAAAACCTAGACTCAATCATGCAAGCCAATGCATTGTTCTTTAAGTTATGGTAGTTACTCTGTCCCTTGCAGTTCCACTTTTCCGGATCCCCTTTGTCAATCATTTTCATAATAATTTTTCCCCTTGTAGTCAACAATGTAGTTACGGAAAATGAGACCAGAGTATCTGAATTTATAGGTTCCAGACTATCTGTTTGCTTTTTGGTTGCATACAATGGGTTCTATCATCTATGTGATCTTGAAGCGAATATTTCCACATGCATCAATCTCTGGCTGTTTAGAGTTTAGACCATAATATATTTTTGCAAACTATTTCTGATGCTTCAATTCTTGGTTTCAGAGTTATGTCAAATATGTTATACGCCAAAAGCGTGCTGATGCGAAGAAAGCTTTGAAAAATATCCTTTATAGAAGTGGGTCTTCTAAATTTCCATTAGAGGTATTTTTTCAATATCTTAGTTATGTAGAGAAACCCTTTCATTTCATGTTCAGACTAATGCTATGTTGTTATTGTTGGAGCATGATAAGTAAAAGGGAATAGAATGCAAGATAGAGCTGATTTTGAAGAAAGCATTTTACACTAGTTAGGTCATAGGTGGAAGTTGGTGAATCTTACCCATAAATAGTGTTGCTTGGAGTTGGATATTCATCAAATCTTTTCCTCAAGAATAGATTGTTTTATAAACTTACTACATGTTGAGTAAAGTCCATTAATCAAAGTTGATGTTATTCAATATATAGCTATAGAGTGAGACCTCCCTGCCTGATAAGCCAAAAACAGTTTCTGTGACATCTTCTGATTTTTCCACTGACAAGATTGAGATGCGAATGAGATGACCATTATCTGATATTATTGAAGCTTTGAACACTTACATTTCAATTTCTTTCATGAATATTGTTGCGCTTGAACTTATTAGTTATTACCTTACATGTTTTCACATTTGTGCGTACTAGAAGTGCTACCTGTAAACAATCTGTGATATCTAGATGTGTTTTTTTTTTTTTTTCACTTTTACCTCGGATGTAGAGACATGGAAGCTTGAAGGAGATCAAGATTATGATTCAGATGGCTGTTACAACAAACGTCAAACAAAGTCTCGCCAGCGATCTGGAAAATCGCAAAAGAGAGCTAAGCGTGAGTTCTTTTGTGTCCATTCAGAGCATAGTCATCGCATAGTTAAAATTTTCTGAAGCTTTGATACATAGTCATTACAAACTAAGATAAGTACATTGCAGACAAGTAAATAATCTGAGTCCAGATTAAGATGTTTTTGTTCTTAAAGTTTAGCTCATGTTTACTTGCTTAACTGTTGATGCCCATTACATATACATATTCAGGAAAAATCAAAAGAGAGACTTTCTGCGAGGACTTTGATTTTGATTCCGAGACAACGTTCCAAGCAACGTTTGGTAACAAATCGTACTCCTGGTCCTTTAGAAACTCATGGGGGTCATCTTATGAGAATTCAACCTCTGGTTTTGAATGGAGGGAGCATTCACATTCAGATTGGACAAACAGCAGAAATAGAAGGTGGAGGAAAAGTGCAAGTGATGTTGAGTCTGATGATGATGATTCATGTTGTGTAGGGTCATCTTCTGATAGAACTATTCTTGGTCTGCCTCCCACAGGTCCTCTAAAGATAGAAGATGTTAAAAATGCGTAAGTGGTCCTTTCCAATGTTCCTATCTCACATAAAGAGACATATCAGCAAGGTCACTTGCAACACGTATATGTGTTACAGAATACTGATATCACTTCTTGCTCTTGTAGTTTCCGGTTATCAGCTATGAAATGGCACCCTGATAAGCATCAAGGCCCTTCTCAGGTGAGTGTGAATTATCTCTGTTTGGCCTATCTGCCTCTTAAATGCATTTATTTACAACTGATATTTATAATTTGCTTCCTTTGTTTGTTTTTGTTCTTCTTTATGGAAAGCTGTGCAATCTGATGACATTGTTGGACATTTTAACTTTACATGATTGCAGGCAGTGGCCGAAGAAAAATTCAAAGTATGTGTAAATGCGTACAAGTCATTATGCAATGTTCTCTCCCCGGCTTTGGTGGCAGTTTGGCACGTTCTTTCTTCCTTCCAACTCAATAATGAATGATGATGTCTGTCCCTCAGAGTTGGCCAAAGGTGTACCATTAAATTTAACAAACAGTTCATTTGTTTTATTCAAAACTATATAAATCAAGATTTTAGATCTCCAATGTGGAAGAGCTGATGATACAATGTGACTCTGACTGAGCTGTGTTGGGAGGAGTGAGAAAGGGTGTTGAGTTGGAGGAGAAATAGTCATTTTCATTAGATTTAGATAATTTAATATCACATCACATCAAATCATGTTCCACTCACAGGTTTCACCACCACCCATCCATTCCATGTTTTAAATTTCATGAAATGTAAATGCACTCTGTATTGTGAAGCACTTTGGGTATTTATTAGTTTTAAATGATACTTACAGTTGGAATAGATATTAAGCACAGAGGGTATCAAGGTGTGCTCACTTTAACTTTACAACTCACATGGGATAATAATATTAAAAAAATGAATGGACCCTCTCTGTCAAACTTTCATCTGCATTAAGAGGAACCAGTTGGTTGTTGTAATGGAGTAATACTAGATTGCTTCTATGTAACCTGAGGTTATATGTTTAAATTTTGAAAATAGTAGAGATAAAATTGTGTATCTAACCTTTTCTAGTGCTTCGTTTTCTTAGAAAAGTTGGTCTTTAATTATGAGTCCAAGCAGTAAAAACTAAAAAGGCATTGAAGTGTGCGCTAGACAAAATGGGTGGGTCACGAAGGAAAAGAGATCAGCATGCAATACTATAATGCCCTCTAATTGATTGTGGGTAAAAAGTTTACTTTTCTTCTAAGGTTTAATATAATTTCTGTGGTTTTAAAAATTTATGTAATATCATCAATTTTTTATTAGAGTTATTAAAGATTGAAGAATGACAGTTAGAATTAGAAAGAAACGAAGATATAGAAATAGAATCCTTTCAAACTTTGATAATTATATTGAATTAAAAAATATTTTTATGGATAGAAAGAACTCACTGAAACTGCAGTTTACATCATAAAAAGTTATTACAAAATTGGAGAGGACATGATCAGAAAATGAAGTACAATTTATTATTTTGGTTCTAAGTAATTGTATTAGTCCAATTTAATTTTTAAATTATGAAAATATCAAATTTTATGAAAAAAATTTATTTGTTACGATTTAGTCCCTAAATTTTTTTAAACCAAAACAAAGACAAATAAAATTTAACCAAAACCATAATTTACTCCAAAATGAATGTTAGAGCAAGAGAACTGGAGTGGAGGATAAATTGATTCCACAATATATATATATAGTAAAAAAAAAAAAAGAATTGAATCATGGATAGTAGAAACAATTAGCAGAAAAAGCAGAGCTAGAAACAGAGTAGAACAACAGAGGAGGAGACCATAAAGCCAAAGATGAAGATCAAGAAAGCAAAATGCAGAGCCCAATTCCTCTTGAACTTACCAAAATAGCTCTCTGGGGGTTCCTGATACTGAATTCCAAGCTCATCCTCCAACTCCATTAATGGGGTCCCACCATTATTACCACTACCACTCAACTTGGTCTTCAAATCCCTGAGTTTCTGAGTGGCCAATCCAAGGGTGAGCTTGTGGCATCGCCTCTGGTACTTGAAGCCATTGATGCATCGGAGGGTCTGTGCGAGGGAGACGTAGAAGATGAGGTGGGAGAGGGAGAGGAGGATGATGGGGATCCAGCAATGGCGGCATTGGAGACGAGGAGGAGAAGGAGAAGGAGAGTGGGTGAGGGAGAAGAGGAGAAGAGCCAAGAAGATGAAGAAAAGTTGGAAGAGTTTGTGAAGGTGCTTCTTTTGAAGGTCGATGGCTCGCTTCTTCTCTAAGGTTTTCTCGAAATGGAGTTGGATTATGGTGTTCAGAGCCTGTAAAGCTGTCTCCTTTGGGATCCCTGCTTGGGGATGACGCTGTTCTTGCTGGTGGTGGTGGTGGGGATCGTAGTCCGCCATGGATTTGCTTCCTCAAATCAGAATGGAGAAAGGAAGGAAGGGTATTGCTTCTACCAAATCCGAATTCCAAATAGAAGTAGTTTTTTAGACTTGTAGGTTTGGAGAAGAATTGAATTGAAGCACAACTGCACAAGTATCATTTTTGTCGCTTTATGCCATTATGGAAATTGCTTCCTTTTTCTTTTTAAGAAAACTGAAACTTTAAAAAATATTTTGAGTAAATCATCTTAAAAGATTAGGATTGTGTCAATTTAATCATTGAAAAATACAAATAATTAATTTAGTCCTTGAAACATGGTTTTTTGTTCCAATTTGATCCTTTTTAATTTTTTCTGTCAGTTTAATAAACGGTCAGTGACATGTAGACAAGTAATATGACGAGATAAAATACACAAAAAATAGATATGTCACATTTTCACATGTCACTGGACGTTTATTAAACTGACAGAAAAACTAAAAAAATAAATTAAAATAAAAAACTATTTTTTAAAAATTAAATTAAACATTTGTATTTTTTAAAAACTAAATTAAAACCATCATAATCTTTCAGGGAATGACATGCTCAAATATTTTTAAAATTGAGTGGATTGGTTTCCATTTTAGGCTTTCTTTAAAAAAAAATTTCGTAATCAACAAAAATTTATAGAATTATGTGAAGCATTATAAAGGCTTTGAAAGTGACAGCTAACCCACTAGCTTAAAAGGAGCCCAATCTAAAATTGGATGGGCTATGTATACCAACAAAAATGGCCTATACTATTTCTGAAACAACTCCAACATTATTTTAAATTGACAAATGAAAATTTGGATGGGCTCTGTTTCTTTGGATTTTACAGGAAGGGGAAGACAATGAAACAAAATATCAATTATATCCTTATATTTTATTGATAGATATATCCTTATGTTTTTATCTTTAATTTTATTTTTTTGTTGATTGAGATATTAGAAGTTAAGCCTTTAACTAAAAAAAGTGTACATTGGACGTTTGTTAAACAAAAAATGCAAGTTTAGGGCGTCTTTGATCTGAGTACGGATTCTCTATATTAGGAAAAATAAAATTAATGAAATATGAAAGATCAGAAATCTTCTTGATGGATTATGGACTATTCTTTTTTAATCTCTCTCCTAATATAAAGAATCCATACCCTTCTTTAGTCACATTTTAAAGTTGAAGGGGATAAGTTATAATTGGCCATTTTTTAATGACAACTTAGAACATGGATACCTAAGTTTCTTTGAAGCTTTGTTTATAATTTTGCATTAATAAATTTCATAGCAAAGATATTAATAACTTAGTTTGTACATTCCTTTAAGAAAACTACCATGGAAGTGATCATAGGTTGACCATAGAGTGGAATCAAACTATATACAGGGCTCAATTCCTTGCTTTTAGAATGATCAAAATACTCGTATCCAATGGATACTCTAAAATTTTATCCTGTAGATGTAGGTATAGATTTCGATACAAAGTCAACAAATCCGAAGACTGGTAAGGAAGTATCACCCGTACCTTATCCGCAATAGTAATTATTTTTTATACATAAGAAAGTAATATTTTTAGACTTTTTGTGTTGAGAAAATATATATTTTAGGAAAAAATGTTAAATATTGTATACATATTAAAGTAATTTTTTTAAAACATATTAAAGTAATTTAATGGTACATTTATATTTATATTTATATTTATATTTTTTATTTTTTATGATTATAGATGAAAATATTGATAAAAACAAGTTTTATATTAATAAAATAATAATTTATTTCAAAGTTTTTATGGAATGAGTTTAGGTATAGGAATTCAGCTATTTGTAGGGTTGAGAAATGAAGATTGATTTTGATATTCGCTCAAATCCGGATATGAGGATGGGAAATATATTAACATACCCAAATCCTTACATATTTTAGACCTTGAGCCATTTGTAATTACTATTAGCAACTAATTCTTTAAAAAACAAATTAAGAGGATATGTATTGTAATTAATGATTTTGAGTAGAAGTATTGTGATCTTTAAAAATAATTTTCTACATTTACTTTTGCATCTCATAAGAAGTTCTAATTTACCAATTCTTCCTTGCAATTAAAAAATTGTTTTAGCTAGTTCTTATTTTCGGAAAACTTTAGCCAAACACCTTTAAATTTCAAAATAAATAATTTTTTTAAAAATATAACTTGTTCTAAAATTTAGCCAAAAAAATTATAAAGTTCATTGAATTCAATTTAAAATAAACAGTGTGCAAGGCATTTCAAGAAGCTTTTAGTTATGCTCTTTTATTTTTTAATAATAACTAAATTTTTCCAAATTTAAAAGAAGAAAAAAGTTGAGGAGACAATTTGCTATATTATTACCTCGGGATGAAATATGTGGCCCCTCTCAACACAACACCAGCATTTAATGTTAGGATTAAACTTAGGTAAATTTTTTTATATTTTTGTTATAAGGTTTAATACAAATAAGATACGTGAAAAAAAATGTTTAAATGACCAATCACAATAGAAATAGAATATAAAAGACTACATTTTATATGATCAATCATAAAAGAGAAAGTGTGTAAATGAAATATGTGATTAAAAAAATTTTATGAGAAAAATATAAGCAACTTTATCTAAGTTTTTTTTCTTAATGTTAACCCCACAGCGGTAAAACAAGTTAAATTAACCACAAGATCTTAAAATTTACAATTACAAAACAAAAATAGCACCCAACACCTGATATGATGTTTGATATCAAAAATAATATAGTGAACAAACTTCCACTGATAACACAATAATTCTACCAACAAAGATAAGTACAGGCATGACCATCATCTCCAATTAAGGAGGACAAGAACAGAGAGTAAGCGTGTGATATATATATACTGTGAAGCAAGAGATTGGAGCTTGTTATGTCTTCATCTGCTCACATCATTTGATAATTGACTAATTCCCATAACAATGAATGAATGAATATGAATGATGGGCCCTCCTAAACATTCTAGATTTTAATTAATAATTGGCCTCAAACCTAATTATCTTGCTTAGATGCTATCTATACAAGTAATTTATATATGCAATGCAATCATTGAAATTGACACCTCAGTGCTTTTACTTTTCTTCTGCAATTTCAAATTACTGAGTCACATCATTTGGAATAGTGCATGAGATAATGACCCCAAAAACAATAGTGTATTTGGTTTTATTATTTGAGATCACACGCTTCTTCAAGTCAACATAACTATATTATAAAAGTCTAAGAAACATTCGAGGGTGGTTTTGGTTTAAAAGTGTTATGCTTGACAAGTAATTACGTGTAAAAAGAATAGTAGAATTATAGATTACCAATTTCACTAATTTTCCAAAAATGGACTATCATTACAGTTCACTATGCCTTTCTTTATTGACACAAACAAACAGATCCAACCATTTTTCCCACTATAGCATTCATGGGGTTGGCTTACAAACTTCAATTCTAAATTAACAAGCCCAAGGACTTTATTATACACACAGACAAAACTCTCTTTCTCTATGTGTGTGTGTGTAATGTGTTTCCATCATATATCATATTCATACAACAAATATGATGAACAAATCAGCCATAAACTTACAAACAAATGCAGCTACCACTGATGAGGATGAGATTGGTTTGCATTCTACCAAGAATAGAAGCAACTTTATGTATATCCTGTTCAGAGTTGACGAGTGATGACTGATGACCCAGACCCACGTTTGATAATCATTTGAACAGTGACACAAGAATTTATATTAATAAAATAATAGAGGCTCTTTTCAAATTTCAACCCATGATTTCTATTGAAGTGCTATTGGCTACCATGTGATCTCCATCATCCTTATTATCTCCTTCATTCTGGTTCATCTTCTCCTTGTCAGTTGCAGCATCCTGAGATGATGATTGTGGATCTTCTTGACCACTCATAATATGCATTAATAGCTCCTCTGCCTTCAACTGATCATTACTGTTATTGTTACTGTTACCATTACCAGAGGCAGAACCACCTGATTCCGGGGCCTTCCTAGGTTTCTTACTACTATATAGAGCATCTAGCTGGTGAAAATAAGGGCATGTCTTTGAATCCTCAGGCCTTCTCTTGTTTTTCTCCCTCATCCTCTTGAAGTATTTGTTTATGTTCTCCCATTTCTCTTTGCATCTCTTGGCACTGCGATTGTACCCAAGCTTTTTCATTGCAGAGGACATCTCTTCCCATAGAGGTCCCTTGGGTCCATTCCCATCATACTCCAAATCCATGTTTGTTCTCAATCTAATCAGAGCTTCCACTTCTTCTTTTGGCCAACGTGAGGAGCTCATTTGTATGAAATTTCCAACATCACTTCTATTTCTACCTTCTTGCAGCTTCTCCATAACACCACTACTGCCTCCATTAACATCACCAACAACATTTTCTTGCTTCTCCTTCTCCTTGTCTTTATCCTCTGGAATATTATTGATCATGTTCTGATCAGATAGAATATCATTTACTTCTACAGTGACTGAGGATGATTGTTCTGTTAGCTTCTTCAGAATGGCAAGCAAGGCAGCATCCTTAGCTGCAGCAACAGATCTTTCGTGAGCCAAAAGCTCACGCTCCCTATTAATCCGAGCTAACTCTTGCATCTTCCATGCTTCATCTCTTGCTATTCGATCTTGTTCACATTTCTCTAGCACCTCCATGAACTTCCTGTGTAAACTCTCCTGCTTCTCCACCACCTCCTTCATCAACCTCTCGAAGAACTGTGTGAGCCTCCTCTTATCACTCTTTGGAGTTGTAGTAGCTGCTTCTGCAGAATCTTTGGTATTAGAGGAAGTGGTGGAATCGCTATAATCTGCACTAGTAGGGAATCTAATAGAGCAGGGCACGGCATGTTGAACAAGAGTAGTGGGTTGTTCTTGTTCATGAGGAGGATGCGGGGTTTGAAGAGCTTCTAATTGCTCAAAGAAACGATAGGTCTTGCTATTGGGTTTCCCATAACGCCCATCTTTGGTCCTCCTGTGGTACTTGTAAATGTTCTCAAACTTCTCCTTGCATTTCTTGGCACTCCTATGATAACCTAGCTCACCTAATCTCCTGAGATCAGTACAAATTTCAATTCAATTCAATCAGTTCAGTACACTACACACAACACTTCTCAACTAATAATTAATAGATTCTATATAATGAATATTGATTCCATAAGAGTTAAGAGTACTAGTACTACTTTTTATCGGGGAAAAGGAAGACCCAAAAAAGGGAAATGAAAACTACACTTGGGGAATCATATCAGCAAAAAGTGGAAAACCAGAGTAATGGAAGAAATTTTGCGGCATTAATTCCAATAGAGAGAGAGAGAGAGAGATGGAGTGACCTTGAAATTTGTTGCCAAAGAGGAGCTTTGGGGGTTGTGTCTCTGAAGGCAACGTCCATCTCCGATCTTATCTTGAGCAACGCCATTGTCTCCTCTCGAGGCCACCGGTTGGCGGTGGAATTGCGGTCTGCCTCCTCGCCGGCGAGCCCATGATGATGGTCTTTGGGCCCATCAGAGTCCGGCCCACTACACCCTCCTCTTCCATCGTCGGGATGAATGGAAGCTCCAGAAGTTTCCGGTAAAGTGGAGAGTTGCTGAAGCATCTGTGTTGACAAAGTGTGAGAGGTTGTGGTGTGGGGGCAAAAAGAATGAATGGTGAAATTTGTGCCAAAGAGGGTAAAAAATTTGGAGGGGAGAATAGAAATGAATGAAAACGAGTTTATTGTGTAGTGGTATATGAATATGACTATGAGTATGTATTTCTATTGTACCATTATATTATTGTGGGAGGATAGGAAGGTAAAAAAAAAAAAGAGAGGATATATATATAAAAAAGAAAAGAAAAGAAAAGAAGGTGAGAATTATGATAGAGAAAGGGAAGGGAGGGAGCCCATCATGTGAATGTGATTGGGTGGTGGTGATTAACATGAGCGGCTAGTTGTGGTAGATTTGATAACATGACATTTTGAGATCAATACAAATTTCATTTACTAATAAATTTTATGAGATTTGGGAACAAGTGTTTTAGGTTTTTTCTAATTGGTTGCTAAGAAATTTATTGTCTTAAATTTAAATTTGATGAAAAATTAATAAAAATAATAAATATTAAGCGATTAATTTTTCAATAATGTGATAAATTAATTTGAATTTATGTTGAGAGAAATATAATTAGTTTTAATAAAAAAATTTATGAGAAATAAATAATAATAATAAATTTTAATATAAAAAATTTCTCTCATTAATATTGCGGCTGTATGACATTGAAGCTCTATATTTTATGTTTATCTCTTCTCATAATAATATATTATTTTCTCGTTATTGTAACTATTTGTGTTTGTTATTAGTATGACAAAACCTTTTTTGTTAGACTCAATATGGGGTCTTTTTTTTTAGTAAAAACTGTTCAATCAATCACAAATAGTAATGATTAATTTTTTTTATGGACCAAATAATATGATTAATTGACTTGGATATGAGTTTATAAGGAAGGTGACATAGTGAAATAATATATTTTCATATAAAAAATTTTATTTCGCATCTTTAATGAATATATTATTATTTAATGAGTGACACTATTATGTTAATAGATATTTAGAGATTAATTAGTTAATTATTGTAATTTTTTCGAAAATTAAAAATTATATTATGATAATTCTCGAAGGACTAAAAATTACTATAAGAAAATAAAGCACCTATTTAAATGAATTAAACGGGAATTGTTTTTAGCGGTTAACTATAGAGAATAAAAACGCGTTTAAAAGGGAGGCAAATAGCAAATTTGACTTTGGGTCTACATTAGTGGGCTAATTTTTTTAAAAAAACAAAAAAAAAAAGAATGGAAAGGGTGGCGTGGAAGATAAGGAGATGAATGAATGAAGGAGAAATGGAGGGAAATGGAAAAAGATGAGTTTGAGAGACCAATAGGGTTAAAGGAGAAGAGCCCCACACTCACAAACTCCGTCACATTATTAACCGAAATTTGTCTAAATGATAAACAGTTTGATATTATTTAAATAAAATTTAAAATTTTATAAATATAATTATTTTTATTGAAAAATTCTTCTAATAAAATCAGATACGTACAGATAAAAAAAAAAATCATCGCATTACATTACAGTTTTTTCTTCTCCACCACCGCCTTTGCCTTTTGCTTACACTTTGCTGCACTACACTACAACCATGTGCCATCACACTCTTTGGCGACGTGTCGGCAATACCCAAAATATCCTCTCCTTCTCTTTCACTTACAAAGGACCACAACTATTTAGACTAAATATTAATTTCATTGAAACTGTTCACGTGTTTAATGATTTAAGCGAAAATTAATCATATTCAAAATTGAGAAAAATTACGATTCTAGACAAAGGCTAATCCATTGAGCTAAAAAAAGATTAGATGAAGATTAATTTTGTTCGAGTTGAAAAGGACTACAAAAACAATAAAACTTTTTAATTAAATTTTAACACAGTTACATTTTTAAATCCAGACTCAAAATTTTAGTTAAAGTGGAATACCTTTTACCAGTTGATACACGACCCGGTGGTTTATTATATTTAAGAGTAAATTAGCATCTTTGTTTTCAAAAAATATAATTGTCTCAATTTAATTCTTAAAATATAAAAATGTTAAATTTAATCTATAAAAGGTGAACATACTGAATTTAATTCTTAAAAGATGTATTTTATTTTAATTTAGTTCTTAAAATATTTTTTCTCAATTATGTTAATAGAGATTTGTAGAAATTAAACTAAGACAAATAAATCAGATTAAATTGAGACAATTTGCATCTTTTAAAAATTAAATTTAATATTTCTATTTTTTATAGATTAACTTAAAACAAATTGTATATCTGATCGACCAAAATATTAATTTAGTATTAAACTTAACATGTAACGTTTAAGTTTATTGCGCAAGTTATGGCAGTAATTAACGACGTCACTCAACTCTAATAATAATTAGACTATCATGGCGGTTAAGTTGTGAATTTGATTTTTTTTTAATTTTTTATTTGGGAGTGTGTGAGGTGGAAGTCAATTTTTGTTTTTATAATATTAAAAGTGTTTTGTTGCTTTCAAAAGAAGAAGATTAAAATCAAAGTTAGAAGGGAAAACACGCGTGGGTGAGATAAGAACCAAGAGAATGACACGTGTTTTGGAGGGAAGGATTTTGCCTAACTAATTAAGATTATATATAATATAATGGAAGTCGTTATCCACAGTGAAAAAAAAAATCATCAAAGATTGAGAGGAGTTTAATGTAATGTAGAAGGGAGAAATGGGTTAAATCAAAAGCATAAATAGATGAGACAAGCCGATAAATTGGACTCATACGCCATAGAGATTAGAAAATAGACATATATACACACTTGTTCGATCAATCTAAGTTTCTGTTCACATTAATATCTATATACTTTGCTTATCTAACTTTACCTTAAATCATACAACATGATGTAAATAAAACCAACTGTTCAATAATAGTTTGAACTCACTGGTGTAACACTTTGTTTAGATTCATTTATTTATTAAACGAGTCGAACTTGAATATAAAAGTAAATTCTTTTAATTAAATGAATCAAATTTAAATATAAAAGTAAGCACGTTTATTTAAACGAATCGAGTTTGAACATCTAAAGTTCGGCTCATTTAAAAATAAAAATTAGAGATATGGAGACAAGCATTGAAGACATTTGAATTTCGTATAAGTCAAGGCAAAATAGAGTATATGAAATGTAAATTTAGTGGAATGAAAGTTGATTATAGAAATGATATGAAACTTAGAAATCATTCCATACAACAAGTTACAAGATTTAAGTATTTGAAAACGACAATACAAAATCATGGAGAAATATAGGATGACAAAAATCATAAGATCCAAGCATAATATATGATATGGAGAAAGGCTTCAAGTGTTATTTACTTATTTGTGATAGAAAAGTATCACTTAAACTTTAGGGAAAAATTTATCGGTCAGTTATAAGACCTGCTTTATTATATGGTACTGAATGTTGGGCAATAAAAAGCTAGCATGAAGACAGAATTCACAAACCCAAAGAATTTCATAAAAACATAAAAACTACAAATTCATAAATCTTGTCAAAGATCAGTGCCAAAATTTTTTAAAAAAAAAAAATAGATCTTGTCAAGGATCTAATTACACCAAGAATTAATCAAAGTTAGTGAAAGATATACTTTGATGCATGTCTCTTGAACTCAAAGAAGACAGGGAGATTTCTTCCAAGGTGTAAAATAGTAGTCAGTTTTTCTTTTGATAGATGGATGCAAAAGTGACTCCCTTAGTGTAAATTTATAGCCACTCACAAAATAATTACTCTACCTTGGGGAACCACAATCCCACTAAATTTCCTGTCATAACTACCTTGGCCTATTTCTACACATTAGACCACTTCACAAAATACATATAATTAGCGTAATAAAATATCTTTATAGAGATCAACAATTAAATAGGTTAATTATATTAAATATTCAATAGCTCATTATGTACAAATAATATTAATATGTGAGTCCACACCTACAGAAAAATGCTAACACAAAGAAGACTGTTAGAAGCTCCTGTTACATAGAGTTAACCAGATGAAAAATAACCCAATAACTAGAGGTAGAGGAAGACCAAAGAAAAATAATAAGAGAAACTATTAGAATAGATTTAACTATTAATTACATATTCATACAAATGAGTAAAGACAAAATATATTGGCGCTATAAATCCATATAGCTAACCCTACATAATGAAAAAAGACTTCGATTGTTTTTTGTTGTTGTATTATTTTATTGGAGACAATCCTGTTCGAGACACTATCGAACACTAAATATTGGCACCTCTCTCTGCAGGGATTTGACATGGATTCATCACAATGCAAAAAACTAGTCCTTATTGTATATACGAGTGCATATGTATGTGCATGTAAGTGTATCAAACAAAGTCTCATATTGAGTAGAACAAAGGATACCCTAATACATATATAATAAATTGGATGGAAATGCGCCAAGTGAAAGATGGGTCTCACGCTGAGTGCTGTTTTCTAAATATCTCTTTAGTAGAGTATCCTTAGACGCCTATCTATCGGAAAATTTACCGAGAATCCCCAATAGTCCCCCCTTCTTAGTTCGTTTTGAAGCTTACAGTGGCTTTTGTCTTTGGTATCATGCGCAATATACTTGTGCCATCTACATGGCCAGCATCAGAAACCAAAGAACTGAAGCTGCATGGTCTTGGAGGGTGGAGACTGGAGAGAATTATGATGTATAATATTCCTTATTAACTTAATGTTTAAAATTGCAGTCTACATCAGCTGATGCGGCCAAAATTTTGCATTTCCGGTCGATGCCACAACCGCATCACGCCAAAATTGCAATGTGATGCAACGATACAATGGATTTAGTATAAATGTGTTCCTACATAGATTTTATTTATTTACTTATTTATTTTCTTAATTAAATTTCTTGACCTTAACGACTATGTAGAGTGGCTTATTTTATGAATAGATGTGTCATTCAAACCATAGAAGGTGCCTCCACCTGTCATCCGTCCCTCGGACAGTAAATATAAGTAAGGTACTAATGTCCCAGTGAAAAGTTTCGTTACTGAGCGAAGTGCTCCAAGGTGCCCAGTGAATCCGTCCCTTGGACAGTAAACATAAGTAAAGTGCTAATTAAGTCCCAGTGATAAGTTTCCCTGCTGAGCAAAGTGCTTCAGGGTGCCCATTGAATCCGTCCCTTGGACAGTAAACTAAGATACCTCACTTTCCCTCTTTTAATAAGTATGAGGTAGTGGAAAGTGTGATGGGGTCATCCCCTCCCTCAGGGTCAGCGCAGTGTTGACATGAGAAGAATCACGTCAAGGTCATTCCAACTTCGCGAGGAAGCAACGCTCTTGGAATGGGTTTGACGTAGGCCAAGTGCCACCCGCGACGCCTAATTTAAACAAGGTTGGGAATGTCGTGAAGGAGTGATTTTCATCCTCCTTTCTCGGGAACAGTCTTAGAGAGTGGCTTGGTAGGATTGAGGTGAAGGTTCTTCGTGCTTAGGCATGATCGCCCTGGTAAACTAGGTTATGGTTTAATGTTAGTAAATTTATTACTGTTCTTATTGAGCTCATAACCCCCTTCTCTTAGACACGTCATTAATAATTGACACCTCATACATACGTAACCATATCCACATGCCTAATCCCACTCCCTCAACTTCATCCCACTACTGTCTCCATGTTCTCCCACTTCCTCAACCTTAGCCCATTACGTGACACCACTACCATGTCAAGAAACGTGCACGTACTACCCATGTTTTTAGGATGTAACTCATCAGCCCGTAACTGACTTATCTTACCTTCCACTATAAATAGACCCCCGTGAGACATTCAAAAGGGACGAAACTTTGGAGAGATAGAGAGAGAGAGAAATCTTCATCCAGAGGCTGCTGACATGACCTACGAGTTGACTCATCTAACTCGCAAGTTAACTGAGCTAAAATATTTTTGGTTCATTTATAAATAAGCATAAATTCTCCTAACTTAAGTGAGTAGTAATTAATTTTTTCGACTCTAATTTAACATATTAAAAAATATATATAATTAAGTATATTATTAATTTTTTATTATATATTTAAGTATAAATAAAATAATTATATATTATATTAATAAAATTTATAAATTTATAAATATATATAAAACAAAAAAACATATATATATATATATAATGCAATCCGTTGCTAAGGAGATAGATTGCATTAAATAATATAAAAAAAAAAGACAGTCTAAATTCATCTGGATCTGAGACAGATTTGAATCCATCTCAGGCCCAAACGTATTCTTACTAACAAAAAGATAAAAATGAGATGTTAAGGGAATACTTTTTAAAAAAAGAGAATTTTGGAGTTTAAAATTGCCACTCTTTTCCATACTTATTTAAATATAGAAAACAACTTTTCGTAGATTTATGTCTGCGTGGTGCTCCACTACTAATTGAGTGAAATATTTTGAATCTAATCAATGATTGGCATTATGGATTATTGCAGGTTGAATTCTTGCTATCAATTGTAGAACGAATTAGAGCAGATTCTACATAGAGCTTGAAACTGTTGAACATAATTATAACGATGTTTCGCAAATATGAGACAGAATGCATCTAAAGTCTAAACCATTTCTGAATGATTAATTTTCTAACTGATTTGAGACGAAAGCTAAAACTAAAACACGATTAAGAATTAATCACAGCACGAAAAGAACTACGAAGTTCAATAATCACAATCTGGCTTCAATAATCATTGACATAAGCATGGAAATAAGTTTGCGCCCATCGATCCAAATACTAAGCTATTTCATTCAAAGAACTCAAAGAATACACAAGCGTATTACATCCAGTCCATTGAAAACCCTAAAACTCAGAGAGAACTTAAAGAAACATCTTAAGCCCTCTCACCTCTAATTCTGCGAGCAAGTTGAATGTCCTTAGGCATAATCGTAACTCTCTTAGCATGGATTGCGCACAAATTGGTGTCTTCGAAGAGCCCTACCAAGTAGGCCTCCGCAGCCTCCTGAAGCGCAGACACGGCGCTGCTCTGGAACCTCAGATCCGTCTTGAAATCCTGAGCGATTTCTCGAACCAGACGCTGGAATGGAAGCTTGCGGATCAGAAGCTCAGTGCTCTTCTGGTACTTCCTGATCTCTCTCAGAGCCACAGTTCCAGGCCTGAAGCGATGAGGCTTCTTGACACCGCCGGTGGCCGGAGCCGATTTCCGAGCAGCCTTGGTGGCGAGCTGCTTGCGAGGAGCCTTACCGCCGGTGGATTTGCGAGCAGTTTGCTTCGTTCGGGCCATTTGTGAGAAGAAGAGTGAGAGAGAGAAAGTTGAAGCTAAAAGTAATAGTATTATGAGTTACCAACTTACTTGCGATTGCGTGAATTGCGGATATGAATTTGGGGATTTTATAGTTGAGATTTGGGGCGGAGGGTGAAATTTTGGAGATTGGGTTTGGCGGGAGAGAAGAAGCGTTTGGGGTTTGGAGCTTTGAATAGGAACCGTGGATTAAGAATAGATTGGACGGTCACGATTTCACTATGAGGGTGCACGCGGATTGCCATTCTCTTTTAACTTTTAAAATTTGGGTTTGCCTCTTTCAACAAAACGTAATTCAACTTGAATGGAGGAGCCGAGGAGGGAACATAAATGAATGAAACTTTTGGGCGCCTAGCACTCTTCTTATTTATTTTGTAAATTTTCGGACAGAAATTTCATTTTGGTCATTCACTTTTAACATATTCTTAATTTAGTTCATATGTTCAGTATTAGTTTAATTTCCACATTGGTAATTATTATCAATTTGGTCCATCTATTATCTAACTATTAAAATAATTAATATAATATAAACATAAATAATTAAATATATTATTTAGTGTACACGCTTATATGTACATTTAAGTGATACATTTACATGATGAATACCCATCTCTATAAAATATTTACTAATAGTAAATTTATGCTAATGTGAATATTTTAATTTATTTTAAACTAAAAAAATGATAATAATAAATTTGAAAGTGGAGGAATGTATAATTAGAGCACGCTCGGTATAAATGCACAAATGTAAAATATTGTAAAGAAAATACTGTAGAATAAAAGAAAGCACGGTAAAAAAAAGCGAGAAGATAGATAGAGAGAAAAAAAGTATGATAAAAAATGTGTTTGCCTGTTTGGTATGTATAAAATATGATGTAAAATTTTTTTGAGAAAAGTAAAACACTATGGGCATGTTCTTTTACAAGAAATGTCAAATAAAATGGAAATGAAAATGAAAATGGTGGGCCCCCACTAACTTTTTTATTTTTTTATTTTCATCAACTTTAAAAATAAATAAAAATATCTATTATACTCCTTTGATTTGACATAGTTTGACACAATTATAACATTTTTTTCTTTTTATTATTTTAATATAAGGGGTAAAATGGTCATTTTAATACATTCCCTTTCCATTTTCATTACCAAACTTTTACTACTAAACACATCAAATGCATTCCGTTTCCATTTCTATTTCTGCCTAATGAACGTGCCCTATGATTTAACTGTGCTGCAAGGGAAAGGGAGAAGGCCCCACCCACTTTTTACTCTTTGGTTTCATGTACGGAATATATATATAATGTCTATTATATCATTTGATTTGACACAATCATAACTTTTTTTTTCTTTTTATTATTTTAATATAAAGAGTAAAGTGATAATTTTGATACATTCTCATTCTATTTTCATTCTCAAACTTTTACTAACAAACACAATAAATATATTCATTTTCATTTCTGCGTAAAGATATCTTAAATTTATAAATAAATTTATAAATGTGTTTTTGAATTCAATATCATGACATTTGTAAGTATTACTTTGAGAAGTAGTATTGTTTGCTACTTCATATTTCTTCTCAATAATCTTGAACACATGGCTTTGTGGTTTCAGTAACTCTGTTCCTTTATTCAATATATTTCATCTTTTCACTAAAAAAATCAATATGTTAAGATTAATACAAGCTCATAATATTTAAATTACTCATAAAATAGTCGCTAATCACATTGTTCAATATTAATTTGGTTAAAGATGAATGATCATTACCATTTAACCACGATTCGAAATCGAGGACACGAGATTTACGTTGTGTTGGAGAACTGTTTATAGATGTAGTGAAATGTATTTTCCAATATTGATGAATTAAATTAAGGAGGTTTCCAACAAAATTAAGTTAAAAGAAATGGAGTTAGGTAATGTGGTTCCCTAGGAAGAATTCACTACAACCTTACTTGCTTCCATAATCATATATGGGAGTCCAAGTTTCATGTTTGCTTTTTCTTACAATCTTTAACACAAATACAGAGTAGAGGCAATATGTGTTAACCATCACAACTCAAGTAAGAACTGGTTTTTTCAAGGGAAAGGAAACTACCATGATTTCACTGGCATCAGAAAAATCAATTTATGATCATATCCTCACCTCCTATTTCCTTCTCTCTCTCCATACTTCGAGTTGGATTGTGATTTTCATCTTCCTCCAACTTTCAGTTGGAGTTTATGTGCGCAAACGGACTCAAATATAATGATTTTTTTCCATACATATTGACATTAATGTTCCAAGAGCGAAAATTTCTTCAAATATGCAATTTAGGAAAAGTGATCCGAAAAATTAAAAAGAACCACAATCACTCCCTTGCTACAAACAACCCTACAAACAACAAATTTCTGCCCGCCTCATCCAGAGGGCCACACAAAATATCTGACAATCAAGCTCAGGATACACCCTCTTTCAAACTTCATCTTCCTACCTCACCTCTTACCATGACAACAAAGTTAATCTTACATGACACAAACACCAACAACAACCAAATCGAAATATAACTCACCATAAAACTGTCTTTCAGATTTAGAAGCACTTCCTGTGCACAATGGATGGACCAGACTCATCATATTCACCCTTGGATATCCACATCTGCGGAACCACAACATTTTGAGTTCAATCAGAAAAACGTAAATTGTTTATATATATATATAGAGAGAGAGATTAAGGAGAAGATAATCACCTGCTGGAAGGTGCTCAGGGAAGCAAGAATTGATCCTCCAATCCAGACACTGTACTTTCTCTCTGGTGGAGCCACAACCTTAATCTTCATGCTGCTAGGAGCAAGAGCAGTGATCTCCTTGCTCATCCTGTCTGCGATACCAGGGAACATAGTTGACCCTCCGCTGAGAACAATGTTTCCATACAGATCCTTTCTGATATCCACATCACACTTCATGATAGAGTTGTAGGTGGTCTCGTGAATTCCAGCAGCTTCCATTCCAATCATAGATGGCTGGAAAAGAACTTCTGGGCAACGGAATCTCTCAGCTCCAATTGTTATAACTTGTCCATCAGGAAGTTCATAGTTTTTCTCAACTGAAGAGCTGCTCTTTGCAGTCTCAAGTTCTTGCTCATAATCTAGGGCAACATATGCAAGCTTCTCCTTCATGTCACGGACAATTTCCCGCTCGGCAGAGGTGGTGAACATATACCCTCTTTCAGTGAGGATCTTCATCAAAGAATCAGTTAAATCGCGACCAGCAAGATCCAAACGGAGGATGGCATGTGGGAGTGCATACCCCTCATAGATTGGCACAGTGTGACTCACACCATCACCAGAGTCCAAAACAATACCTGTTTCAAAAAATAAAAATAATGATTCAGGGAGAGAATGATGTGATAACAATAGTAGGCAGTAGATTGTAGAAAGAAATTGATTCAAGGTGAGAATGATGCAATAATAGAAGTATGAGTTAAGACAGTAGATACGAACCAGTTGTACGGCCACTGGCATATAAGGACAGAACAGCCTGGATGGCCACATACATGGCAGGTACATTGAAGGTCTCAAACATGATTTGGGTCATCTTTTCTCTGTTGGCCTTTGGGTTGAGAGGGGCCTCAGTCAAAAGTACTGGGTGCTCCTCAGGAGCAACCCGCAGTTCATTGTAAAATGTGTGATGCCAGATCTTCTCCATGTCATCCCAGTTGCTGACTATACCGTGCTCAATAGGGTACTTCAAAGTTAGAATACCTCTTTTTGATTGGGCTTCATCACCAACATAGGCGTCTTTTTGGCCCATACCAACCATGACACCGGTATGGCGAGGCCGGCCAACAATACTGGGAAACACAGCCCTAGGAGCATCATCACCAGCAAATCCAGCCTGCACAGAGACCATATTAGAAAAAATGGTGCACTCATGATTCATGAAATCAAGACTCAGCTGTGCATGTACATTAGAACATAAAGCTACTAACCTTCACCATTCCAGTTCCATTGTCACAAACAAGGGGTTGAATATCCTCACCGTCGGCCATTTTTTATTAAGCTGCAAAAATTTAATGGAGCAATGAAATACTGTATCAAGATTAACACCACCATAAGGGCAACCTTCCAACCACAATCTTTGGAGACTAGTACTACTATTTAATACTCACTTTTATATTAGATACAGCATAAGTCAATTGCACAATATTTACACACAGCTGAACAAGAAAAAAGCAGGGACGTAACAAGATTGAGTACCATACAATCAATTTGATCAAATACAACATTAAATAAGTGATATATAGTCAGCGAAAAATAAGTGTATGTATCAGACTTCTACTGCTGTTCTTTACAGAAAAGAATGGATGTAGAGATGTAAATTGATAAACAAAGAAAATTATTGCATATGCAACATATAAGTTTCTTTACACGATATACTAGAAACTGACATTTTCCCCTGCCGCAGGAGTCAGGGATATTATGATATTAAACTCTTCAATCAGGTGCTACATAAAAACAAGCTCGATGAACAAGTACCATCGAGCATTCCCACATAAACATCAGATCAGACCATCCAAGCATCGAACATTAACAGTGAATAAAAGATCGTCCGTGCTACGAAACGATCGCCGGGACGGGACACAACAGCCATTTTGACCATAAAACAAAGTCCTACTTGACAAGATCCTAGATCTCAGCTCTAGTTGACCAGATACAATCGATAAGCACCGTCAATCCGTAGATCGACTACATATAATCCACAATCGAAATCCATTTGAGCAATCAAGGCATGCGATTCACAATGATCAACAAAAATTCCAGATATAGTGATACGGAATCTCACAAAGAAACGTGCATAAAGCATAAACAAACAAATCGAAGGAGAAACACTCCAGATGGACAGTCTCATCGGAACAATCGGCAAAAAAACAAACACATTCCACACCAGTTTATCATTCAAACCTAAAATGCTGTAAAAAAAGATACGATCTAAAATCAAGAGAAAACGATTCCGAAATGCTTACCTAGAAGTAGAGAGGGGAATCGGAAATAGTAGGAAGGCGATGAAGAATAACCAAGCCAACCTCCAAAGAAGACGAAGGCTTGGTTTGGGCGATTCTCTTTCTGTGTGGACAGCTTCGTAGGGGTTTGAGGCGTAGCCACTGAGAACGAGAATGGGAGGGTCTAGAAGAGAGGAGTGGTATATATATAGAGAGAGAGAGAATAGGGTGCGTGGAAATAGTGAAAAATGGATTGGGACCTAAAATTAAGAAATTTTAAGGACGAAAAGAGGAATCATTTCCACCACGAGAAAGGATAGAGTGACCTGGATGACAGCCTTTCCTTCTTCCCACGTTCTTCTCTCCATCCCACCCTCTCTTCCTCTATTTTAATTTTTCAACACATTAATAATTTAATATCATCATTTAAAATTAGGACAATCCCTAATCATCTACTAATATTCCTGAAAAAGAATAAATGTATCATTAACTTTAGGGAAAAAATAGTCAATAATACCCTCATTTCTTGGGATAAAAGTCTACTACTAAAAGAATGAATAATACTGAATGTTTAGTATTATTTATCATTTATTAATATTAATAGAGATTTACTCTGAATTAATTAAAATTTAAATTTTTATTAATATTAATAAATAACAATTAACAAATAGGGTATAAAATTTAATACTCTCCTAGCCTTAAATATTGTTCCATTTCTTAAAAGATAAAATAAAATTTACAATTGAACATATTTTTATCAAAATAATGAAATATGGTTATATTTAGTTTATTATTTATATAATTAAATATATATTTAACTACTATAAAATTTTAGGTTCTAAAAAAACTAATATAAAATTTTATTACAAAATTAAAATAAAATTAATTTATTATTTGTAACTCAAAATAAATAATGACAAAATTTTTAAAATATTTTTAATGAATTATAATTTTTTAAAAATTAATAATATTATTGATATTTTACTCAAAATTGGAAAATTGGAAAAATTGTAAATTTCTTAATCTTTTAAGGAGATAAGTATAAATTTTCAAAACAAGAGAGAAAGAAAGTATAATTTTGACATCTCTCAATATATGAAAGTGTAATTTACTTTAGTGTTTTATGAGGTAATATTAATTAGTACCCTTAAAATAGTGATTAAGAAAATATTTTAACCAATATATCCTAAGAATAACAATTAACATGACTCTTTGTTTTAAAAGCAAAATAAATAAAGAAAGCTGAGCTTTCATTTGTAAATGATATGCTCTAAAAATTTGGCTTTTCATTCTTGTGGTTTTTTTTCCCTTCATTATATTATATGGGAAACAATAATATATTTATAAAATGTGTGGGATGGCTCAAGTTGATAATGTGAAACGAAACTAATTTTGGTTTGCCTTTAAAAGCGTGCACGTGCTCTAGGTACAGGCATGTCCATGACCATGGTCCAAGAATGCTGATGTAAAAAAAAAATTTATAGCATAGAAAACTATTTATGTTAAATACACTTTAAAAAATATATTTAAAGTTAGTGATTGAATTTTTGATATTTGATTAAAATTGAATGATTAGCTTTAGTATTGAAATGGTGTTCATTGGGTCTCACTTACTGTTTTTATTTTTTTATTTTTATCAATTTTTTTAAAAAAAATACAAAATATCTATTATACTCATTTAATTTGACATTATTTGACATAATTATAACCTTCTTTTCTTTTTATTATTTTAATATAAGGGGTAAAATGGTCATTTTAATACATTTCCATTTCATTTCCATTACCAAACTTTTACTATTAACACATCAAATACATTCTGTTTTCATTTTCATTTCTATTTCTGCCTAATGAACATGCTCTTAGTATTGAACCATACCCTTGGGTTGAATGTGATGTAGTTGAAGACTTGAATGGTAGTTGGTCAGATTGGCAAATGGATTTGTATATACATATGCATTATGCAAAGTGATTTAAGATTGAATAAAACAAAATGTACACGTTTTGTTGAAATTTTACAGAGAAATCCACATTTTAGAATTTTAAGCTTTTTAAATCATAAATTTTTACTTCCTCTCCCACTGTATGGTTTGATTATTCACACAATTTGCAATGGAATTACTGTGTGAACACAAGGCAATGGTCAAAGGAGAAGCGATTGGAAAAGCAAAATAAAGTGAATTCCACGCAAAGATTTCATTATGACGATAGCTTGAGTATATATAACTTACAGCATACAAATGGCATACATATATGTTAGGTGAAGAGTTTCATTGGTGTATGGTGTTTGGTTGGTATATCAATAATTCATCAATATCCACTCTTTTTTTTTTGGTACAATATCCACTCATTTTATTCATGATTATATTCTCCCCTCCGTTTTTTTCTTTTTACTAGTCAGAGTTGCAAATTCGAGGATTAAATAGTATTTTTATTAAATTTAAGGACTAAATAATTGACATGATTACAAATTCAGAAACTAAATAATATTTTACAACTTAAAAAACTCAATTAAGTATCAATTGTCCTAGTCCTCGTAATTTTATATATATCTATGTGAGAGAGAGAGATAAAAGGGATGGGGGCAGAGAAAGGTGTCCCTTCAACGACAAGCACATACTGATATGTTTGCACTTTAAATATTGTGTTGGAACAGATCACAGATGGCATTACGCATTATGCATTAATAGTGTCTAAAAAGCTTGGATCATTCTTCCAAACATGCAAGTGTGGATTCATCATTACTCCATCTTCTATTAATATTGACACCAAAACCTAGTTGTCATCATCACTCTTCTTCTTCTTCTTCACCATTTCCAGAAAAACATTTGAACCACACTTGTCCCTTCGCATTCAATCTGCAAATCGTCCGAGATGAGATGAATGCCACTTTTTGCATATACACAAAAAATCACACGCCCACAAGAAGAAGAAGAAGAAAATTAAATTAAAGATCATTACAATTTTGAAACAGAATATCAAATTAATTAAAGAAGGTATATAGATCTTGACATCCAGTGAAATTCTCAGGGAACTTGCAAGTTCCAGATTCAACAGTGTAGGCTCTCGCGAATTTTGCTCCACTCGTAGCTAGCCAACCTCTTCTTGTCGGAGTAAGTTATCATTTTAGTCCCTCAAATATATAATAGATCTCAATTTAATCCTTAAAAATAAGACATGTGTCAATTTAAATTCTTGAAAGATATATTTTGTCTCAATTTAATCCTCAAACAGATGATGAAGTGGAGAAGACCTTGTTGGCTTTACTTTACTCTTGCTTCAGATTCTCTTGCCTGATGGGCTTGGGCTTGAACTTGGGCCTGGGCCTTAATCACAGGCAACTTAGTAGTCACACTAGGTGATGACGATGTGATCACAAAGAAATATTTGATACTATAGGCTTTGCATGCACATACGTGCATGCAATTTATTCTTTTTTTTAAAGAATTTTATATAAAATAATAATGATATTTTAAAATAATATCAAATTATAATATTTAATATTTTTTAAAAAAAATTTAAAAAAAAATTGTTATATTTTTAGATGAAGCAATGAGAGTGTACTTCTCCACTTTTTTAGTAACTACTCATAGTGTATGTATGTTAGAGTAGTTATTTTTTTGGTATCACACTTTACTTTTATGACACCAAAAATTTCAAAACCATATATACATATATATATATATATATATATATATATATATATATATATATATATATATATATATATATATATATATATGAATGAACGAAGGTGATAATGTGTAATTAAAGGTTGAGGTGGGCCCATATGGGTTATAATTTTAGGACCCACTTGAAAATCTCAATGTGTGATTCATATTTCTTTATGTTTAGTATAAGTGTTTATCCGTTCGGTTCAGTTTGTACACTTTTTTAATCAAACCAATTTCATTAGATTGTGAGAAAATTGATCCAAACCATTCACTAAATGGTCAGTTTTCTATGTTTTAAAAAAACTTTGAAAAATATATTTATCAATATAAAGAGTACATTTTATATTTATGAAACTGTCAAACAGAAATTTATAAATACTATGTAAGGATTAAAGAGTAAAAATTGAAATTAAAAATATTAAAATAATTCAATTCGATTTAGATGACATTCATACTCATTCATAAATCGAATATATGAAATCGATTTTCATCCAATTGATCCAAAGTTTAATTGGTTTTGATCAATTTACCCTAAATACTACTGCATAATATATATATTTTATGGGTTTATTTTGGAGGACAAATTTGTAAATGATTGCATATGTTGAGGTTGAGAATATGGGCATTTTAGAATTGCTGTGGGCTCAAACATCATATTATATAAAGCATCTCAATTTGTGAATTCAAATAAGTGTGGCCCAAACTAAACACCACAAACTTGAAAGTAATATTATATACTGAGCATATTAAAGGCACTGCCTACATACTAAGCAAAAAGATAGAGCATATGCTCATATATATAAAAAAAAGATCCAAAAGGCTCATTAATTAAGGACTCCGTGTCATCACCTCATTTTAACACACGTCAAACTAAATTAAAATTTTAATTTATAAATAATTTTTTTTATTATAATTTCATCTAAATAATTAATAATAGATGTAAATATGACTATCAATATGATCTCCACTGTAATCCCTTTACTTTTTTAATGCCACATAGAAATATAATTGTAGTAAAATTGATAAAATAATATAATTAAATATATGATTTGACATTACACTTAATGTTGGAGGCCACGCGAATAATCACATTAACATCTTTGCTGATAATTATTTAAATGAAGTTGGGACGAAGAACAAAATTGTTTACAAATAGAAAGTTTAGAGACAAAAAAAAAATCCTATGATTTGGAGATAAAAAAGTACTTTTGTCTTTTAACATATTCATATTTAAGAATGGATCTAGTGTTAAATTCTTCTGTAATTAAGTATATTACACCGTCTCTAAAAAGACAAAAGAGTCTAACACCAAATCTACTCTCTTCATAATTAATGTGCTTATAATTCCATGATCCACCAATCTTCTTCGCATTAGATTTTAGTGGTGAAAAATTGTATAATTACAGTTTTCTGTTTTTGGTTAGCATACTATAAAGTTGCATCACTATATAATTCCTAAAAGTAGAGAACATTTTGACATGGTATTTGATAGTTTTGGTTGAAAATATATGGGATATAATCCTAGCTACATTATTCTATTTGGACCCAGACTTGACAATATGTGATTCTGATTTTTTTCCCCCCTATTGAAAGTGGAATTAAAAAACACGAGAAAGAAAAATAAAAGTAATGAAAATCCAGAAAATTTTATTTTATTCCAGTAGCTAGCTAGTATGTGGCTGTTATAAAAAGAGATTAACCATAAATTAGTTGCAGCCGCCATTACTTCAACCTGCCCCCTCTTGGATAAGCTGAATGGCAACATTCATATTTTATAACACCCCCAAAAGTTGAGCCATTATAATGATTTTTTTAATTAACTTTTTGGGTTTATTTTAAGTCACAGATGAAATAAAAAAGCAGTTAAAAACACATTTTATCTCTCTAAATATTGGATCAATTTCGAATTTCATCCTTAATTTTTTTTTATTAATTTTATTTCAAAAATTATTAATAACTATCGATTTTGTCGTAATGAGACCTTAATGCCATCTAAATTACCAAAAACAAAGACATAACACTATACGTAATATTAATGATTCATCATCACTCATAACCACAACAAAACGACATGATTTCTCCTTTTATTTCTTATTAAATGAAAAACTAATATCGTTTTATGCATGTGATGAGTCAGTATTAATACGAAGAAGTTAATATTGACGTCATTTTGAGTGTGAGTCAACATACAACTAATAATATCATAGTAATCTATCCGATTAGGGTTATTAGTGTTACCGTGACTAAACTCATTACGGGTCGTATTGCTATAAAGGCACCTTCAATCCTCTCATCTAACTTTAAACACAACAACAACAATAACTCATAACTCACATGATCGAGCAGACTATTGCCCATAGCAACCTTAGTTCCTTCTCAGTGACCATCCATACCCCTGCAGACTCTCTTCAACCTAATAGCCACCACAATGCCCTTTTCAAATTACGTAGACTTTAATCCATTATTTGAATATATATGGACACTTGGATCCTCACTCAGGGAAAGTCCTTTATTCCTTAGGGCACGTTTGATAAGTAAAAAGGGAAAGGGAGAGGGAAAGGAAAAGGGAATGTGTTTGATGTGTTTGGTAGTAAAAATTTAGAATGGAAATGGAATGGTAATGTATTAAAATTACCACTTTACCCCTTATATTAAAATAATAAAAAGAAAAGAAGGGTAGAATTGTGTCAAATCAAATGGTATAATAGACTTTTTTTAAAAAAAAATATGTCAAAGAAAAAAAAAAGTAAAAGTAGATAGAGGCCGATTTTCCATTCCCTCGTTGTATCCAGCAACCGAACGTGACATTAGATCTATTTGACCAAAATTAGATTTATCAACAATATTAATATTATATCTGTGATGTCATGTCATTTACCGCCAATAATTGAGACGATGTTAGATGTTAAGACGAAAACGAATATCAAATTTTTTGGAAACAACAATACAAATTAAAATTAAAATTAAAAATTAATATAAAGTTTAACAACATAAGATGTGTTTAATCCTATTAAGTTTGAATTTGATAATGTTGTCACCAGATAAGGCTGAAAATTTTATTATAATAACGCATGTGATTGCGGAGGAGGCAACCAAATTGCAGATATTTTGTATGTTAGCAAACAAATAATTTCAGCCGTGAATTTAATTTGGAATTGGTTTTCTTTCCCTAATCCTTCTCTCTCTCTCTTCCATTATGAGCATATTATTATTGTTTTGAATTTTGATCGATCCCTCTGATTTGCAATAACATCCTCACAATCTGCTTTTAATTCTATTCTTCTGCTTCACCCATTCACCCATTCATTCATTCATCCATCCATCACTTTCCCACTCTCTCACACACACACACACATAGTATGCTATTCAGTGCTCCCAAATGAGACAACTCGTATGTGAGAGTACTATGTTACTATATGTTTCCCTCTTTACTACTTCTACCTATTGTTTCATTTGCTATTCATATTAGTGCCTTTCTGTCTCAGCTTCCATTCATTATATATATATGCTCTGTTGACTCGATAAAGTACCATACACCACTTTATAATAATTTATTATTTCATTTCCCTTCTTGATTTCCTCATGTGGGTGCATCATGATATTATTATTATCATTCACATGCCACTTCATATTTTTGCATATTTTTATTTGTCTTCACACTCCATATATATATAAAACAGTCTCATTGACGAAGACTTCTAGTGATTGTCTTCTCATCAACACTCTTAATTATTAGTTGACCCATCAAGCTTATTATTCAATATTAAACATACACTAAAACATATCATTTTGGTCCCTCGTAGATCAAAACGTTGTCAATTGAGTCCCTTACATATTAAAATGTTTTCAATGTATATAGTCCCCTATACAGATTTTTATTGTCAATTTGATCCTTCGGTTAGCCAAAATGTTTAAATGTTTGACATAGTTAATGATGTGTGTAGTTAACTGACAACTAAGCAAATTAATCCAAGTTTCATATTATTTTTTTCATAAATTTGCCTGTTTAACAATTAACTACACACATTATCAACTCTATTAAGTACTTTTACGTTTAACTAACCGAGGGACCAAATTGATAATATTTTGATTTATGAAGGACCAAAAATTGACGTAGGACACGAATCTGTGGAAATGTGAGGAAGTAAAATAATGCTGTTTTAGTCATTACACATAACAAATTTAAATTCTTAAGGCAACTACTTATAGCTTATTACAACATTGTATTAATTAACTCAAAAGAATTAATGCAGCATATATATATAATTTGTACACTTAGGGGTAAGAAACATAACGTAACAAATTAATTAATTACTCCAATTTCTAATCACTTGCCTATGATCCATCCATCTATCTACCTATATTCGCGGACCACACCTTCTGGTTCGAGCGGCGCAATAATCCTAACCATGGTCTCCACTTGCGACGAGCCACCCTGAGCCTGTGACGTCGTCGTAATACCGCCACTGCTGGCACACCCAACGATCTTCTCACAAGTGTGTATGAGACAGTGCCTACACTTGGGACAGGAAGAGTGCGAATTGAGCCACTTGTCAATGCATCGCACGTGGAAGCCGTGGTTGCACTTTGGGAGGATTCGAAGCCTATCTCCGTTGGAAAAATCGCACAAGCATATGGCGCACTCTGTGTCGTCCAAGCCAGGGAGTTTCTGGTCATACGTGATGGTGGGGAAGGTCTTGAGGGCCTTCTTCTTCACCCCCGTGTTGGCCGCCGCCGGACGATGTGGGACTAATGATGGAGGGTTGGACGTTGATGATGAAGTTATGTTGGAGCATCTTAAGGCACACCTTATGATGGAGTTTAGGCCCAGAGAGCAAATCAGGGCACATAACAGGACAGAGAGGACCATTACTACGTTTGTGTCAAAATTGGAATCCCCAAGGTAGGACGAGGAAGAGGAAGTGGTTGAGTTGAGGGGGTTGTGGAAGAGGAGTTTTCTTGAGTGGAAGTGGTCAGGAAGAAGAAGAACAAGGGAAGAAGAAGAAGCAAACATGATTGGAATTTGTTTGATGATGAGGAGTTGGTTAATTAGATCGAAGGGAGAATTACAAGTTGAGGGAATTGTGGGTTATGTATGTGTGTGTATATATATATATATATAGGAGGAGGAGGAGGGTTAATACTTAACATATGGTGAATTTATTACAAGTAATAAATTAAATGGTATTGTGTTTGTCGTTGGTGGTGGTTAGAGATAGATTTGGAAGCAGATGGATGATCTACTGAGTGTGTGTGTGTCTTATTTTGCATATAATTGACTTTGTAATGAGAGAGATGGCATGGGGCTGGGGTGGGGTCTCCAGAAATTTTTTCTGTTTTATCATAGTATCAACCGTTCAACACTGTGATCATTTTTTTTCATTCACTTGTAAATACCTAAAGAATAGGACAGTTGCCTCGAAGATTTAAAAGTATTTTATATTTAAAGTTTGGGATCAAACCTCCAATATTTTATTAAAGATAGATGAGTCCCTCCCTCTCAATCACACCCCCTAATATTATTTGGAGATATTTTTTATAACTAAAAGTTTAGGTAGATGTAAACACCAGTATTCCACTAGAGTCAAAGAATACTTTCCAAACTTTTTTGAGGATTTATAATAAGATTTATATATCACCCACCAATAAAACTCTCACATCGGTTATAGGATTCAAACCTTATCCTTATGAAGTAAGAGTCCAAAACATTAAACAACTATACCACTCCTCATCAACATTTAAATGCGAAGGTGCGACCCATTCTATCTCTTCTCTTAGTCCGACTTGTATAACAATGGATCAGAATTCTGTCATTATGTATGGACCAATAAATGAATATCTATTAAAAAACCTTACATGATAAATAAAATAAAACAAAGTATTAGAATCCCACTTTACATGCAGTAGAATGTGCCACGTGGCAGGTGAGTGATCATGCTATTGCTAGAAGAAGGGAAGGGACCCACAATGCGAAGAAGGAACTTGGAAGCTTCGTAATGTTGATGGAGATTGCTTTCCAGGTTGATTCATCATCGCATTCACAAAGCTTGAGTTGAGCCAACTTGGCTTCTCTATCTTTTGCCCCTAGGAAAGAGCTCACACCCAACATTTTCTTTAATATCAGATTTCACTTTTCTTTTCTTTTTTTGAATTAACTAATTAAAATATAAAACTCCATCTCCACAATAATCTTATCATGTCAATCAGATCAAGGTTGAGTCATTTAATCTTGTAAAGTGTAGTATACAAGTGAAAGAAGATCGTATATATAATTTAATACTGGCTTTTGACCCATTTCTACTACAAAATAAAATCGTATACAAGTTAATCTTGTAAAGTGTAGTATATAAGTCAAATTATTCAAGTACTCAATTTCCATTAAACAAAGTTTCGAGTTTGAATCTTGTGTATAAAAGAATTTGCTCGATTAATTTGTTGTATAATTGTGAAACATTATCCTTTTGGTAGTGTAGATTGAAATGGTCCAAAATATCCGAATCGTTTGCGATCTTGGAAACAAGCAAGTAGTTAGATTAGAATCTGTTTTGGGGATATGGGAATTGTGGCTACCAATTAAAGTAGCACTGTGGTATATATATGATAAGGAAATATCCAATTGGCAAAATGTTTTAAGCTCAAAAATTGATCCGCAATCTGATTCTGTCTATCAAGTATGAAATACATATATGAGCACTTTTCGGCTTTCAAAACGGACTAGCATTTGTGTTACACAGATTTATATAATATAAACTTAATGAAAAAGAAAGGTAGGTGGAGACAAATTAAGGGTTTTTGTCTCTTTTTTTGATTTTTTTTCTTTTTTGGTTTGAACAACGAATTGGAGTGTAGCAACTAGAAATTGTCCTAGTGAAGAAAGAAGAGGATAGAGAGGGAGAGGATATATAGATCACTTTCATCTCTTTTTTTGTCAACTCGGCTTTTACTTTGATTAATTCGAACATGACTTATGTCATGTATTTGAGTATGATAGAAGAATCTCCTGATTAGAATAACTACATCACAAAATCTCAATTTTAAAATTTTTTTTAAGTGATACTAAATCAATTACCATTTGAACCAATAACTCTTAATTTGCTCCCTCGTCTTTATTAATGCAATGCTTTTTTGCTTTTTTTTGTTTTAAGCTTTATGCCTTTAAGTAGGTGTAAGGTGTACTACTACTAGATCTACATGTACCCTTTTTCTCTTGGATCCATATCTTGTTGGGTTGGATCTCACTATAGTTGTTTTATTGGGGGGTCCACTTTAAGGTTTGGATAAGAGAAAGAGACAGGGTTTGTGGTTTTTAATGTTGTAGTTATAGTATAGACTTAGTAGTGGTGGCATAGTACTCATAATTATAGTATAAATGTCATTTATGTTTCATTTAAAATTTATTTTATTTTCTTACTAATATTTTAAGAATCAATTGAATCAGACGGTTCAATAGGTTGAATTTGTTATCGTCCAAATAATCGTTTGGTTCATATTAAAGATTTGAATGAATAATCAAATCAATAAAAACAACTTAAAATTAGCTGATATGAATAAAAATCACGAATCGGCCAAATCAAAATTTTGAGCGACGGATGAATTTGAAAAGAAAAATTGACAAAAATGTTTGGATTGGATTTGAAAACCAATTGGATAAAATTTTATATAAACTAAAGTTAAAAACAAAGCTCGATCAAAAATCGAAAGTCCAGAAATCTGTGTAACATATACACTTCAGTTTGGCTAGACTCCAATCACACCAAAGAAATAGAATTTTATATTTTCAAATCTATATATTGTATTTAACTAAAAACATAAAAAGATAGAATTTATATATATATATATTAATAAAAAATATAAAACAATTTATAAAAGATGATTTGAACTTTAGTTTTTTAAATTAAAAAAACACTTAAAAGTGTTTTGATTAATATATATATATATACCAAAACAATATACTAATTAACATAAATTTATAAAACAATTTAAAAAAACAAAATGATATATTCAGGACCTTAATTTCTAACTCTTTCGAACTTCCTCACTTATTACTCTCTACTTTCTCATCTCTCATATGTCATATTTAATTTCACACTTATACTATATTATATAATCCGAGAGACTATATGTGTGTGTATATATATATATATATATAACTAATTAAATTCAGCAAGTGAATATATATATATATATATATATTATAAATGCCCAATTTATGGATGGCGCACACCCAAAGAGTGTCCACTAGGTGCCCTTTTCATTTGCTTACAAGCTCCAATGGAACCAAAGGGCCAGAGTGTGCATTGAGCACACATAATAAGACATTAATAAATATTTATATATGTTTATTAAACAAATGTCAATGACATTAAACAAACGAAAAAAGAGTCATATATATATATATTATTTGATTGAAAACTGAAAAGTGAGATAGAATTGAGTAACTTGGGATAACTTTTGAGTTAAAACATAGAAATATTGAAAGTTGGACTGTGGGAGTAGTGTTTGTTGATAAAATTGATAAGGTTGAAAATGAAATGGCAAATCAAATAGAAGATATACGTAGGCAGAAGAAAACAAATAAAAATTGATAAGGAGACTAAAGAGAAAATTAAAGTCACTTAGCACGTAAATGAATGGCTTCAAAAGTACTCACTCCACCACACCATACTCTAGCCATTGTGATTTGGAAGTTGGAAATTGGAATTACTCATTACTAGAGAGGGAGGGGCAATAAAAGCATATGAAGGAAGCATGAAAATGGAAGTGTATGGATGGGAGTTTTTCGAAATTGGATCCAGTGTAATTAGTTTTCATATAATTACGGTGCAATTATTTCAAAATGCATATTTTTACTTCATTTGTGAAGTAATTTTAGGGACTTACACTCATAAAGATGTACCATGAATGGATTAGGGACCAAATTTTTATCAATATTGACAAATATCATAACTAAATAGCCTTGTGAGACTATTTATCAATATTAATAACAATTTACTCCCTAATCTATTTAAGACGATAATATTTGCCAATATTGATAAAAATTTGATTTCTAATCTATTCATGGTAGGTCCTTATTAGTGTGAGTCCCTATTAGTACTTCACAAATGAAGTAAAAATATGTGTTTTGAAGTGATTGCACCATAATTGCACGAAATCTAATTGCACCGGATCCAATTTCGAGTTTTCCCCATTTTTGTTTTTAGTTTGGTCCCTAATAAATAAAATTATGTCAAAACTCCAAATTGGTTCTTTATATTTGCACGAAGTTTTATATTGGTCATTTATATTTCAAAAAGTTTAAATTGGTCCTTTATGTTTGCAAGAAGTTCCAAATTGGTCCTTCCGTCCAAGTCCATTTATTTCTTCCGTTAAGTGCTGACGTGGATATAGCATCTCTCCTACGTGTCCATTTAAGCCGACGTGTCATGCCATGTCATCATCCAATATCATATGTGATGACGTGGCATGACACGTCAGCTTAGATGGACATGTCAGCACGCTACGTCAGCACTTAACTTAAAAAGTTGACGGAATGACCAATTTGGAACTTCTTGCAAACATAAAGGACCAATTTAAACTTTTTAAAACATAAAGAACCAATATGAAACTTCGTGCAAATATAAAGGACCAATTTGGGGTTTTGACCATAAAATTATTATCAATTGAGTTATTTATTGACTAATAATGTGTTTTAATTGTTGATAATACATTAATATTGTGTTTAAGTCGCAAGCCTATTCTACTTCCTTCTTTAAAATTAAAGCCTTTCAAGCCCATGACGATTGAAAAAACATCAGGGCCAAAGCCCAAACAAGTAGGCTATGATTCAGAGGAAAAACCAAAAAATGAAGGTCGTTTTAGTGTCAGCTTAATTTGGTATGGATTGAGATGCTTAAGGTTGGCCCATTGTCGTTCAAACAAAATGCAAACGACAACAACGCTCAATCAAAACGACAAAACCAGTGTGATGACATAATCAAGAATAATATAATATCATTCTACTTCATCAATAAGATAAACATGCTTATAATAAATCTACCGTCAAGATAAGATCGATTGAAAACCTATATCAAGAGGAGGAAGTTGTTGAAAACAAGAATAGTAGGAAAATAATTTAAAATTTCAATGAATTCTTGCTAAAAAAAACTATAACACTTTTTATTGGTATGTAACTATGCATGATGTAATAGCACATTCTATATATTAGATATTATTGAGTTATCACATAATATTATAATAAATATTAGCATTGTCAAAACGGGTCAGTTCGACTCGGCTTGTGGCGGGCCGAATCGGTTCGTTTATTAAACGGGCTTGCAAAGTGATGTCCAAACCCGTTCATAATGACATGCGGGCTAATTTTTTATTTTTTTAAAAAAATAATTATAAAATTATATATTTACTTAAATATTAGTATTTTTATTTTAAATTAATATTTTATTAATTTTAATTATTATTTAAATTATTTATACACATTATTAAAATAAAATTACTATGTAACACATAAAATTATCTAAAATATCTATTTATACATATTTTAAATAAATATATATGATTTTTTATTTTATTTTTAAATTTTGTTGTGGGCCGGCCCGTTTAGCCCGCGGGCTTAAACAGACCAACTCGTTTAGGCCCGTTTTAAACGGTCTATTTTTGCTTACCTAAGTTCTCCCATTTAGTGGACGAACCGAACTGGCCCGCAGGCTCAAATCCATTTTGACACTACTAATAAATATAATTATTAAAACGTATCTAAAATATGACATTTAAAACTTGATAGATAACATAAGGAAGGAGTCGAAATAATACCAAAGACTCAAAAGGTCAAAGTTATCTATAATGTAAGAGTATGGCCAGTTCTGGAAAAAAAAAGAGTATGTCTTAGTTTTAATTAAAGGTATCAAAATGGGCTAGTTCGATCTTAATTCGCTTTGGCCCTAATTTATTAAGGTTGAGTTGGACTAACCCGTTTTTAGTTAAGATTAAGATTTATCTAACCTAGCCCGCCCCTATTAGGATTTATAGTTGGGCTGGACTGGCACATTTTTAATTAGGGCTATAAATATTTTAATTTGACCCTATATATTTTATAAAACCAAACAAATCAACATATAAGACTTAACCTATTTTCACACATCTAATTTTAATCAAACTATTTGAATCAATCCAATAAAAACAATTTAATTAATTGGATTGATTTGATAAACAAATCAGAAATAGAATTGATTTGATTTGATTATTAGATAGCTACAAATGTTATATATATATATATGTATATATATAATTAATAATTTATTAATTTTTTTTATTTTTTATATATTAGTTGTAAATATTAAACTATTAAGAATAAACAATTTATTTATTGTAATTTTTTATTATTATTTTTTGGCCATGTAATTTTTTATTATTATAAATGTATAATTTTATAGTTGGGATTGGAAAAATATTTAATTTTTTTTCAAGAATTGACTATCCAATTCAATGAAAAACTATCAAAGTTCAGATAAAAAGAAAGAATAAAATATATAAGGTGTATAAATTACATAAAGTCATTTATTAATATTAATATTAATTAATATAAGAACCCACCTTGAATGGTTTATGGATCAACTGATTGAAAAAATGTACTGAAGTTCAATACTATCGTACTACTAAACATCTTCTCATAGGTTTTTTTTTGGTGGAGTTCTCATAGGTTTTTAAAACCATCTAAATAGATCAATTATCTTTTTTTTTTAACTAAAATAGATCGATTATCCTATGTGCCCGTTTGGATAAGCTTGTGAAAAAAGAGTTTTATTTACCAAACTTTCAAAAAAAAGATCTTTTAGTTAAAGAGATGTTTGGATATTATAATATAAAAGTACTTTTAAATTATAACAGTTATTTGGATACAAAATAACAAAAGTACTTTTAATTAATCAAATTGACAAAAAAGGACATGGTAAATGAAAGTCCTCATAACATAATGCATTAAAAAGAATTTGTAACGTATCTAAAAATAAGGGTAAGCATACGACCAAAACTCTAGCATGCGCTCAATTCCTCACAAAACTACAATCAAATACTCAATGGAAGGCTCTGACGCAGTAGAGACGTAGGGTTTTGATAACAATAGTAATATTTAGAGAGAGAGAGAGGAAACCGTGTAGAGGTTTGGCGCCGATTATCTTCATTTTAATGCGGTAGAGGAATTGAGCGTAGGGTTTTGATAGCAATAGTAATAAATATGTCATTTTATAATTTCATTGAGGATAAAATAATCAATAAAATTTAAAGTAAATAATTTTTACAAGTGCTTTAAGTTGAGCTCCATTCTTTAATTTCTTAAAAAAGACATATTTTAATTTTTTTTAACTTTTACTTTTTTTTTTTAAATTTACCCAAACAAGAGTTTACGATTATAAAAAACCTTTTTTAATTAAAAAAGTCTTTTTAAGATAAAAAAAAACCTATTCAAACGGACTCAAGTATATATTAAGGAAAGTCCTTTATTTATTTATTTAGGCCGAAAAGGATAGTTCTTTATTAACCATAAAAAACATACCATCTATATACTCTTATAAAACAAAAATCACAGCTGCACACGTGTCGCATTGTCATCAATTTTCATCTCCAAATTTTTTCTTTTTCTGTCAATTCAGCAAATTTAAACCCTTCCTTAGTTTTTTTTAACCTGTCTAGCATTTAGAATAGGAAACAAAAATGTTTAACTCAATCTTTATTTATTTTTTTAAATAAGACGTAAAGGCTTAAGAATAGGAACTGAAAAGTTGATCTGAAGCTATATATATATATTTTAAGGGTTTATTTAATAAGTGCTAATGTTTATTTTGATTGGTGGAAAGGGGATTAATTTTTTTGAAGTTGATGAAAAATCAATCAATACATATTTTAAAAGCTTCTCATTAATTTATGAAAAATTTTAAAGAATACCCTAAAAACACTTATTAGCAGAACCCATATATATTTTAATAACATATATATAGCCTCAAAACTCAATTGCACAACTTATATCATAATTTTTTTCCGTAAAACGTGCTATCCAATCAAATCAATTTCTTTTCATACCTCATTAATTTTTTTTTTAAAATGATATGTAATTTACAATGTTGCCCTCCACTTTAGTGTTATGATTCACTTCAACTAATCTAAAATGACTAAATTATCCTCATTTTTTCAAATTCTCATCTGCTAAAATTCATTTGTTGTCAGTGAATGAAAATTACTGGATTGAATCAAAGTTGCAGAAGCTTCTTCATCCGTTTTTCATCTGTTTCTCATCATCTCCATATCAGTTCTCACTAAATATAAGTCCTGTTTTTTCTTTTCCAGTTCATCTTCTTATTTTTTTTAGAATTTTTAACACTTATATTTAAGCTTCTTCATCCGTTTCTCATCATCTCCATATCAGTTCTCACTAAATGTAAGTCCTGTTTTTTATTTTTCAGTTCATCTTCTTATTTTCTTTGGAATGTTTAACACTTATATTTCCAAATATTTGTTGCTTTGAGTTATATTGTTTGTTGATCTTTTTTAGTTCTTTTTCATTTTTTTCTTTGTTGTTCTCAACTTTTTATATCTTGATTTTTTTTTTACTCTCAGTTAAAATGATAGAAACTTCTTAGTGTATATTTTTTGTATTTGGTCAAATTTTAGCTATATTTATTTAGGTAAATGAACAAAATCACATAATGTAGGTAGATGCAAACATCCAGTTATCTACTGTAGGTAGATGCAACAATTAATATTTTGGTTTACAAACTAATTAGATGCACAAACTCATGCTTTTGTTTGTAATATTACACTTATATATATTTATATGTGTCTATATACTCTTGCTTGCAATTAGTTATGTATGACTCTATAGTTGTCGGTTATTAATTTATAATCATATATATATTAGTACAATATAATATTTTCTTTGTAAAATATAAGTAAAAATTAAATTTAATCATTAATTAATTCTTTACCTATTATATTAGGCTTTAACAAATAGTTTGAAATCAGGCCAAAAAAAATAGTTTGAAACACAGTTCAAAATAAATAAACAAGGTAGTTCGAAACAAGAATTGCTGAGATAGTCATCACCTGTAAAGATTATCCTTCATTCAAATTTTAAATAGTTGCAATTATTTTATCACAATCTTAATTAAAATCAAAATAAAATACAAAATTTTGTGATGAAATAGAATAAGAGGAGGCTTAAATGGGGTCCACGGAGTGAGAAAGAAAGGCTGTATGGCTTCTTGTGTGCATCCGGTTTCATCCAACCTCACAGGTCCCACTGTTTCTCTGATTTCTCCATTTTCCTTCAGATTTTCTCATAAAACTATAAACGCGGAGATAAGAAAACCCATTATAACTCAACCACCATGCCTTCTTCTTCTTCTTCTTCTTCATCCTTATTTTGCACGCTACATATGTAATCACAAGCAAATCAATTAATGGCTTCTCTCTTCTCTCTGTTCCTTTTCGTCCAACCCCTTCAAAGACGGTAACTTTCTAGTTTATTCTCTCTATTTCTCCCTCACTCTCTCACTTGCTCTTGTCTTGCGCTTCAATAGTATGCTCCCTCTCAGTGTTATTCTGTTTGATGATTTAAATTTTGAATTTTGAAATTTGAGTTTCAAAGAATAACCATGCTGTTTGATTATTTCGAGTAACGGATATTTGATCATCGTAGAGAAGCTAGCGTAGTTCTTTACTAAACTGTTGTTTATTCTAGTCGATTGCTGGAGATTTTAGCATAAATCAAATGCATACTTAGCTAAGCTCTATAAAGTTTGCACTTTTCCGTTTGTTTTAAACTGGGTTTGTTTTAACATTCTTAGTATGCTGTATACATATATGTATGTGTGTGTGTGCGCTACTCTTTTGCTTAGAAGCTTTAATTTGTGTTCTGTCTATCTAAAATAGAAGTTTAGTACTAGGGGAGTACTGGAATTTTCAGTACTTCCTTCCATTTATTCAATATCATTTGTCAATATTAATGGGTCCAACTAATAGGGACCCACCTTTAATGGTATTAGGAACTAAATTTTTATTAATATTGGCAAATGGTAAGTAACGAATGGAGGGAGTACCGATTTCAGTACTCGTGTAGTGCTGAACATCCCCTGGTGTATCTGATCTTGTTGTGGTGACTAGTTAATGCTTGGGAGGCTTCCATTTGGAGTTTTAAACCGGTAGTGATTAGACTGTTTATTGAATGCAATTACAGTAGACACTGAGAAGATGGCGCCATCTCATAGTAATAACACTCACTTGGAAGCAGCGAAGTTGGAACAAATAATCACCGAGTTCTTCGCCAAAAGTCTTCACATAATACTAGAATCAAGGTCTCTCAATGTCTCATCGCGCAATTCCTGTGGTGATCCAACTCTGGCATCTCCATCATCTTCATCCTCATCCTCGTCGAGTGTTAGACCTAGGGATAAATGGTTCAATTTGGCGCTACGGGAATGCCCTGCGGCATTGGAGAACATAGACATCTGGCGCCAGAGCAATCTTGAGCCTATAGTGGTGGTGGTGGATGTGATTTTGGTGCAGAAGCACCTGGATTGGGACCCTGTGAGTTTTTCTCCAAAAAGGAGTATCCATAGGAGTTCTTCCACTAGTTCCTGGAATACTGCTCAGGAAGAATTGGGAATTGAGGCAAAGAGTGAAAAGATTATAGAGAGATGGATAATGCAGTATGAAAGCAGGAAGACCAGGGATTCAATTTCAAGCAGTAGGAGGTCAAGCAACATTTCTTTGCATAGTTTGTATAAGAAATTACTGTTACTTTTGAGGTCTCTGTATGCCACTGTTAGACTTTTACCTGGTCATAAAATTTTTAGAGACCTCAATTCATCTGGACAAATTCGTTCTTTTACCCTTTCTCATCGAGTGTCTTCTTCTTTTACTGAGCGTTTTACCTGTAAAGACGAGACAGAAATGCAGAAATTTGGGTTCACTCCTGTTGATACTTCTTGTGGTAGGCTCTGCCTATCGGTAAAGTATTGTCCATCTGTTCCTGAAGTAAACTCTGAACCATCATCAACTCCTATATCTCCACGAGTTATAACTGATTATGTTGGGAGTCCATTGGCCGAGCCATTGAGGAGCTTCCCATCAGGTCCTACGACAGGATTGCCATCACAAGGCTCTACATCGTCATTGCTATTTTCAAGGCGGCATAGCTGGAGTTTTGACCATTGTAGACCCTCATCACCTTCTATTATTTCTTCACCTTCACCCACATATTCAGAACCTCACACGTCAGTTTCAAATGTAGCTTCTCGCCGTTTTCCTCCTACAAGTTTGCCTCCTCATCCTCCTGAGATGTATCTTGTTCAGAAGAATAAAACTTTTGATGAGTATTATCCTTCCCCATACATGTCCCCATCTCCCTCCCCATCACCTCCAATCTATAGTTATGGTCCATTACTTTCAAAAGCACTTGTACGATCTGAAAGTGCTCCAGTCAGCATCCCCACTGCTGATGTTACTACTTCCGGTGGAAATTCCAATGTGCGCAATTTGCCTTCATCTCCACCCATTAGAGGCTCCAGGTATACTTCTAGGACAGATAGAGGTGTGAATATGATGCAAACTGGTGCAACAGCTGAGAAGGTATTTCATTTGCTAACTGCAATGTTCTCTCTCTCTCTCTTTTATAGTTTGAACATATCCGGTATATTCGTTTTTTTCTTTTTTGTGTAGTTGTTTTCTCTTGGAAGAGATGAGTCTAGAAAGTATTATGCGACTAATACATCATTCTTCTTGCCACAGATATCATTTTCCAGGAACTCCAGTAGGTCTTGTCAGGATGAGTATGATGATTCTGATTTTTCTTGTCCTTTTGAAGTGGATGATGATGATATGACAGATCTAGGTAGCAGGTATGTTGTGAGATAAATCTTTTGGTATTTTATCCAAAAAAAAAAAAAACTTTTCAGTTTTCACTTTCTTGTTCAAATATACAGATTCGTAGTTAAGTTTTCTGCTTTGGTATGTAATTGATGCTTCCTTTGGTAGTTTTCAAAGTCAAAGAAAATAAGGTCACTGCTGGAAACTAAGAATTTTTGTAGGTATTATTTTTCCTTTTCTTCGTATGCTGTTCATTAAGTAAGATTGATCAGGAGCACTTCTATCCCTCTGGAAGGTCATGGCTTGCTTTTGGGCAGGGTAAGGGCGACTTTACAAAATCAAGTTTTGGGAGGAATGAGAGCCATGTTATATTTGAGCAATATACTCCTATGCTATAAGAGATATGATTATAATTTTGAGTTCAATGGGTGGCAAGTCTAGGCTAGGGTACTAGATTCTGGACTGAACACTCGCATACTATATGAGTTGCTCTATCATATTGGTCTCAGAAAGTTTTCACTATCACCCAAGGTAGTCAAAGGCGAAAGGCGCCCTTAAGGCGCTAAGCCCCTAAAACGCCTTAGGCGAGAGGCGATAGAAAGGCGCACGCCCGAGTGAACTAAGGAACTATAATAAGAAACAATTTTCTAGAATATGCTATATGAACAAACATAAAAAGATGAGAGTTTGTATCAACACTTGAAATATAAATTAACAATTCTAAGTTCTAATTCAACAATCATCAAGTCATAAGACACTATAATCATGAAAATCATTAAGGAAATAGTCATATATCAAAGTAATAACCAAACAAACAAAATACAAAAAGTGCTTGAGTGATTGAGTCTCTGTTCTGTTCTGTCGTATGTCTCTGTTTACATTGATGAACTGTTGAAGTCTTGAAGAAGATGCCGTATGTATTGGTTGTGTGTCTTGTTTTATACTTTTGATTACTTAAACCTAAAAAGTTCACCTACTTTATATCTATTAAAATATTGGGCTGGGCCGTTTTCCTCCTAATTTAAACCTAAAAAGCTGATTTGTCATCCATAAAACAAAAAATAAACAGAACACTTTACCCTCAATCAGTGAGGCGCCTAAGGCGCACGCCTTATTGACAGTGGAGGCGGAAGAGGCGCTCGCCTTGGCGGCGCCTCTTTGAACCCAGCGCCTCTCACACCTTGAGAGGCGTTAGGGTGAATTAGCGCCTCGCCTTAGTGCCTCAGTCGCTAAGGCGAGCGCCTTTGACTACACTGCTATCACCAATCTAGTCCTAACTATGGTGGGGTCAAGACTAAAATGATTTACTTTTCAAAATATTGGGACTAATTGATGACTATAAATTTTTAAGGATAAAATCGATGTCGGCAATATTTTGCAAGTACCAATATGGTTGTTTGTTATAGTTTTATAAAACCAGTTATAACATAAATTAACCATCCTAGACCACTAGCTTTATGGGAGCTGGAGGATCCTTATTAGGAAGGGTCCTAGCTGATCAAATGCGAAATCTCATCTGTTCCCTTTTAATATTCTAACGTTGTAGGAGATCTCTCTCCAGTAGTTGGTGAAATATGAGGAAGGTTAGTGAAAAAAGTGAAGCATATTTGCTGCACATGATGTTCTATGATTTGATTTAGAAGGAGCAGTTTTATCTCTTTTCAGAGTAGTTGCTGTCTTCTGTTTGAGTCTAAAAATTTTGACTTTTTTTTTTGGTGGCTTCTGGCTTACTTTATATGCTAAGGATTATCAAGATTCCCTTTGGTAGATACAAAATAGTTGATATTTGGTTTTAGATATGACCGAAGGCAACAGATTGCAGACATCAGTTGGGAATTTGGGATTATAGCATGAGTGTAGATTATGTATCCTGACCTGACTGATTATATAATACAATACTGTAGCTATTACTTTATGCACCTGATAGCTAATACAATTAGAGGAAATTATCATTTTGGTCCCTAGTCTTAATTTAATCACTAAAATATGAAAATTTCAAATTTAGTCCTTGAAAAATGCATTTTGTTTCAATTTCATCCCTAAAAAATTTTCTATAGAGATAGATTGCATCTTTCAGGAACTAAAATATTAATTTACTCTACAGCATTTAGAAGGAAATGGAAAGCAATTTTTATTTTATTGGCCAAATTACTCTTTTGGTCCTCAACGTTTGCACGAAGTTTAATATTGGTCCTCAACGTTTCAAAAAGTTATTTTAGGTCCTCAACATTTTTTTTTGTCAAAATTGGTCCTCTAGCATAACATCTATCTTGTTTTGCCTTTAAATGCTGACGTGGAAGGCTTATGTGGTACACCCTCTCTCCTACGTGTCATATTTAAATGACATGGCACCCTCTCTCACTCCAACTCAGCAAAACAACGCCATTTTGTCTGGTTTTGCTATATTTAAATGAATCAAAACGGCGTCGTTTTGATGAGTTTAAGTGAGAGAGGGTGCCATGTCATTTAAATATGACACGTAGGAGAGAGGATATACCACATAAGCCTTCTACGTTAGCATTTAATGGCAAAACCAGACAAATATTAAACTTCGTGCAAACGTTGAGGACCAAAAGAGTAATTTGGCCTATTTTATTCTTAAAAAATGTTTTAGGCAGTGACCATTCATCTTTTAGGCTCTATTCACATTGATAATTTATCCTACCATCTGGGTATGGTTACTAGGCTTTGTTCAGTTATATATGACATTAATTTTCCCAGATTTGTTATTCTGTTATATATAAAATCCTTATATGGCTTCTTGTTCATATGCTAGAGCGGAATCCTTCGATCATGGTCATATAACTGATATGGTTGAAACTGGAGGATTATATCCTATCAGAAAGTCCCAAGATGCTGCTGTTGGTGCACTTGTACATATGCTTCAGAAAGCACCGCCTCTCCGCGAAGACTCGTGCACTCCAGGAGATTCGTCTCCTAGCATTAACACTCAAGAGCAGCCTAATCAGATCCTAGAGGCGTCAACGCCGGCGACGGCGAGCATTGTTGCTTCGGGGCTTTTAACTCGGAAAACTACTTCTGATGCATTGGAAGAGTTCCAAGGTTACAGAGAGATGAAAAACTTGTTGCTTCTGCAAGGTAGCAAGTCTCAGATATAGCTAAATTATACTTCCACAGCAGTTTTCTAAACTAATGTTGATATTAACTATTTAAGTCAGTAAAACACGTATAGTTTTTTTCTTTTGGGAATTTGGGTCACCAGCTGAGGAATCTGTCATTGCTTCTGTAAATTAATGTCAGCTAATACGCGATTTCGAGGTCTATGAGAATTTGGATCAAGTAAAGTGCATTTCAACCAATGATCTGGACCGTTGATTGGCTGCAAGCCTGTAACAAAATTACATCTTAGCTGATCAACGGTCTGAATTGTCGGCTGAAATGCACTTCACATGAAGTCCATTTAGTCAATCCGGGTTCCTAAGACTCTGAAGATTTTGATCAAAATCAGGTTTTGAGCTGTCTGGTATGGTACAGTCTTATTTTATGTAAATAACTTGATGTTTTGGATCATTACTCATTGTATATAACAAGGCGAAAGAGCTTTGTTTAATGATTGCAGAATCCCCTCCCCTTTCTCTTATAGATATGTTTTGCTTATTCAGTTTTGCTTATAAAGATTGAGAATTCATAATCATAGGCATGAATGAGAGTCTAAGAAGTAAGAATCATGCTTGTAGAAATTATACACAAACTACGAAGGACATGGTGACTCCTAAATTTTAATTGATCAGTAAAAACTATCTCATTCCTCTCTGAAGTTTATATCAGAAAACATGCAAAATCACACTCTTGCTTCATTATCAGAGTAAATTATTGATTTGGTCCTTGAAAGATGCATGTTCTCTTAATTTAGTCCTTGAAAAATGAATTGTTTCAATTTGAATTATAAATGATCAATTTCTAATCAATTTGGTCTTTTAATTAAAGGATAGAAGAAAAGTTAAGAGGCAGTGGTATTAAATATTAACGGATACTAACTTGATTATTAAATGATTAATTAGATCATATTCAATAATAAAAAATAAAATAAAATATTTTATTTACAAATTAAACAGTGTCAAAACGCAGTTTATATTTTTTTCAAGTGCATATATGTTTTATTTTAGAAATTATACATAATCAAAGCATACATGATTAGCATTCATTAACACTAATAAATTTTTAAAAATTATATTAATCAAAGGACTAATTGATTGAGAATTGATCTGAATTAAATTGAGATATTTTATCTTTTAATGACTAAATTAATAAAGACCAAATTACTCTTTTGGTCCTCAACGTTTGCACAAAGTTTAATATTGGTTTTCAACGTTTCAAAAAGTTATTTTAGGTCCTCAACGTTTTTTTTTGTCAAAATTGGTCCTCTAACGTAACATATGTCTGTTTTGCCATTAAATGCTGACGTGGAAGGCTTATGTGGCACACCTTCTCTCTTACGTGTCATATATAAATGACATGACACCCTCTCTCATTCGAACTCAGCAAAACGATGCCGTTTTGATTCATTTAAATATTCTGTTTTGGTTATTTAAATGAATCAAAACGGCGTCGTTTTGCTGACTTGGAGTGAGAGAGGTTGCCATGTCATTTAAATATGACATGTAGGAGTGAGGGTGTACTACATGAGCCTTCACGTCAGCATTTAATGGCAAAACCAAACGGATGTTACGCTAGAGGACCAATTTTGACAAAAAAAAAAACGTTGAGGACCTAAAATAACTTTTTGAAACGTTGAGGACCAATATTAAACTTCGTAAAAACATTGATGACCAAAAGAGTAATTTGGCCATTAATAAAATATACATCTTTTAAGGCGAAATAGAATATGCAAAAAGATTCATATTTGAAAGATTCTTTTTTTAATCAGATGTTAACTATTCAGGCCGAAAATAAAATCAGATGTTAACTATCATTTAGCAAGTCCGCATTTTAAGGCAATACTTGGAAAATGGGCCTGGGTGTTGTTTGGATTATGCATATGGGCCAAGGCCTAAAAAATCTTAAAGCTTTGTGGGTTTCAAAGAATGTCCTAGAATAAACTGGCCGATGTACTATATTCCTTTTTGGCCCAAAATAAATTTTACTGCAAAAAGAGTTTTGAAATGAAAATAATATTATAATAATCAAGAGATTTTATTTTTCGTTTTCTAAAATTGGAAAGTGATAGAGGTGCAATTCAGTCCCTTTTCACTATATATTAATTATTAAATTCCATTGGATGTAAACAAAATATAAATTAAAAAAAAAGGGAAGCTGGTTTCAAATTCTCAATCAAGTCATTGTTATGCACAGTAAAGTAAGTAGACTAGTTTTAAAAATATATAAATAACAAAAATCAGTAAATATCTTATATTTCGTCTTCAAAGTTTGAACACTCCATTGGACTTCATTATTGGGATGACATAATAATCCTTGTTTTATTTTATTTTTTTAATTTCAGAGATGTCTACAAGAGTCCCAAAACCACCTTTTTTGACCTGTTTCTTATTAAAATTGATAATCTATTAAGATAACTATCATAATTAACTTTTCACCAATAATTTAATTTAATTTTTATCATTTTTAATGGTAAAAAACACTTTGCTTTGTTATGATTATATGATATGGTTTTATTCCACTTTAATGTCTTGTGGTTTGAAAATTTTCTTTTAAGTGATTTAAGATTTGAACGGTTACTTGTTATTACTTGATATATAGCATGTTCATACTTTGTAATTTAAATTCGGCTTTAAACAAAGAGGGAATATATAATATGTGACACATTAAAGGATGTTTGGTATAATGTCATCATGACTATGTCATTTAAAATAACATATTATTTTAAATGATATTATTTGTTACAGTACTATATGATAATACAACGATATATGAGATAACACATCGAAAAGGGTTTCATCTTAAATGACACCATTGCGTGAAAAAAACTTTTCTTTTTTTTTTCCATTGAAAAAATATTATAAATTATTAACTTATCAATTTTATTCATATTATATTTTTTAACATAAATTATTAATAATATCATATTTATTAATAGACGTTCCCTATTTTGTTGGGTACTTAAATAATTTTTATTTAAATATTTAGTTGAGTATTTTTTATTTATATTAAACAATGATTATTTGAAATATTTTATTGGATTGAATGTCATTTGTTTAACTATAAGAAAAAAGATATATGCTTGATTAATTCTCTTCAAAGACATTTCAAAAAAGCATTAAACATTTTAATAATTATAATATAACTAAAATAAGTAATTTATTTAAATTTATCATATGGACTAATGATTTGTTTTTTTTAATTTAAAGTCATTTTATGAAAATTTTAAAATAATTATAGTATAAATATAACAGGAAATTTATTTAAATTTATAAGGATAAATTTGAAAAATACAAAAATAAATAACTTGATCAGTATAAGATACCAAATACTTCCATCTTATATTAGTGTAATATAAACATCATACCAAATAAAAATATCATAGATAACATAATATTTGAGATTTATACCATATTATATAAAATATTATATTGTATGAGATAATACTATACTAAACGCTCCCTAATTTTTCTCAATTTACATGGTTTTTACTTTGAATTTCCTCATTTAGAAATCTACTATGCCATTTCCATTACATTTTCAAGCTTAGCTTTATTCTTTGTTTTCAAGAGTAATAGGTGTGAGAGTCAATATATAATGCAAGTGTTATAATAACTAATCTTAATAATAATAACAACAACAACAACCATGAGATATAAACTTTTTAGCATTTATTTTGAAAATTACATAAAGAAAGAAATCAAATAAAAAATATGTTTGGTATATGAAAATATGTTTTCTTAAAATTAGTTGTTATTTGTTAGTTTTCAATAATTTCAAAATATGTTTTTGTATAAGATTAAAATTTTGTACATATTTGTTTGCAAGTTAAATCATTTGAATTATATATAATTTAGTGTGATTATAATTAAATGATAGTATTTATATATGGTTAAAATGTCTATTTTTTTAAAAAGGCAAAAGGATGCTTAATTTTACGACAAGTTTAGTTTAGTCTTTTGAGCTTGTTTAGTGTTACTTTAGTCTCTTAACTTAAAAAATCCATTAAAAAATTTCTAATCAATAACACACTACTAGAAAAAAGGATTTTAAGAGCAGCTTTAACTATAGTTAGAAGTACTAAAAACTGTTATACCATCAATTATAAAACAGCTATTATTTCCCTATTTATACCAACAGTTACATCAATTGTTGATATAAATTTATTTTATAGCAGCAAATGGCAAAACTGTTGCTATAGACCCAATATAACTGCTAGTATAAAAGAAATTTGTAGTAACAAATAAAAAAACTGCTGGTATAAATTTTAAGAAAAACTGCTACTATAAATCCAAATAAAATTGCTGCTATAAACCCCAAAAAAACTGCTGCTAAACCCAAAAAAACTGTTGCTATCTTATAAATATAATGAGATACAAATATTATAATAATTATAATAAATACAAATATAAATATAAATATAATGAAAGTGTATGGAAGCAAAAAAAAGTAAGATTATGCGAAAAAGACAATGCAAATTTTAACATATGTTTCTTTTTCTTTACTAAAACTAGGATTAACAATGTCTAATAAAATTAATACCATATTAGTAAGTAATTTAATCACCGAGTTACGAAATCCCTAACAATGATAAATATGAGGAGAGGTCTTACTGCACAGACGAAAACCAGCAATAGGAACCAATGACTCTAGCATAAGGTAGAACAGGTGACAGAGGCGGCTCGCTGATAACGGACGACGTAGGTACCGGACGCGCGTTCTCCAACTTCCCCTTTCATGGAGGTATTGTTGCTCTACTGAATGAAGAAATCAACCTCTTCGCAGGGGCGGTGACTCACATCGAGGTCGGACGACGGTGAACAACGACAAGGTTGGACGACGGCTTCCTCCTCTCACATCGAGCTATGCTGCGGAGTGGGAACACGCATGCATACGGCAGATCTGGTTAAAAGTTAAAACAATGACTAATAGATAAAATTTTAAAATAAATAAAACGTTTATTTTAGTTTTTAGTAACAGTGTAACTGTCATAATAGGAAAAGTTTATACTAGCAATTATAAAAAAATTGCGGGTCAAAACCCCAAATTGGTCCTTTATGTTTGCACGAAGTTTCATATTAATCCTTTATGTTTCAAAAAATCTAAATTGGTCCTTTATGTTTGCAAGAAGTTCTAAATTGGTCCTTCCGTCCACTTCCGTCAATTTTTTAAGTTAAGTGCTAACGTGTCCATCTAAGCTAACGTGTCATGCCACGTCAGCACCACGTCAACACCATGTCACTGCCACGTCATCACATATGATATTGGATGATGACGTGACAGTGACGTGGCGATGATTTGGCATGCCACGTCAACTTCAATTGACACGTAGGAGAGATGGTGTGTCAACGTCAGCATGCCACGTCGGCACTTAACTTAGAAAATAAACGAACTTGGACAAAAGGACCAATTTGGAACTTCTTGCAAACATAAAGGACCAATTTGGACTTTTTGAAACATAAAGGACCAATATAAAACTTCGTACAAACATAAAGGACCAATTTGGGGTTTTGACCAAAAATTGCGCCTAAAAAAATATTAATACTAACAGCTTAGAAAATTGCTACAATATAGTATATTTACTGGCAATTTGTAAAACGGCTCCTAAAAAATTGTTACTAGAACACTTTTTTTGTAGTAGTGACACCGTTAATTTATTTAACAAAAAAAACTCACAGTTCATTTTAATTCAAAATTTATGTTAAATTATGTTTAGAAACTAATGAAGTGTTTGTTAAATGAATTGTGAGTCTATATTTCCGGTCAAATAAATTAACAAAGTTAATAATTAATTTTTATTGATTTAGTGACACCAAGTACACATAAATGACTAAACTAAATCATGAGGTAATCCTATAATTTAATACATCTCCACCACAATTGGTATCCAAGTATTCGTAATCTATATTGTAAAACCCTAACAACCTTGGCTCTCTTCCTCTGTGTCTTTCATACTCTCCAACGTCTTAAGCCACCTTTAATAATCTCTTTTGACTTCTCTTAGAACATTCAATGTCTAAAATTATACAAACTTTGATCACTTTTTAAGTTAGGTAAGTCTTAAACGTTTGTTTTGAGTCAAATTTCTCATCTACAAATTTATTCCTACAAAGATTTTAAATATCATCCACAATTATAAGCAGGGTTATAAACGAGTCGAAATTTAGATGTTCAAGTTCGATTTGTTTTACTAAATGAGTATATTTCTATGTTTAGATTTAACTCGTTTAATAAATGAACGAGCCTGAACGAGCTCTTGTGTGAGCCAAACCCGAACCATTCGTACATGAAAACATAATTTTACAAATATTTCACCACTTTGGGTTTGATATTTCACCAATATGCTTAAGTTTATTCTTTAATATAACTACTAACAAAAAATTTGGCAGGTTGTATTTATAAATTATAATTAAAAAAATAGATGGGGGCCAATATTTAATTAAAGAGGCAAAACAACCACACTTGATTGTGCTAATAATTTTGTTTTGGTAGGCCGTTAGTGACATTATTGATGTGATTTTTTCCTATTTTATTCCACAAATGTCGCCATCTTTCATCTTTAATAACCTTAGTTCAAATGGAAAAGTAGCTTATTAACATTTGGTTTTTGGAAGCATTATATTCTATGTAATTATTATTATTATTTAAAATAAGAGGGTACTTATCCTAAATCATTTACCTAAAAATTAAATTATAGTGATAGTAATCATAACATGTTTGAGTAATTCATAAGGATTTTGTATTTCTATTCAAAAATCTTCTAGTTCTAGTTGCTTTTTTTCTTGTTTAATTTCTCATAAGCATTAATTCAGCATTTTATTAGAACGGAGAGATTAAGGGCATGTAGTTTTGGATGAACAAAAATTAAAAACTTAATTGTTTGATTGAATTTATTTTGAAAACAAATTTAAAAATAATTCTTTCAAAGTTGTCACTAATGAAAGGAGAAAGAAGAAATAAAATTACATAATTACCTTTGATAAAAACAATTCTCTCAAAGTTGTTTAATTTTATGCTTCTTCTTCTTTTTTTTAAAAAGTAATATTACAAAACAAGTTTTAGGCTTTTGCACGTGTATATACACATTAAAAACATATATACAAATTTAGCTACATTTAAAAATTATTTACAGAAATATATCATTTTTATTGTGCACATTAAAATTGAGGGTGTTTTTCTTAATTTTTGACAAGAAAAACGCTCTTAGTGAGGGCGTTTATATGGTCAAATGGTTAACCCTATAAATGTCCTCACTGAGGGTGTTTTTAACGCTACTGGTCAAACTTGAGTGAGGATGTTTATCAACCCTATAAACGACCAACTGATGACGTTTTTCTTAATTTTTGACAAGAAAAACGCCCTCAGTGAGGGCTTTTTTATGTACACAGTAAAAATAATATATTTATGTGAATAATTTTTAAAAATAACTGAATTTATGTATATGTTTTTTAATGTGTATATAAATGTGCAAAAGCCCAAGTTTTACTTATTCTAACTTTTTGGTTTTTGAAAACATCAGTATTTTTTTGAGTAAAATATTATTTTAGTCCTTTTTAGATGGCATGTTTTTCAATTTGGTCCTTTTTAGATGATGCTTCTCAATTTAGTCCTTCTTACATTAATATGTTATTAATTTGGTCCTTATAGTCAAAATCAGGATGACATGAACTTAAGTTGCTGAGTTGTATTATTTTTGTTGACAACCAAATGCTGACTGGGCACCTAATTTGTTAAAAAATTCTATTTCTCTTCTTTCTCTCACCAGCCTCACACACTCTAACACAAATCATCTTCATCTTCTCATCTCTCCTCTATACGATGTCGTCGTCATCATCATCATTCGACGCTTCCGCACTCCCCATATGCCTCACAGTCCTTGCTCCATCTATTCCTGTCATGTTCTTGTCCTTCCTCATTCCATCCTATCTATGAACTATTCCCTTTTTCACGAAACATCACTCACCACCCTTCAGGGATTACACAACTTCAACAAATTGGTGTGGGTTTAATGCTTTCTGCCATTTCAATGGCCGTAGCTGGGGTTATAGAAGTCAAGAGAAGGAACAAGGACGGAAAGACCCATTCAAACCCATAAATCTATTTTGGCTTTGCTTCCAATATGCTATATTTGGGATAGCAGATATGTTCACTCTGGAGGGATTGCTAGAATTTTTTTTTACAGAGAATCACCTGGAAGCATGAAATCGTTGGCCACTTCATTCACATGGTTACTTCTTAAGCACTATGTTTGTGGATATCATAAATGCAGTGACCGAAAGTATCACACCAAGAAAACAAGGATGGTTGCGTTGGGGAGAGACGAGAAGATGGAGATGATGAGAAAGATAAAGATGATTTGTGATGGGGTGGGTGAGGGTGGTGAGAGAAAGAAGAGAAATAGAATTTTTTTAACAAATTAAGTGTCCAGTCAACATTTATGGTTGTTAGCAAAAATAATACAACTCAGCAACTTAAGTCCAAGTCATCATGATTTTGACCATAAGGACCAAATTGATAATATATTAATCTAAGAAGGACCAAATTGAGAAGCATCATCTAAAAAGGACCAAATTGAGAAACATGCTATATAAAAAGGACCAAAATGATATTTTACTCGTATTTTTTTTCCTGTTTTTAGAAACATTTTTTAAAAACAAATTGCCAAACAGATTTTTTGGTTATTTAGTTTTTTAAAATAGAAAATAATTTTTAAAAATTGTTCTCAAATACAAAAAAATTAGTAATTTATTAAAACTCTATTTAATAAACAATTGTTGTTTATAAAAAACAATTATTGTCAATAATTAGAGATTACACATATTGAATTGATATTTATTGTCAATAATTAGAGATTACACATATTGAATTGATATTAGCAATAAGATACAAGGAATGAGACAAAATTAAGCTCAAGTTGGAGACTATAGAACAAATTAAGAGATAATAACAATGAATTAGATTGGTAATAAGTGATGGAGACAGAAATATCAAAATCGTCATATCCACGTCAGCAACCTCACTGCTTCATTCTATTGGTCACAAACATGATATAAAATATCAGATCAAACCAATATTTTAATTTATAAACCAATTGTGGCTACTAATCAATCATAAAGCTCCATCGTTCAAATTTAATTTATGGTTTAGTATTTAAAAAAATTAACTTGAAATTCTATTTATTTTACTTTTGATGAAAACTTAAAATTCTATTGATTAAGGAAGCTTTACCTTGAAACATTTTTTTTTTTGAGGGATACCTTGAAAAATTTGGTGTAACATATTTCAACTTAAAGTTAGGTCTCGTCCTGCATATTTTTAAAAATTGTTTTTTCAAATAAAGTTTAAAAGTATGCACAAATAACACAATGTTTTAAAATAAATTATTTTGATAAAAAATACTCTTGTCATGAACATAAATATGCATAAACATGTTCTTAATATTAATGGGAAATACACAAGTCACAAAATTCTCATTTAAAAAGTTTTAAATTAAAAGTTAAGAAAATTTAAATTAAAAATGAAATTCAATTATATGATTTTGAGTTTTGACTTGTAAGAGATATTAATAATGTCAAATGCCAAGATTATTTTAATTTAGGGTGAGAATATTCTCCCATGGGTCTGATTCCCCACGTAATGCTCTTGCTTTAAGGCTATGGTTTTGTCCTATTACAAGAGTTTGAGATACATTTCTCTTAGAGCAAGTTTGGTATACTTGCAGAGTAGAGAAAGTGAGGTAAATTGCTTTTAATGTATGTTTGGTATGGTTGCAGAACTGGTGAGGTGAGTTTCGGTTTCTATGTGAAGAGGGAAGTTTCATTTCCTCATGAGTCATGATGAGGAGGGAAGTGGAGGGAAGGTGAGACGATGTGAGGTTTAAAGACCAAAATGCCCTTAAGAAATGTGTGGCTTTTAGAAAAGTAAAGTCAAAATTTTTTTTTCATACTTTTATATTCTATTTCTCTATCTTCTTCCCACCATACCAAACAATATTACTTTTATATTTCACTTTTATTTTCCGGCATACCAAACATACTTTTTATCACTTACTTTCACTTCCGCTTCCATTTCCATTTCGACTTCCACTTCCCATTAAAACACTCACCGGATACTAAACGTCACCTTATTGCTGTGCACATATTTTGGATAAGCGTGTGTATATGTGTATCAAACAAAGTCTCACATTACTTAGAACAAACAAAACTTAAGAGTATAATATCAAAAAAATAAATGGGCCAAATAAAAAGTGATCTCGCATACACAAAACTGGCCACGAGAAAGGGACGGGAGGTTCATTTTGCAAAAAGTTATTTTGCTAATTATATTAATTAATAATTATTGTATTAAGTAATAGTAATTAATTGTTTACCGATAAAAGTAAATTTTAATAATTTTGAATTTTACTGTTGGGATTTATGTACAAGAAAAATCCGAGTTCTCTGCTCTCGAGTTCTTTGTGCTTTGGCTATTCTGCTCCCTTTGTTAATATAAGAGAGTAAGAGACACATTGCCATCAAGAACATAACTCAAGTCATCAACTTCATCTCAATAAGATTTATGTATGTACTTGATTCAGTACTAAGTACTAACATTATCTTCATCAGTATGAAGTACAATATATATATATATAGGTTTCATTCTGCAATACAGAAATTCCGTCTTTAGTGTTGGAGTTGTGATTAATTTGCAGAGTATCTCGTTTTCCACCCTTCAAACAACCTGAAAGAGACAACATCGAACGCAAGTCCCAACAATAAACTATTCCATTAACTACCAATAGCCAAAGAATATACTCAACATCTTCATCGCATATAATATATTTTCTGACACAAGTCCACAGATATATATATATATATATATATCATATATGGTTTTTAAATGCTTGATAACCTCATCATTTTTTGTTTCCTTTTGGTCCCTAAAACTCCCAAACTTATATATATAATATAAAGCTATAATAAGTTATTTGCTTTGTGGAACTTTAATTCTATATTCTCCCACTATAGCTCCTCCTCCACGTGTCTTGCCTTCATCATATTCTCTCTTATCACTCATAAATCATATTAAACTATAGTAATATATAGAACTCACCCCGGATCTGAAACACTTGTTTAATCCTGTAGCATTATATTCCTATTAGTGTGTGACTACTATACATATATATATATATACCAATCCATGCAACTCCATATATATATATATATATATATATATATATATATATATATGCATGATAACTAGTTCAATTCCTCCAATAAAATAGTATAAGCTAATACGTTAGTTGTCTGACAGCTGTCATAGCCTAAATAGGTTTTAGACTAGGGTTATATATATAACTGTGGAGTAAACTTACCTTTGCTCTCTGAGAGATATTCATAATATATCTTGAAAGATCATGAAAATCAACTAGTTATAGTCCTTAAGTCATTAATTAGTTAACGGAGCTGGTGACGATGTGACTTGTTAAATGATGACGTGATGCCATTAAGCGCTTTATTGGACGCTAAATGAGCTTCTTACGTGGATAAAATATCATCTCAGTGTACCACCTTATAAATCTATTTTAGATTTGGCATCCAATAAAGCACTTAACATGACGTAGAGATGGGTTTATAGGATGGCATCGCGTTGAGATGACATCTTTTCCATATAAGCAAGCTTATTTGGTGTCCAACAAAACACTTAATAACACCAGGTTATCATTTAACAAGCCACGTCACTTGCTCCGTTAATAGCTAACGGTTCAGAGACTAATGGGTTTGTTATCTTTCAATGACTAAATTGTTAGATTGCTAATATGGTGCAGTGAGAATATGTCACATGGCAGTCTACTTCAAGTTCATTTGTTGGGTTGATTACTTCTCATATTTTAAGTTTCTTTAATATCAATAATGTCTTGTGTCATGTGCTGATTGCTTGGGGTGCATGAAATTGGGTCTATAAATGGCTTCTCCAGTTTAGTTATTCACAGTAAGCTTTCAAGTCAGTGCAATAACCAGCTTTTCTCAAAATTTCCTAAACCTTTCAATATAAATGCTTCTCTGCTTGTAATTTCTTAGTAGAGTACTTAGATTAAATCTCCAGCCTAAACTGTTCTTACTTCATTTCTACCATGAATGGGATCATGGATTGTGAGTGTAATATTGATCACCCATTCAGCCCATCCTATATGTATCAACTCCATGAATATTGTAGCTTAGAAAATGTTTTTCCATTCCAAACAGAAGATGAAGATGATCATCTCTTGTCTCCAAATACAATGATTCAACACCAAATGTTCAACCAAGAGTTTATGGACTTTGATTTCATGGATCCCAATAATGAATCAATAGTGGCAGACCCAGAATTGAGCCAAGAAATTTCTACTTCAAGTTCTTCCCAGCAGGAAAATGGTGGGGGTGACCCTTATTTGATGGGAATACAAGCAGAGCTAATGGAAGATAGCAGTTTAGCTGATCTCTTGTTAACAGGAGCTGAAGCTGTTGAAGCACAGAATTGGACTCTAGCCTCAGACATCATTAAGAAGCTTAAAAACAATGAATTGTATGTAGCAAATAATGGAGATAGTTTATTGAACAGGTTGGCTCTTTTCTTCACTCAAGGTCTTCATTACAAGACCATAAATGCTCTTCCAAACTCTGTTTCTACACAGACAAACACTATTTTCTCTGCCTTCCAGATGCTTCAAGAACTCTCTCCCTACCTCAAATATGCCCATTTCACAGCCAACCAAGCCATCTTTGAAGCCACAGAAGGTGATCATGAAGTCCATGTCATTGACTTTGACATCATGGAAGGAATCCAATGGCCACCATTGATGGTTGATCTTGCAATGAGGAAGTATACTTCCCTCAGAGTCACAGCCATCACAGTGGATCACCAAAATGCAGCCTTTGTACAACAAACAGGAAGAAGATTGAAAGAGTTCGCTGCTTCTATCAATTTCCCATTCACTTTCCATCAGGTAATGATTGGTAGGGAAGAAGATTTCCAGAGAATCATCATATTGGGAAGTCCTAGTCCTAAAGTTATAGTTAATTGTATGATACACCAGTTGATGCCTAACAGGAGTTTCTCATCAGTCAAAACTTTCTTGGATGGTGTGAGCAGAAAATTATCACCTAAGCTTGTTATTTTAGTGGAAGACGAACTGTTCAATTTTTCCAGACTCAAATCTATGTCCTTTGTGGAGTTCTTCTGCGAGGCTTTGCACCATTACACAGCAATTTCTGATTCACTTGCAAGCAGTTTCTTGGGAGACAACAAGATGAAGAAGTTAAGCTTTATAGAAAAAGAGGTTCTGGGGATTAGGATTATAGACAGTGTAATGCAGTTTCCTTGTGAAAGAGAGGAGAGAAACTTGTGGGAAGAAAGATTTTATAGCTTAAGAGGGTTTAAGAGAGTTCCTGTGAGTAATTGTAATATTTCTCAAGCCAAGTTCTTGGTGAGCTTGTTTGGTGGAGGGTATTGGGTGCAATATGAGAAGTTTAGATTGTCTTTGTGTTGGAAGTCTAGGCCTTTGATAGCATCTTCAATTTGGGTACCAATAAGGCATTATTAAAAAAAAAATAGACTTGTTTCTTGTGGTAAATGGGAATTTTGATCTTTCTTGTTTTGTAATTGTACGGATTTACTAGTTAAGAATTGAGATTTTATAAATTTTAACTTTTGGCTGTTAAATGTTCTTCCTGCCCAATTGTGTTAGTCTATGGTTTTCCAAACCTGCATGAAGAAGAAAATGCATATGGTTGTATAGTGTCCTAGAGTTTGAAGAGCTTTAAATTTGAATAAAATAGGATTACATGCATGAACTTGCCAAGAAATTTGATTGTGATGGCAATAGTTTGATAATTCAATTTTTTCTGTGATGGGAAATGAAAAGATCAATGCTTGATATGATCAAACGGGGTTGATAATTTCAAAGAAGAGGGAGATGCCACGTGTATGATACCAAGGCGATTAGAACATTCTACACAATTCGTAGAAATTTGTAGACAAGAGCCATTGTTGATTGGGCTTCAAGTCGGTGCAGATATGGAATCCGAAGCAGATTTCATCATCTCCGAAAACGTTAGGGTTGTTGGAGACTACATTCTCAAGAAGAAGATCAGCGAGGGTTCTTTCTCCACAGTGTGGAGAGGCGAGCATAGACGGAGCAGCGACGAAGTGGCGGTGAAGCAAGTGTGCCTTTCCCGACTCAATCGGCGTCTCAAGAGCAGCTTGGACTGTGAAATCGATTTCTTGTCCTCCGTCAACCACCCTAATATAGTTCGCCTTCTCGACTTCTTCCAGGTTCATAAAATAAAACTCATTAGGTTAATTCTCCCGTTTCTTAATGCTATGGAATGGAAGCAGATGTGATGCGAACCTTTTTCGATTACATTTTCTCGGTTCCTCATTCTGTGATTTCTAGGGGTAATTGTTGATTTGTAGGAGACTTAGGTTCTTTGGGTTTCACTTCATCGTCTGCTTCATTTCCAGTTTAATTTAAGCTTGTTGTGTTTGTGAATAGGATGATGAGTGTTTCTACCTGGTTCTGGAGTTCTGTGCTGGAGGAAATCTGGCTTCTTATATTCAGCGCCATGGGAGAGTTCAAGAACAAACTGCTAGAAAATTCATGCAGCATCTTGGTAACTTATATTGTATTGAAGTTGAACTATTCTTTTAGTGCTTGTGCATAATAGCTTAGCATTATGTCTCAATTGATTTTTGCAATGCAGGCTCTGGTTTAAAGATATTACACTCTTATGGCATCATTCACAGGGACTTGAAGCCAGCGGTAAGATATATGTGGTGTATACGGACTTAGTTTGAGCATGTTCAGAATGTGGTTTCCATAAGGCTAGTTAGGACTTGGGAGTGATTTCTACATTAGCATCCTTACACTCTTGTGTTCTACTTAAATACATAAGGTGGTAAGAGGTAGTGAATGATCATAAATTTATTATGTATGACAGGAAGGCCAACATTCCTAGGAAACAAACTAAGGGCCTCTTTGGTTCACAATTTTGTGGACGTAATGTGTGACATAATCTAACATTTCCTCAAACATTTTTCTAACCAAATATACTTACTTTTTGCAATGTGATGAAATTATATTTTTGTACTTACTTTTTCACTCATTTTTATTTCATTCCCACTTTTAATATAAGGGTAAAATTGTCATTTTACTCACTTTTATTCCATTCACATCACATTGACATGACATTTCTATTCAGATTTTCATTCCCATTCCCATTACCATACCCATTACATCCAACATTCCACTAACAGGGAACTATAACCATTAATTAAAACATTGATCATGTGCTTTTTGCTTATAGATGAATCTGTGACTTTATCCAATGAATTGTCTTGTGGCAGCTGCTTTACATATAAAATTTGCAATTTTGTACTGAGTGGGGTGAATAGGTTTTTTATTTGATGTATTCTTGTAACAATGTAAAGTTAAAGAGTAGTCAAGACTTGTTACTTCCTTTCTATGTCAACTCTGTTGCTTTAAACTGATATCGAAATAATTTCAGTTGTGTGTACATTTTGAGATGGGATCTTCTCAATTGCAAATTTTGTGAAGTGCGTTGTTTTTGCATATTAACCCGAGTTAATGTATAAAACCAGTGCACTACGCACTTAAGGATCTTATCTCGTACATGTTTTGGTGTTGGGGGGAGGGGGGACTGTGTCATTTTAATAGCATGCACTTGTTGGATTGGGAATTACGTTCTTACAGATAGTCTGTTATAGCGAATGATGCACTTCTGAGACCAGAAACAAATTTGTTTGTATTGGTTCCATTGTTGGACCAGAACATTTTGCTATCAAGCCAAGGGGTTGATGCAGTGCTAAAGATAGCTGATTTTGGTCTATCAAGGTAGTTATTGGTTTAGGGAATGAATATGAAATGGACACTTTTCATTTCCTTTTTCCATTTTTCAACTCTGGATTACTTGATAAGTTTTCCTTCCACTTAATGTGAAGAACGTTGCACTCGGGTGAGTATGCCGAGACAGTTTGTGGATCTCCATTATACATGGCTCCTGAAGTTCTTCAGTTCCAGAAATATGATGACAAGGTATGAATGACAGAACGAACTCTCTATCTAAGTCTCAGTGCCTCGTTATTAATCATAATTCATAAGTTAGCAGACTGAAGAGTTTACTAAATAATTAATAGGCAGACATGTGGAGTGTTGGTGCCATTCTCTTTGAGCTTTTAAATGGCTATCCTCCGTTTAATGGAAAGAATAATGTTCAGGTAACATCTTAACTTGGAACATTGTACATTTACGAGTTTAGCCCATGAAAGATTCTTCTTATTTCAATCTAGTTTTTGAATTATGAAACTATCAAACTTAGTTCATGAAAGGTTTCATTTGTCTCAATTTTGTGTTTGAATCATGAAAATATCAAATTTAATTTTTGAAAGATACTGATGTAATTTTGTCCCTGCATTTCATATTCTTACTTTTTCGAAGATTAAATTTGATATTTTTATGAAACTATCAAACTTAGTTCATGAAAGGTTTCATTTGTCTCAATTTTGTGTTTGAATCATGAAAATATCAAATTTAATTTTTGAAAGATACTGATGTAATTTTGTCCCTGCATTTCATATTCTTACTTTTTCGAAGATTAAATTTGATATTTTTATGATTCAAGAATTAGACTGAGACAAGTGAAATCTTTGAAGGATTAAATTTTATATTTTCATAATATAATACAAGTTTGTCCTGTTTGGTTTCTATTAATGCTATTATGCTGATTTCAGCTGCTGAAGAACATCAGATCCTGTAGTTGTCTTCCATTTTCTCAGCTGATCCTTCCAGGATTGGATCCTGACTGTCTTGATATATGTTCTAGACTACTGTGCTCAAATCCAGGTTTTGCAGTTTGCACACACCTTTTAATTGCTTTTTTTTTTTTTGGGTTTCAATTTGGCTAATTGCCTGTGGAAATCTGTATTACTAAAAGTTGTGCACAATGTTGCAGTGGAACGTCTGTCTTTTGATGAATTTTATTGGCATAGGTTTCTGAGAAAAGTCATGGGTTCGTAACAGCAATCTAGGAATCACCACAAGAAGATGAGCAAGTGGAGATTTTGAAGGCCGCAAGGTCCTTATTTAACATTTATGCTGCTAACAATCTATATGGTCAATTTGATTGGCAAAGGGTACGCTTGGTATAAATGCACGGAAGTACTGTAAAATAAAAAAAGTAACGTAAAAAAAAGTGAGGAGAGAGACAGAGACAAAAATTAGGAGAGAGAGAAAATATGATAAAAAGTATGTTTGTTATGTATAAAATATAATGTAATTTTTTTTTAAAATCGTAAAACACAATGATTTTACTGTTTGGTATTCTTACCAAATATACCCTAATTGGAATTTTAGTCGAGTATCGATGCTGGAATTTAAACTCCTGACAGGGTTAAGCTTCTTCACGAACACAGAGTTGCATTTTCTTTCTTTTTTAAATAGTTGTTTTAGTTTTTTTTAGGTGTTTGATTATTCTAAAAATATAAATGGTTTTTTAATTCTAATGAAAGTAGTTATTTTTTAAAGGCAAAAGTGCCTTTTTTATGTCCCTAAATTGTATACATATTTTTTATTTCGTCCTCAAACATTTTTTTTCTGCAGTTAATTTTTACCCAAAAATTTTGAATTGAAATCAATTTCTTTCTTAAAATTTTGAATTTTGTCTTAACATGGTTAATATTATCCAAATTATGATCAGAAAAATGATAAAATAACATCATATATATAACATTAATACTAATATATCACTTAGAATAATGTAATTTTCTTATATTAATATCAATTTATCATTTAAAATGACATAAATTTTTAAGAAGAAAAATATGAAGAAATGGCATTTTAAATGATGAATTAACATTAATATTACATGTGTGATGTCATGAAATTATTTATAATTAGTAATTTTGGGGACAAAATTAATTATAATTTAAAATTTTTGGGACAAAATTGACCATAAAAAAATTTAAGAATGAAATTGAAAATTAGTATAAATTTTAAAGACAAAAAATGTATTTTTGTCCCTTTTTTTAAAAGCAAAAAGATTAAAAAATATTTTAAAGCATAAATGAAAAGTATACTTTTTTTTAGACAAGCGTACCTTCAGTCAATAATTAATTATCATTTAGCATGTTTTCATCTAATTAAAACTTATACTCCTTAAATTAAAACTTCCATAGATAGATAACTTATGAGTATTCAAATTCAATTCGATCCAATGTCAACTGATCCAATTTGATTCAATAAAACCCAACGAAAATCGATCTTTGATTGGATTAATTGGATGGCTTAGGGGCAAAATCGATCGGATTGTATCGGTTATTGGATGAGCATAGGTGTCATCCAATTCAATCCAATTTATCCAATCTATTTATTAATATTTTAATATTATATATATATATATAATTTATCTTTTAATAATTTTTTTATTTGTATGTTGGAATTAGATGATGCCCTAGTTACTTTGAAAGTTGTAAGATTGAGGTAATTAAGTTTTTTTTGTTCTAATTGATTGGTTCATATATATTTGCAATATATATTAAAATATTTGTTCTATATTTGCAATTAATATGATCGACTTGGAAGCATCACTCTTGCAAATATTTAGAATTGAAAACCAATATATTGATAAATTTGATTGTACTCTTTAAATATTAGTATTGTGCTTGAATTATTAATTTTAATTTGTACTCTTAAGTCTTTATTTTGTTTGGATTGTACTTGAATTATTAATTTTAGTTTGTAGTCTTTAAGTCTTCATATTAGGACTCGGGACTTGGAAAAATATATGTGATTTTCAATTTTTTTTTGTACATAGAAAACCAATCAACCAATCCAATCAAATCCAATCTAGTATGATTGGATGATGTTTTCACCATCCAATCTAGATTGGATTGGTTGAAAAAATTGTTTCATCCAATCCAATCCAATCCAATCCATTGACAACCCCTACATATGACACACTACAAAATATCATTATTGACTAATTAAAATAGTGCTGGATGGAGGTTGTGTTTAATGAAAGGGTATTCTTTCACAATATGATGAATTCAAATTTAAATTCTTGTATTTTATCTCGAATATGATTACTTTCAATAAAAAATATGTGGGAAAAAAACCTAATTAATAGTGCCATATTAACATAATTTATAATTCTAAGGAACACCTTGAATTTAATAGCTGAAATGATGCATCATGTATATGTACTTTATATATTTACATAATTGCCAAGTTGAGTAATAATGAAATGATGAGGGACTAACCTTAGTTAAAATTTTTTAAAGTGTGTATTGTGAAATTTTTAATACAAATAAGATACGTAATAAAAAGAGTTTATATGATTAATCATAGATGAAGAAAGAATATACAAAAATTTTGCATGATCAATTGTTAAAAGAAATTTCATAACACATGCCTAAAAAAACTTCCCCCAAACTTTTCTCAAGGCTAAAGGTCTATTTTGGTTCTCAATGTTTGTATGAAGTTTAATGTTGATCCTCAATGTTTCAGAAGTTTAATGTTGGTCCTCAAAGTTTTTTTTTTGGTCGATTTTGGTCCTCGAGCATAACACCGTTAACTTTTTGCCGTTAAATGATGACGTAGCATGCTTATATGGCACACCCTTCATCAACATCATTATCATCATCATTTGGGGTGACGTGGCAGTGATGTGTCATGCGACGTCATTAAAATATGACATTTAGGAGAGAGAGTGTGCCGTATAAGCATGTCACGTCATCATTTAACAGCAAAAAGTTAACGGTGTTACGTTCGAGGACCAAAATCGACCAAAAAAAAAACTTTGAGGATCAACATTAAACTTTTGAAACATTGAGGACCAACATTAAACTTCATGCAAACATTGAGGACCAAAATAATACTTTAGCCCTTTCTCAATGATTAGTAATCTAATGCGGTGAATTTACTCGAATTTTGGTTTCCGTGCAAAAAAATAAGAAAGGTTGCAAATTTTGGTAAGGCAAAAGTACTTTTCTACCCCCTTGGGGGTCCTGTCAGTTTTGCCCCTAACGTATTTTTGCTGTCAATTATACCCCTAACGTTTTACGTTTCTGCCAATGTCACCCTTTTCACCAACACCGTCAAATATTTAACAGTTTTTGCTGACGTGGCATCCTATGTGGCAAAACGTTTTTTTTCTGTCAATTGTACCCCTAAGGTTTTACATTTCTGCCAATGTCACCCTTTTCACTAGCACCATCAAATATTTAATAGTTTTTGCTTACGTGCCATCCTATGTGGCAAAAATATATGACTTGGTACATTTTTTTTCACATTATATTTCCTACTCATCTTTTTCCCCATCAAAGTTGTGTCGTTTTGACCTCGGCCTATTCCTTCTAAAATATAACTCAAACGCATGCGTTATTTTGCTCATAAAAATATCAGAGACGTTATCCATTCTTTATTTTAGGGTAACGTCTCCGACAAAGTAGAGAATGGGTAACGTCTCCGATGTTTTTGTCTGCAAAATGGCACGTGCGTTTGAGTTATATTTTAAAAGGAATATGGTGAGGCTAAAACGACGCGGTTTTGATGGGAAAAAGATGAGTAAAAAATCTGGTGTGAAAAAAATATGCCAAGTCAGATATTTTTGCCTAGGATGCCACGTAAGCAAAAACTATTAAATATTTGATGGTGCTAGTGAAAAGAGTGACATGGGTAGAAATGTAAAACGTTAGGGGTACAAATGACAGAAAAAAAGGTTTTGCCACGTAGGATACCACGTCAGCAAAAACTGTTAAATATTTGATAGTGTTAGTGAAAAGGATGACATTGACAGAAACGTAAAATAATAGGAATACAATTGACAGCAAAAAACGTTAGGTACTTTTGCCTTTTAGTAAAACAGACTAATAAATTTACCGGAATTTGTATTTTTTTTAAAGCGCTTTTTAAAATTAAAATACAATAATCGAATAAAAGAAAAAGGAAGAACATGTTTTTGGCGGGAATATATTTTTCAATCTGGAATGTACGGCGCGGGAGTAACACTACGCCAAAACTGATGGATAGCACCGATCTGCAATGCAACGGAACCTAATCACTCTAACCGAATTTCACTTCTTCAATCCCAAATTTTGAGACTACAGAATCGACGACGACGACATTTTTCACTGTCGTTTCCCTAAACCCAAAATATGGCGGGAGAGGATGCTCAACTCAAGGCGGCGAAGATAGCTTACCGGAATGCCAAGGCGGAGGGGAATCGGAGGGAGGAGGCTCGATGGGCCAACGTGATCGGAGATTTGTTGAAGAACAGAGGCGAGTACGTTGAGGCTCTCAAATGGCTTCGTATAGATTATGATATTTCCCTCAAGTATTTACCTGAGAAGCATTTGCTCCCAACCTGTCAGTCTCTTGGAGAGATCTACCTTCGACTTGAGCATTTCACTGATGCCCTAACTTATCAGGTATGGTCGAGCTAGGGTTGCGTGGTGGTGTTGTTCGAATCTCATTCTTTCACTTCACGCTTTAATTATTGTTAGTTGATTTTAGAATTTAGTGATCTGGACGTTGAAGCAAGCTGAATAAAGTTCTGGATTTCGTCTTTCTGAATGATTAATGGAATATGGAATTGAACGCCCATAATTTATCTAGCGGCTTATAAAGTCTTTTTATTCAATCATGCTACTTAGTTATTACGTTCAGTCCACAAGTTTATCAATTTCCATGCTATAAGGTCTCTTAATCCATATTGACAGTTCATTCTTTAATTTTCATTGAAAACATTGATAGTCAAATCATGGATCATACAAGTGCACTATTTAGATAATCAATTTCTTGATTCCCCATTTCCTTTTCTTGCAGGAAAAACATTTAGAGCTTGCTAGGGATGCTAATGACCTTGTTGAGCAGCAAAGAGCCAGCACCCAACTAGGTCGTACTTACCATGAATTATTTTCAAGATCAGAACATGACCACCAGTCAATACGAAATGCCAAAAAGTATTTTAAGTCTGCTATGGAATTGGCACAGACTATTAAGGAGAACCCGCCAACTAATAAGTCTTCTTATATCAAGGAATATATTGATGCACACAACAACATAGGAATGCTAGAAATGGATCTTGATAACTTGGAAGAAGCTCAGGTAATCCTCAGCCGAGGACTAAAGATTTGCAATGAAGAAGAGGTCAGTAGATATGATGATGGGCGAAGCAGGCTCCATCACAACCTTGGAAATGTGTATATGGAACTGAGGATTTGGAATAAAGCTAGATATAATATTGAGATGGACATTCAGATTTGTAACCGAATTGGACATTGTCAAGGGGAAGCAAAGGGCTATATCAATCTTGGCGAAGTGAATTACAGGACTCAGATGTACGAGGAGGCCCTCTTGTGTTACAAAAAGGCTCTGGTTCTGGCAAAGTCCATGGAAGACGAGGATTCTTTGGTCAGGCAAATTCATCAAAATATCAAAATTGTAAACGAAGCTACCAAAGTAATGGATGAATTAAAGAAAGAAGAACAGAACCTCAAAAAACTTGAAAGAGATGTAGCCACTGCAAGAGGCACACCGCATGAGCGGAAATGTCTGCTGCAGCAAAATAAATCTCTTGATCGCCTCCTTGAGAAATCAAGCATGATCTGTGCATGGGAGAAGGTATCAATTATATGTGTGTGTATATTGTCTGATCCTCATTATTCTGTCACCTAACAGCTATCTGTCTGGCATTGACTGTCTTCCTGAAATTTTTTCAACTTCCAAGTTTTGATGAGGCAATTTATGTTCAGACTTATTTTCAAACACTTATCTTCACTCCTCCAAGTACATTTTTTTTCGCTAAAAGAGAATACTGTTTTTTGTAGCATGTTCTATCATCACGTTGAAAAGACCAATGCCTAGACAGCATGGTTCTTTTCCTTCTCAGTTTTTCCGTTTGACCTTACAGTAATCCCTTTTGCTATACATAAGTATGAAATTCTGTTGGTTTGGTTTCCCAAATTTTTTTAAAGGAACTGGTGGTTTGTGCACTTACTCGTTGTTAGATTTTGATAATTAGTTCTTTCCCTTCTCAATAGTTGCTAAATATCATTGAATTACAATTGGAATGTATGTGCTTATATTTAATATCAGGAATAAGGGGAAAATTATTTAGTAATGCACCAAAATTTGTGATTATTGGAGCACAAGTTCTTGGTTATCATATGTGTTTAAAGCATGCATCCCTATTCATGTGTTGCTCTCCAACTTGTAGATATGATGTTTTTCTTCCCATTTGAATAATTGGGCTACGTATTGGTACTATGTGATGAATGCAGAGGCCTTTTGAAGCTATGGTTAGTAATTACTAACTGTGAACTTTTTTTTTAATGGACATGTTATGTTTAGCATTGCAAATTTGCAAAGAAGAAGAAGAAAATAGCCGGTGATCTTTTTGACAAGGAAAAGATTAGTGATTCATATATGGCTGTTGGAGAATCATACCAGAAGCTCAGGGAATTCAATAAAGCAATTAAATGGTACAGAAAAAGTTTAGAAATGTACAAAACTATTGGTAACATGGAGGTAAGTTTGATGTTGTTACATGGTCATTGAATATAATATATGTTTACTTGTTAGCGTTATCTTTTTGGCATTTTGATATTGAAGCGACACAAATCTGAATTAGAATCTCCACCCGTGTTATTTTGATCTAATTGGTAGCATGAGTACGTTGCAATTTAATTGCTCTGTATTCAGTCTTGACTATTCAGAGATACACGTGGATGTGAAAAAATATACATATTGCCAAAGTGTCCATTATGTGCATGCTGCTGGGTTAATTCCTAATTCCTATGCTTTGGTTGTAATGATTATAGGGGCAAGCTCTAGTGAAAATTAATATTGGAAATGTTTTTGATTCTGCCCGCAATTGGAGAGGAGCACTAGAGGCATTTCAAGAGAGCTACAGGTAATGTTATCCAAACTTCAAAATTATTCTTCGAATTAAAGGAACCCAGTGTATGGGCCGAGACATTGATTCATAAATATAATGTATTCTCCAAGCATTTGAATGTATATTGAATACATAGGTTTTTCCCACTGCTTTTGATGCATCTAGGATTGCATAAATTGTGAGTCATGAGTCATGACCTACATGTTGTTAGTGTGCTGCATATTGTACAGATCTTCCAGTTCACTTGCAATTTGTGAAGAAAATTACTAGAGTAAGATTCTTCTCTTCACAGTTTCCTCTCCTTGCTTTGTCCATGATCCAGTAGATTATAGCTCAGTCAACCTTGTATTGAATAACCATTTTTCCATGACTGTGAAACCAGGTCTCTTCGATTTGCTTCTAGGGTTTATTCAAATTCCCAACAGTTTTTCTTTTCACCAGAAGATTTCCAATAGTTACCGCTCTGATATTGGATGGGGTAGTTCTATGGAAATTTGAAGCTCTTTGGAAGTGGACCTTCTCACCTTCCATACCCAGAGTCTTGCTTTAACCTTTTATTTATGATCTTATCGATGAATTATTGAAGTTAGAACTTGAAATACACTTAATCTTTAACCTCTGAGAAGGTTGAACTCTTCATACAATTACCAAGATGGATGAAATCTCTTTTGTCATAAATTGGGTGTCGTAAAGTTATGTATCAAAGATGAACTGAAGGCACAAGGTAATGCCATGAGTTGCTTCTCAGTTCTCGCTGACCTGGTGCATCGAACATGAGTGAAAAGTAGCCACCTAAAATACTGATCTTTCAGAAGAGTTGCTTTGAAGTGCATCATTTTTGGTTTGCTTTTGATAGTTTTTCTGACCTATGTTGATTTGATCACATGATATTGTAGGATTGCTGTGGAAGCTAACCTTCGTTCTGTACAGCTTTCTGCCCTGGAGAATATGCATTATAGCAACATGATAAGATTTGATGATGAGAATGAGACTAGGTAACTAAGTCAGGGAAGTCCATGATCCTTATATAAACATGCACTTAAATTGTGTTACTCGTGGACTCATTTTAACATTCCAAATTTTGAAGGCCAATGTCTTGTAATCTGCAAGCATAGTTCATGCTATTCTGTTTTTTTCCCCCTCATGGTAATTTTTGCTGGAACCCATCAATTATTTCTGATGAATTCTGAAACTTTTTAGGCGGTTGAAACTTCTAATTGATAAGCTGAAGAGGTCAATAGAGAAAGAGCCGGAAACAAAAACTATGCCGGAGGATTACTGCTCTGAGACTGATTCAGAAGCAAATAGTTATTTGTCAAATAGTGGGTCTGATGCCTTTTGCTCGCCAAAGACATCATATAGATCAAAAACTGTAAGTGCTGAAGAAGAGGTGAATGAGGATTTGCCTCTGATGTCTCTCTTTCAGTCCATTAAAAGTTCATCTAAAAAGAGAACAGGTCATATGGAAAGTCTTAGCAACTCTACCAAGCAAGCTGAGCAATCACCTAAAAGCTCGCCAAATCTAACCAGTAATCATCAGAATGCTGGAGGTCGTAAACGTGTCCGTGTAATCCTTTCTGATGATGATGATTATGATGATGCTGAGATGCGGCGTTCTAACAGAAAGGCTCATGATCCCCTGTTAGAGGATTTTGCCACTTCTGATGCAAGTGAGTTTTGATTTTTAGTTGAGCCTTAGACTTCCTTTTACCAAAATTGAGTATTAACTGAAACTTGGCTGACTGCAGTTAATAGTAGAAAAAGTATGGTCAGTCCTGCTGATAAACTTCAGGTAGTCTCTAAATTATTTCTTGCCGTTTGATTTAGTGTTGCTAGTAAACTATAAGTCAGTTTGCGGATGCTTAGCCTTTTTGGCATAGCAGGTTGACTTGCAGTATGGATCGAAATATGCAATTAATGTTGAGGAAAGCAGTAGTTCTTTTAAATGCAGAAGTCCTCATAGAGCCAGTAAAGCTGGCAGATGTTCCAGATCCTTGAGCAATGAAATAGTTGCTGAACCTGAATTTGCTAGTAGTTCCAAATGTGATACGAATGTTTCTGGAAAACTATTGCAACATGATGTTGGCCATCCCATTTTGCACAATTCTGAACATTACGTGAGTTCTGCTAAGATTTGGCTTGAATAAGAATATATTTGAGATTCATGCTTTACCAACTATTATGTTCATCATTGTTGCTACTGATATTTAGCTTCTCTGCCCCCTTTTCTAATTGCAGCAATATATTACATTCAAGATTGAAAGAGACTTTATTCACGTAGAAGCAACCTCATGTATTGTTGATGATCAATTGAATATTGAGTCTTTGAAGGCTGAAGTTGCATGCTTATACTATCAACAACTTCCTACTGGAAAAAGATCAGAGGGTAGCCATTTCCAACTTTAGATGTTTTTTGTGATGGTCATAGTCGTCAAACTCAGTTAACATCAGCATTTATGATCACTGACCCAGCTTAAAAGTTTTGTTGGTATGAATTGAAAAAACAAGTGAATTTGGGATATCTTGTTTGTCCTTTTCAAGGGTGATAGATGCTTCCTAAGATGCCACGTGAGACATACATTATCACTCACCAATATCCAAAAAATATTTTGATATGGGGTGTTACCTAAATAAGTCCTGGATGTGTTCAAAGTCAAACTGACGCCAACCCTTTTTTGGACTTAAGGAGTTATTATATTTTTTTCTTTCCTTCCTGATCTACAGATATTGAATGTAGTCATACTGCATACATATTGGTGACTAACAACTAACATGTCGGACATTATTAAGGGTCTCGGTCCATGCTTCAATACTTCCCAATCAAGTCTTTCTTAATTTTACCAATTACCAACGCTCATATTATCTGCTTCTTTACATTTACAATCAGATTTTTTTTCCTCTTTTGTTTATTGATGTTTTCAACTTTCCCTTTAGTTTGAATTATTGTACTGTACTAACATAAATTTATGAGTAGGTTTATTGCCCATTATTCAACACTTAAAATGTGCTGGAAGACGTATAGAATCCCCCGATACTATCAAAAGTTTTAGGGAACATCTGGGAAATGATGTGGTTGAAGCTTCCATTGATGGTATGTATATGTAATACAACTGCAATATGTTCGTTTGGAGACACCACTCTGGAAACCTTTCTACCGTGTTCTCATTTCTCAAAATTTTTTAAGGAAAAAAATTGTCAAGAATTGCTTTATATTGTTCTCTCTTACAGTCTGCTGTTTGCCACACATGTGATGCACATAATTATAAAATTTTGAAACAAGTTGAAATACTATAATTATCTGTGGAAAATGATTTATCTAGTTCATGGTCATTTGATATGCATTGATCTTGCAAATTATTTAAAGCATTGGAAGTAGAGAGTGAAAGAGGCGCAAATGAATAAATCATCATGCAAATCCGGTGTCCTAGGCTAATGCTTTTGTAGGACCTCTTATTAACATTAATTTCCAATTTTCCACTATTTATCTTCAAGTGAGACATGCAATTAATTTTTATCTTTTGCAGGATGGGTTCAAAAGCGCCTTATAAAAATGTACATGGACAGCTGCACGGATTTGTCTGAGGTACCAAATATGAAGGTACTCAAGAAGCTTTACAATTTAGAGGTAAAGAAGGAACTCGACTGTATCAATGCTCTCGTTCCCTACTTTGCAGGAACAGACATGCATTTTCTTTTTCATAAATTAGATTTTTTTCCCTGCATTTAATTTCAGCTTCTTATCGTCTTGTCAACCAGGTTTCAGATGATGAGATCATTGTGTCTGACTGTGACCTGCAAGATTTGTCAGTAACACCATTGTTAAATGCTTTGCTTACCCATAAAACATTTGCAATGCTTGATCTCTCTCACAATTGCTTAGGTACACATCGCTGGTTTGCGGCCTTTTTTCTATGTTTACTGCTTCATTATTTTTCACTACAAACAGTGACTGCTTCTTTTCATATTTCATCGAAGAGAAGCCATTCTTTCAATTCTCAAATTTGATATGTATTTTGTACAGAAATAAGTCTGACTTTAATGTCCAGCTGATGAAGAAAAAGGAAAAAAAATAGAAACTGTAACACAAATTAATGTATTGAATTGTTTATGCTTTACATTGGATTGTTATAACTTAGGAAATGGGACGATGGAGAAACTTCAGAAGGTATTCGTAGCATCAGGCCAAACTTATGGTGGCTTAACTCTGGATTTGCATTGCAATCGATTTGGTCCAACTGCTTTGTTTCAGGTATCGTAACCAGTTACCATTTTGACCTTTGCATGTTTGTTTGACTTCTGGCTGGTCCAGTTGTAACATTGTTTCTTTAAAAGGAGATTTTAGGTATGAAGGTCTAAAATGATAGATAGCCTGTTCCTACATAGCGAACATATCTTTATTCTAGTATATGGAGGCATACACTTGAATTTGTGATTTCGTTTGAAAAGAATTTGAATAGTGAGGTCTTCAATCTCTGAATCAGAGAATAAGAGAAATCAGCAGCCTCCATCTGCCTTGCTAATCTATTGCACAACAATGTTATTATACATGAGATTCTTGATTAATTTCTGATCTGATAAAAAAAAAAAGTTTGTCTCCTTTTGCGTTGACTATGAGACCATTCCAATTTGCTGATAAGATAAATGCCTTTTTTCTATCAGATTTGTGAATGCCCAGTACTATTTGCTCGATTAGAAGTTCTTAACATTTCTGGAAACCGTCTTACTGATGCATGTGGGTCTTATCTTTCAACTATCTTAACAAAATGTACAGGTAAGCTGCATGACCTGCTCTGTCAAATTCAATTCGGTTTTCAGTCTCTTGAAGAAATATTAATAGTCATTTCCTTCCCTTCACCACTTTCTGGTTTTATGGCCACTTTATGAAATATGGAAAAGTCTACGTCTAACATTCTGATTGTGTGCATGTAGTGGATGCCTTTGCAGAAAAGTAGCTTCTATTTACAAGTGTTCTGTTTTGTAGCCCTCTGTAGCTTGAATACGGAGAACTGTCATATCACATCCAGAACTATTCAAAAGATTGCTGATGCATTGAGCCCTGAATCTGTACTTGCACAGCTTTGTATAGGTATCATGATTCTGACGTCCTTTTTCTAGTCCCTGATATAAGCCTTTTTATAACTTAATAGGTTCTTTGTCTTCTGACAGGATACAACAGCCCTGTATCTGGAAATGCTATTGTTAATCTTCTCAGTAAGCTTTCTACAATGAAAAGGTAGAAAGAAAAAGAGAACTAATTTGATGTTTAGTATCTATGTAGCATCCTTGTGTAAATTGTTTTATTTGTTTAGGCATCAGAAATTAAATTTGTTTTGCTCAATGTAGGTTTTCTGAGCTGAACTTAAGTGGTCTAAAACTAGGCAAACCGGTTGTTGATACTCTGTGCAAGCTTGCAGGGACCACAACTTTGTCAGGACTGATGCTCGGAAGCACTGGTATTGGAATTGTGAGTGACATCTATCAGATGCTATGTATTCATATTATTGTTGAATGTTGATACTTGTAAATTCTAGCATAATATCTCAATTGCTCCTCTGACTAGAGAGATATTTTTTCTGCAGGAAGGGGCAATGCAATTAACAGAATCATTGTTCAGTGGAGCTCATGAAATTGTGAAACTTGACCTGTCATATTGTCAGCTCACATCTAATTATGTTTTAGACAGCAGTTTTACTTTATTCTGTTCCTTGCTTGAGCTGAATCTGGAAGGAAATCCTATTATGCCCGAGGTTTGTTGCCTTTAACTATGGATTTTATTGTTAGTATTTCAAGAATGCACGCTTTTTTACTGATTTTGTCTGCTTATTATCATATATTGCTTTGACATTCAGCATTTCTGAATCTGGATGCTCTTACAACTACTGATGTAGGATTTGTATGTACGTTTTGGTGATAATCATGTTGATTTGACCAGTTAAATTTTACTTGGTATGTATGCTTAGCAAGTTCTGATATCTATAATTAATACAGGGAAGTTATGCTCTATCTTCTCTTCTCATAAATCCTCAGTGCTGCCTAAAAGTTTTGGTCCTTAGAAAGTGTCAACTTGGGCTTGCTGGAATTCTTCACATAATTGAGGCACTAGGAGGTAGGCACCAAACCAATCTGGTTGTTAGTTCGTTCTTTTGAAACTATTTCTCTTTTATGCTTATGTTGTTTCTCTATCAGAGAATAACAACCTAGAGGAGCTTAATCTTGCTGGTAATGCTGTTCCAAATGAATCCTTTGCTCTACAACACGACGTCTCAGTCGAAAGGCAATCACAAATTCTAGAGCAGAAATGCGATACATCCGAGTCTCATAAGGAGGGTTTACCCATGATTGTAGATGATACTGAAGAGGCTCTTTGCACTCTTAACACTGACTATCTTCAACTTGAAGTTGCCGACAGTGAAGACACTCCAATTAGAGTAGAAGCTGCTGCTTCTGGAATTGATGACAGTTGTGCCAGTTCATATCAAAGAAATTCTTTATCCCCAAAGTGCCAATTCATTCAACAACTTTCAAATGCAATAGGTATGGCGAAACACTTGCAATTACTTGACATTAGTGACAATGGTTTCTCTGCAGAAGATGCAGAAACATTCTATAGTTCATGGTCATCTTCTTCACGAGCCGTTTCAAGTCAGAAGCACATTACAGAGCAGACTATCCATTTCTCAACGATGGAAAATAAGTGCTGTAGAGTGAAACCATGCTGCAAGAAAGAATGAATAGGCAGTTTTTCATTTTATATGGATTCTTTTTCAGTGGTTTCTGGCTGCAAGTCAATTGTAACTAGTGTTGAAGCAGAGGTGCTCGAGCTAAACTTGTTTATAAATAAGGCACATTCTTCTTGATTTATGAGTAAATAATAGTGAATGCAGATTGACTAGCTTCACGTGGACGCTGGTTATATACAATTGTATATGTAGCATCAACTCAAGTCAAAAGCTCAACTTAGTAAGTCTAGGACTATTAATTTTCTTTCAAATAATCTTTTGAATATGCGCTTTGGATTAAATTGTTTGTTAGAACTTAGAAGTATTCAAAATAAATTGGTCTTCATTAGTGGAACTTCAAATTTGACCACCAATTGATTCATTTTATCACTGTAGGGCATTAATATCCTTTGCATGACATCTTCAAGTTAGAACAAAATATTATTATTAATACTCTTGTAATTCTAAATATCTCAGCGCCCAAAGTCAGAGGATCAATAAGGCCCGTTTGGTAGAATGTAAAATAATATTATAAAGTAAAGTATTCGGTTCTAAAAAAAATTGTATTTGGTAAGATTTTTAGACAACATAATTTATTTTATATTGTAATTCACTTTGCAAGAAACTAATGAAATATCTTTACATAAATGTTTTTACGTAAATGAATGAATGAAGTTTTTGAACAATTTTATTCTCATTTTTTTACGTAAATGAATGAATCAAGTAAAGATATTACCAGAGAGGCAGAGACAATCATTTTTACTTTCTCACCTTTTCACTTTTGTACGTTTAGACGATCATATCTTTTCATTGCCATATTCATCCTTGATTGGTAAAAAGTTAAAAGCTAAAGTAACAACACTATAAAGAAGCTCAAAAAGTTGTACAACCAAACACTACTGTAATCAAATGAGTTACTGAAATTATATATAATCAAATACACACTTTAACACTATGATTTTCTACATATGCTTTACCCGTGGACTCATAAATTCACTTTACCTTTAACCCTGAAAACGCAATCATTCTAACCTTTTTATCATATCGAAATATGACTTTACCACAAAAGCTTCACTCCAAAAAATAAAACCCCTTGGATGGGTAAGCCTAATTAAGGATATATATTATTGACTCAAAATATTATTTAGTTTTTGAATTGTTGGTGAAATTATTATTTAGTCTTTGAATTTATCAAAAATATTATTTAGTCCCCGATATGTTTAACTATGTAAACTATTTAGTCTCCAAATTTGATAAAATATTATTTAGTCCCCGAATTTGTAACTATACCAACTATTTAGTCCCCAAACTTGACAAAAATACTATTTAATCATCGAAATTGTAACTCTGTCAACTATTTAGTCTCCTGACTGTTACCCGTTATAGTTGACAGAGTTGCAAATTCGGTGATTAAATAGTATTTTTGCCAAGTTTGGGGATTAAATAGTTGACATAGTTACAAATTCGGGGACTAAATAGTTGACATAGTTATATATTTCGAGGGCTAAATAGTATTTTTGATAAATTCAAAGACTAAATAATAATTTGAACAACAATTCAGGGACTAAATATTATTTTGCCAATATTACATTTATACATCATCCTCTTTTCTGAAAAAAGATAAAAGCAAATACTCAATTAAAGTACTAATATATTATCAATCGAATGCACAATATTGAATATTCACCTTCTTTAAACGACAAACGTGGGGAAAGCATGCGTCTTAGGTTTTGGAAACCATGATTGAATTTCATCATTTTAAGAAAGAAAAAGCTTAGTGGTAGTTATCTCTCACCCCACAACCCACACCCAAATAGGAGGATCACCATTCCTATCTCTATTTCTTAATTCTCTAATAAAGTTTCCCAGAAACTTTTTCAATCCTCTATTTATGGTACATCTCTGCCTTTTTTGCCTTGAAATAGGGCAACTTGTGGAATCATCTACATGCTCCTCAATCAATGATCAAACAAAATTTTTCAATTTCAATTCAAATGCCTTCATCACAACTTTGACTTCCACTCACTTTCTTTTCAAAAATTAGTAAGCAAAACCAAAGGCAGGTTATACTACTTTATTTCTTTTATGTAAGGTTTTGAATTCGTATTTTACATGTGAAAAAAAAAAACTTTTAGGGAGAATTTTATAGGTACTCTAAAACTTCAATTAACTCGAACTAAATTAATCGAAAGTCGAGACTAATGAAATTATAGATATGTGGTTTCAACAAAGAAAAGAGTTAGCAAAAATGCAAAGAACACTTGAAAACTAAGGAGTAAATTATCATTTTAATCTTTAAAAGATATAATATATTTCAATTTAGTCCCTAATAGATGTAAATTGTCTCAACTTAGTTTTTAAAAGTCTCCATCAACATAAGATCTATATATGCAACCTCTCACCCTTGCAAGTATAGAGGCTATTTCTAATATTTGAACTTGTGACTTTAGATCACATGCATGGATCTTATTGTTGCTCCAAAGCTCCTCCTCAATCTCCATTAACATAACTGACAGAAATTTTCAAAGACGACTAAATTGAAATAAATTACATCAATTGTGGATTAAATTTGACATCTTTATCTTTTAGGGACTAAATTGAGACAAATTATATCTTTCAGCAATTAAAGTTAAAATTTTCATCTTTCAATGACCAAAATGATAATTTACTAAATAAATAAATGAAATAATGGTCCTGCATCCCCATTACTGATATTACTCTTGATTAGTAGAGCAATGTTGGAAGGTGATTATTATTATATACAAATGCTTGTTATATTATATATTAGAGTTTTGACTTAAGGAACCATTTTTATATTTAGCATGTCCTTAAAATGTCCTACACCAACACACCATGTTTGTAGGAAATAAGAACCAACATGGAAGACAACTCGGTGATTAATATTTTTTCATACTCTCTGCCTCTCGCTTTTCTTGTCACACGAAGAATAGTGATACAAGTCTCGTATCGAGAAAGTTAACTTTAAAAAAGTATCTTATACAATTTTTGGCTCTCCAATTTTAACAGGTAGTTTTTAGAGTACAATTTTTTCAAGAACTCGTACTCGTATTAGATAGTATATGAAAGTGAAATCATTCAGATTTTCTGTTTTTTTACATAAAGTTAAATATTTTGAACGCAATTGCAATATGTTTGGGCTAAAAAAGGAAAAATTGGGGTATTTCCCATATTTTCTCCCAATGCACTTACTTCCTTGTGGAATCCAATGGAACTTCAATCTGTATTCACTAATTAACAGTTCTAATTTACACTATTTATCCACATATCACATCAAGTAATACCGTTTTTTTTTTCCTTTCTTTTGGTCATGATATTCAAAGAATTCAAATGGAGGCGAGTCAGACTTTGTAAACTCAACATTATTTGTAAACTACTCAAAATTTGATATTCTCTTATTTTTATTTATCATTTGTCAATATTAATAAAATTTTAGTGTCAATTCTAGGAGAATATTGAATGAATAGAGGAACGTAAGACTAGACTTTCATCCAACCAATTGATTTATACAATATTTAATAATTTGAAATTGATAAAAAAAGGTCAATAAAAAAGAAATTTCAATATTAAAAAATAATACGCCCCATATTATATTCGATAGATGTAAAATTGTAATATGATATTTAAGTTGTGAGACATTCTCTCGCGATGATTTAGTCATTAGGCTCTAATTAGTTATATCTTGTAGCGTCAAAGATGTTGACTTAAAAATGAGTGCAAAAGGTAGGGTATGTGATTAAGATTGCCGAAAGTGTGGATGAAATGTTGAAGAAAACAGCATCACACGCAACCTGATCTGAAGAAGACAGTGAGATCAGCTTACGAAATGAATGGCATCACATTCAGATTCTTTCTGCTATGCAAACACATTTTCAAACCAAGTAGGTTTACTGCTTTAATGCCACTCTTTACTGCTTTAGTAAATTACAAAGGGGAAGAATAGAAGAAATAAGTATGTATGTGTACCATTACTTTATACATAGCTAGCAATATTTTGTCATCTCATATACATCAGAAGCATTTTAAAAACCTGATTTTCTATATTCATTGAATTCACACTCCAAAAAAGAAAGAAGAATTAGAGATTAAACATATCCATCTCCTCCATTTCAGTAAAAAAAGGAGAAAAACAGAGCTAACAGATCATATCATATCATACATACATACATACCCATTACATTACATTACATCATCTTCAAAGTTCAAACCCTCCATCACTACAAAACACTGAATTTAATTTCCTTTCATATCCCCTTTGGTTAATTAATTTCCTTGTTTCTTGATGAAAGAAAGTAAAGAGAAGAAAAAAAAAGAGGAATTAATTTTTTTTAAAAAAAAAAAGAAAAAAAAAAAACCTCTGCTTCTTGTTATCTTCAGGGTGATCTCCAACTTCTCAAGCCAATGTCATTGTGTTTCCTTGAAGGAGAAGAGTAAGGTATAGGCATCCTTCTTGGCAAGAACCCATAAAAGTGACCTTCATGCTTAGGCTTTGGCTTGAGGTTGAAGACGTTGGTGTTTCTTGAAGAGGAGGAGGCATGGCAAAAATTATAATTTCCCCCAAAAATATTGCACATGAACAAGAAGAGTACATACATCACTAGAATTACATGTCTTTTGCAGAATACACCCATTATTGATGAAACTAGAAGAAGATGGAGATGGAAAAGCTAGCTTTTTGAGAGAAGAGGAAGAAGAAGAAACATGGGGAATTAAATGGTGAATTGGGGGCATCAGATTGGAGACATTGGGATGTGTCTCAGATTAAAAAAGAAAAGAAAAAGGGGATTGAGTCAAATTATAAAGTGAAGAGAATTCAGAGGAGTTCTTCTAGTAGAGAAGAGATAGATAATATGTTGGGAGCAGAAAGTTGAAAAGCCTGCCTCACCAAAGCTTTTCTGGAAGGGGTTTTTATGGGGTAGAGTGATTATTATATTTTAAAAGAAAAAAAAAAAGTGAATTTTGTTTTGTTGTTTGATTGAAAAATTTGGAAAAAAAAAGGGGGGAAAGTTATCATTTTGATCCTAAAATATATAGTTTCTCTCAATTTAATTAATATGCAAAAGATAAAAATATCAAATTTAGTCTATGCAAGATAAAAATTGTTTCAGATTAGTTACTAAAAGATAAAAAAAATTCAATTTAGTTCATGAAATATAGAAAAATTAAGAAGGACTAAATTGAGATAAATTACATCTTTTAAAAATTAAATTTAATATTCTTATTTTTTAGGGACCAAAATGAAAATTTAGTAAATGAAATTGTGAATGGTTATATATAATAGGGGTTGGAGGTAGAATGGCAAGAAAAGAAAGGGGAAAGGAAAAGGAAGAAGGGGAGGGTTTATGTTATGTCATGTTTTATGTGGTTAGGTGGATGTTTGGTCCCACTACCCTATTGAATGGCCCCATTAAGGAGAGAAAAAATAAGACTCAGACTCAGACCCCTCCATTGAACCATAACTTGTCCCTTTGCCACACCACCTTTTTGTAGCCTCTCATCATGCATTCTACTCTCTCTCTCTCTCTCTCTAAGCCTCTACTATTACTTCTACTCCTACTACTATGCATTAGCATCATCACCCACAGTGAGTGAGCTAACAGACACGGATCTTCAGCCGATCCATTGAGTGCAAGATATTCATTCTCATTATACTGTACGTAATACTTTCATGTGACACTTCATATATATAATACACTTCATGTACTAATAGTACTCTTATATTAGTTATAAGCCAGTTGATTAATGTGTACAAAAATAACGTACTTGAGCACTTCACAAAATTTATACCCTAGAGAATTTGAACGTTATACAAGTAGTTTTAACTCCATAACCCAATATTTGTGTTGAATTATAATGGTGAAGTTAGTGTGTAGCATTTTTTGGTATAGAGAAGCAGATAGAAGAGATGAAAAGGAAAAAGAGAGTGGAGAATTGAATTGAATGCAATGTCAGTATATATATAGGGGTATAGAGTAGTAGGGGGACCCATACATGAAGAAATGCTAGCTTCTTCTTCTTCTAGCTCATATATATATATATAAATTATCACCTGTTGGTTTGTAACTAAAAAGGCTTATTTCAGAGTTGAGACATGAGTGCAGGTAGCTCCATTCATTAAGCATTAGGGATAGAAGCAGGATATGGACCCCCTTCGCTAAAAGCCTTTTCATGAGGCATGGGACTGATCAGTTTCAGTCTAAAGTCTCCCTTTTTCCTTCTTTCTTTCTTCCTTTTTCTACTTTAGACTTTATGTTCATCAAACTTTTGTTTCCACATGCTGCTTTCATTTTGTCTATTATATTTATGACTCATTACTCCCCTTTTAATTCCCTCCCACCTTTCTTAGATATAGGATACTCTCAATATTACGCCTTAATCTACAAAAACAATTAACACACTTATGATATAATGGAAATACAAAGTCCCACATCTGATAAGATGAGATGTTCAGTAAAATACTCAAGTAGTTAGGTTCTTACACCTTAATAACACTCGAGTTTCAACGTGACACTTCACAGAATTTGCAATTCAAAGATCCCATGATCTCCACCACCTTATTAACTACTTTGATTTTGGTCACTAAGTGCTTTAATTCTATAGTACCAATATATATATGTATAATACATGCATGTAAGTTTCGTCCAACCCATGAATGAGGTACGTACAGTATAGGAGGATCGGAAAGGGGTGAAGAGAGACAGAGACAGAGAAGAGAGAAGTGAGGTGTGTGTGGTCCTACTTGAAAGCTGTAAGTGAACATCCAAAACGAGTATGGACGATTTTGCATCAACCAAACAAACAAAAAACAGAAAGAAAGTTGCTGTTTAAGATTTCCATCAATCACCAATCCAGATTGAATCTGATGTTGTATAGCATAAAACACAACGAATAGTAAAAAAGAGAGTGAGATGCCCATCTCGATCGTGTCAATCTCTCAATCATTGTGAAAATTTTGTATACACTCGTATAAAAATTTATATAAATATTATTAATCAATACAAAATTAAAATTACAAAGATTAAGAATTTCTCAATGATCGTGCATGCATGGACATGGTCCTTCCTCCCATCCAAACCAACGATTTGAATTGACGTTGGGTATGGTAATAATGGACCCCACCTTGTACGTTGAAAAGCTACCTAACAAAATATTACAACCTGTTCCTTCCTACTTTCACATGCTTATCCCCTTCTTCTCTCCTCATTATTCATCAAAAATATTGCTACAATATTATATCAATCAGCACAAAGCAAAAAGCTAGAAAACTAATTAATACTACATATATATATATTATATACCATGACAACGGAACCATGCCAAATTAAGGAGTGAGTGAGAGATGGAGACGATGGATGAAGAAATAAATAATTAAGAAAGTGATGGAGACGAGAAGGAATTCAACCATACACATGCATATAATTGCATATATATATTAGAACGTGTGTGGTGGGAAATGAAGAATGGATCAACTCATGAAAAGTTGAGATGGATCTTGCTTTAATTGAATTTCTCTCTCTTTTTTTTATGGATCATTTTCAGATCAGATAAATGTTGTTGCTTTGTGATATTGCACACGTACGTGTGTCAAATCTTGAATTCCATAATAAGGGACCAAAATATTTGGGACGTGTGAGTGAATGAGTGTGAAGGAACGTTAGATTTTTGTGTGTACGTAATATATATATATATATATATATATATATATATATATTAGGGTAATGCTACGGAGCTATCAAGAATTCAAGCTCACTATTTGTCAGTCATTAGATCTGTGTCAAAAAAAATTTTCTTTTTAAAATATAAATTAGCACATATTTTAAGATAAATATAACAGTTTGTAACTAATGAATTTGAGCTCTTGATAATTTCAAATATTCACCATATATATTATAATGATTTGAATGAACTTGAGCCTGGCCTTGTATATATAGGTAGGTATAGGTAGACTAGGTAAGGAGGGAGAAACGTACAATGTCTATAACAAGTTGAGAATAAGAACACATGCACCATCTCTCGCTTTCTTCAATTTGTACAAAATTATTGAGATTGATCAGAAAAGAATGTACAAACATTGATTTACATATTTATTGGCCAAAAGACAATCTGACAACAATATAATTGCCTCATAACGAAGATTCAAATAAAAATCAAGTTATAATCAAATTGTATGGCATTATATATTTGTGTTAGATTAAATTAAATAAAAAAAATTGTATTTTAACTAGCAATTATAACTTTTAATTAAATAGTAACAAGTATGTAAAAGATGAATGATTCATTCTATCCATGTATGCAGTAAAAATTTGATTTGATGGTGGTGTGGTGTTCATAAATTCATTGATCTGAGTGGCTCAAATGAACACATCATGGGATGATGCAGCCATATCCCCAAATAATTGGGAACACGACCTCTCAATAATATATATACATTACTATAAATATCGTACTTACCATGCTGCTACTCAAATGATTAATTAGAGGATCATACGCGCGCCTGTATATATATATAATTCGGATAAGAGAGTTTAGTACTAGCTACGTCTATCTCTAATTAAGTGTTATTTTTAATATTAATAGAGACTCCCACATATCTTGAAAGAATTATGGATCAACTAAAATGATTGAAGCTACTGTATTACTGAACATCTATATATAACTCCTATCTAAAAAAATTGGAAGGCAAAAGTACCTTTCTTACCCCCAACGTTTGGGGGTTCTGTCAGTTTCGCCCTTAACATTTTTTCGCTGTCAATTGTACCTCTAACGTTTTACGTTTCTGTCAATGTCACCCTTTTCACTAACACCGTCAAATATTTAACAGTTTTTTGCTGACGTGGCATCTTATGTGGCAAAACGTTTTTTTTTCTGTCAATTGTACCCCTAACGTTTTACATTTCTACCAATGTCACCCTTTTCACTAGCACCATCAAATATTTAATAGTTTTTGCTTACGTGGCATCCTATGTGGCAAAAATATCTGACTTGGCATATTTTTTCCACACCAGATTTTTTACTCATCTTTTTTCCATCAAAACCGTGTCGTTTTAGCCTCACCATATTCCTTTTAAAATATAACTCAAACGCACGTGCCATTTTGTAGACAAAAACATTGGAGACGTTACTCATTCTCTAATTTGTCGGAGACGTTACCCTAAAATAGAGAATGAATAACGTCTCCGATGCTTTTATGAGCAAAATAGTGCGTGCGTTTGAGTTACATTTTAGAAGGAATAGGCCGAGGTTAAAACGACACAACTTTGATGGGGAAAAGATGAGTAGAAAATCTGATGTGGAAAAAAAAATATACCAAGTCAGATATTTTTGCCACATAGGATGCCACGTAAGCAAAAACTATTAAATATTTGAAGGTGCTAGTGAAAAGGGTGACATTGGCATAAATGTAAAACGTTAGGGGTACAATTGACAGAAAAAAAACGTTTTACTACATAGGATGCCACGTCAGGAAAAACTGTTAAATATTTGACGGTGTTAGTGAAAAGGGTGACATTGACAGAAACGTAAAACGTTAGGGGTACAATTGACAACGAAAAAACGTTATGGGCGAAACTGACAGGACCCCCAAACGTTGGGGGTAGAAAAGATACTTTTGCCAAACTAAAAATAAATGATAATAAAGAAGTGTTTATCTAACAAGAGCCTGTGACACTAGCTTTTTAAAATTTTTTGTTTAGAGAGAATCTATTATATTGAAGTTAGTGAAAAATCAACAAAAATAATTTAGTAAACCACCTTATTGATTGAAATAGATTCTTAAACAATGCCTAATGACACTTATTGGCAAAAGCCAATAAAAAATAAGTCTAACTATATTTTACACATTCTTTTTCCACCAAATAATATTATTATTTTCTTCTTCATGAACAAAAGTTCAATACTACACAGCATAATTGAATTTTTCGGTATCTTTTTCATTTAGTATTAGTCAAGTGTATTTAAATTAAATTTAAATCATTATTATTGAGCAAATTAAACTTTAAACACTATCGACAGTCGAGAGGTTGATCCAAGTGATAAATGACTTGGTATCGCTTAAGCAAAGTTCCGAATTCAAGACTTTTTGAATGCAGTTATCCCCGTTGAAAAACTCTCCCTTCATAATCAGTGCACGATGCGAATCGAGTCCAGATTAATCGGGGTAGTGTCTCGAATACCGACAGGCAACCCAAAAAAAAACTTTAAACACTAAACTCTAAATCTTAAACCTAAATTATAAATTCTAAACTTTAAATCTAAACTCTAGATTTTAAATCCTAAATCCTTATAAATTTTAAAGTCTAATCTAAAATCTTAAACCCTCAACCTTAATCTATCTAAATAAGGATTAATAACTTGGATTTAATATAGATAAATTAAATGACTAATTAATAATGAACAAATATAAGGACTAGTAGTATTAAGGCTGCGTTTATTAGGAATAAGTGATGATGGAAAAGGGGAGGGAGAAGCCTTCTTCTTAATCTCTTTTACCTACCAAACAAACTCCACTTTTTACAATCTGATGAAATTATGTTTTTGCTTTTACTTTTTTACCCATTTTTATTTCATTCTTACTTTTATTCTAAAGATAAAATAATTATTTTACTCACTTTTATTCTATTCACATCACATCATATCATATTGATGAGGCATTTTCACTCCCTCCTCTTTTCTTCCTGCCAAACCCTCCCTAAAGATTTAATAATCTGTAGCTTTATGCAGCACCTTTCTTAAATATAGATATATATAGTTATATACAATTAATAAATTCAGTTTTGATTTAATATTAGTCCCCGTTTTGGAAGAATTGGGGATCCATATAAGCTTGGCTGTAATCTGACATGTTCTCTAATATTTTTTTATTAAACATACTTTACTTATTTTTAATATGATAAAATTATTATTTTTTTCCTTACTTTTTTACTTACTTTTATTCCATTCCCACTTTTAATATAAGAGTAAAATGATCATCCACTTTTATTTCATTCATATCACAATCACATCATATTCTTATTCCCTACAACGACATTATTATAACAAAGCGAAGCCTTAGGTTTGAATGTTTGACGACATGTTATATATATATATATATATATATATATATATATATATATATATATATATAATTGTTCATCTTCTCACTAAAAAATTAGATGTGTCAAATTGGGTCAACTCGACCCACTCAGATTGGGCCTGTCACAGGTTGACCCACACAGGGTTGAAAATGTTAAATGGGTTGAGAAATGTCAACTTGACTCACTTAAGTGATGGGTCAGGTTGAACCACCTAACCCATTTATTTTTTTCTCAAAATTTTTATTTTTTTAATTCTATTTTTTTAAAAAATTATACTTTTTGATACATTCAATAAACTAAAATAAATACATAATAATACTAAAATATTAAAAAAGCAAGCAAAATTTAAAAAAACATATAAAATACGTCAAACATAAAAAAACATACAAACCAAATACATTTATTAAATTAAACAAACAAGTCAAATACAGAAATATTAAATATTACATTCCAAATTATTTAAAATGCAAGCTATAAAAAAAATCTAAATACTTAAATACAAAATAATAGAACATAAAAAATGTCTTCAACATTCAAGTGATTGACTAAATGTGAGTGAGATAGAAAGAAGATAGAATGGGACATCCAAACATAACATTAGGTTATGTTTTTTTATTTTTAATATATTAAATTATTAATTTGAAAAAAAATAAATGGCCAACCCACCTAACTTGCGGATTGGCTCACTTAATCCGTGAGTTAGGTGAGTCAGGTGTTTTCAACCTCTTTATTAAATGAATTATAATTTTTCAACTCAATTCACTTATTTAATGGGTTAAACAGACTATTCCAATGAATTAAACCCGTTTTGACAACTTACTAAAAATTAACGCCCCTTTACACCCCCTAAAAAAAAAAGAATGCGCAGAGGATTCATTTGGAATTTTATGTCTTCATAATTAGTATTAGTCCATGATTTAGTGTAGTTGTCAAAATTAAATAAAAAAATAAATTAAAAGAACTAAAAGGAGCAACTTCTGGCCTTTAGTCAATATCAAAAACAGTAGCTCGTGCACATGTAATCATTTTGCTAATTAATATATTTTCCTTATAACTATTGTCGTCGTTTATTATTGAATTTTATCAAATTAATCCAAAAAGAAGTCCGTCTAGGATGCAAGATGAACTCTCTTTTTTTTCTTAAGCAAAAGTATGAAAATATTATCATTAGAGAACTCTACTTTCATTTTAAAACTTAATTTCAATAAAAGTAATTATATTTATTTATTAATGATTTTGATCAAAATAAGGCTGGAGAGGGATATCCATCTCACAATACGTCAAATAAAATTGTCTTGATATAAAAATATACGTAAAAGCTTAAAAAAAAAAATCACATTAATTCACACTCGTTGAAAACATGTAGAGAGTATTAGAAGACCCGTCAAGTAAGACTTTTGGAGCAAAAATGATGACTACAAACAAAAGAGATATAGAATATGTGAACGATTTGTGAACTACCACTAATTACTTAACTTGCATTGCTGAGTCTAACACGACAACCTCACTCCAATCAATATTCTTCGTGTGGATCGGAGTCAAACACTAAATTATTTTTTATTTTTTCTTGATGGATATTAATTGTAGATTCACGAAGTTAATTAAAGAGGCCAATATAATTGACTAATTAATTTATATATGTGTTTTAAAATCACTCTTCAAATCCCATTTTCAAACTATTCGTTGAACAATAGATTTGATCCATTTTTTTTAATGGCATGGGATATGGAAATTAGGAGCAACACCGACTTAATTTCCAACTTGCAATCTCATATATAGTCAAATTAAAAGTCTTCGTTCTCTTCTTCAACTTGCCATATTTTCTTTAATTTTGTTTAAGAAGTTTGAAATTTGGCTCTTGGGGGTGAGGGGATGTCGCTTCTAATTAAGTCATGTATAAAAAATTAGTAGTATATATATAATGTGAATAGGTTAATTAAAACGAATATTAATATAAAATCATACTTAAAATTAAAATAACATGTCCATATCTTTTTATACATAATAATTTAATCCTTTTGAAAACTAATATACATTAAAAAAAAGTCATAATGTATGATTAATTAATTTAAAGAGTACTAAAACGTCATTGTGAGTTCTTAAAGATGGGTTTTTTTTGTCAATTTGATCCCTCGGTTAGTTTAAATACTTAACAATTAATCATACACATAATCAACTTGGTTATAATATAAAATCTGGATTAATTTGCTTGGACAACAATTAATTATTCACATCATCAACTCTATTAAGCATTTGAACGGTTGGTTGAGGGACCAAATTGATAATATTTTAATTTTTGATGGACTAAATTGACAATACGAATCCGGGCCAAATTAATAACGTTTTAATCTACGAGGGATCAAATTGATGATGTTTTCATATGCAAAGGACCAAATTGACAAAAGAAATATATATATATATATATATATATATATATATATATATATATATAAGGGACCAAAATGAAATTTTAGTCAAAATGTATGGGTGAGGCGAGGAAAGGCAAAATGGTTGGGTATTGTTGGTAAAGGACAAAAAGTAAATATAATAAGGGGAAGAGATTGATTAAATAGGGAATTGAAGTGGTTGATCCAAAAGTATACATGAAGATGAAGGTTGACTTGAGTTAATGAAGTGGGGTAGGCATTAGGCAGAAGGGCGTACGTACGGTGGAGAAGGTAAAAAGAAGAAACACACACACGCACCCAAAAAGACTTTAAAACTAAAATAATTGGAGTTTAGGGTTATGTATGTGGGTTTTAATTAATAAATGATTTGGGTTAGATTAATTAAGGAAAAGCCGGAAAGGGGGAAGGTTTGGTCAAATTTCACAATTCACAGTATTAGTCGCTGTCGTTGAATGATCATCTAAATGCCTACACTTATGTCCCTTTCATCCTTTCTTCTTTTTCTACGTACTACTCTATATACACTCTCTTAACTTGGAATTTCTCATTTTACTGTTTCTTCTTCCTTCCTCTTTATAATTATAATCACTAATCATTCTTAATTATACTTACCCTATGTGAGCGTGCTTTCCCTTTATCATTTTTTTACCAAACCCAAATAAAAAAATAAAGTGTACAATCAAATTTCATTATGGAACAACACCAGAATTGTGATTCTCACCTGCAATTTGTTACTTTCGGTGCTATCATCATGCCATTTATTGCTTCTAGATATCTAAGTTTAGGAAACCGTGGGATGAGATCTAGCGCACGAGAAGATTTGGTAGTATAATAATAATAATAAATTTTTGTATGTATTTTTTTAAATAGTTTGTTCTTAATTTATTTAAAATGATACGTAAATTTTTGTTAATATTAATAAATGACTCTATATAATTGGATCGATGTATCGAACTTCAGTAATACTGTAATATTAAACTTAGGACTCGTTTGATATGAAGAATGTGATGAAAATGAAAATGAAAAAGGATTTATTATATTTGATAGTAAAAAATAAAAATAGAAATAGAATAAAAATAATAAAATAACTATTTTTTTCTCGTACTAAAAGTGTATATATATATATACTAGAGGCTTCGCATGCACGTACCGTGCATGTAATTTATTTTTTTAATTTAAAAATATATATAATATAAAATTATTATTATTTAAAATAATAAAATTAAACATGTAATAACTTTTAATTTTAAAATAAAAAATAAAATAATAATTATCATATTTTAAAAAATAAATTAAATATTAAAAAATTATTTATTCCCATACTTTTTTTAATAACTACTTATCATATATACTTTCTCTCTCCCACATTCTCCTACCATCACATATTTTTCTTATATTTTTTTAATTAAAAAATGTCTATTTTGTGACCCCAATGACCAGAAGGGGTCACAGCCATATATATATAAATATATATATAATTTTATTATATTACAAAAAGTTAACTATATTTGATAAGATGAACACTTGAAATTGGATCTGGTGCAATTTATTTTTGTGCAATTATTTTAAAATATACATTTTTACTTCATTTGTAAAGTTATTTTAAGGACCCCACTAACAAGTACCTACCATGAATGGATTAAAGACCAAATTTTTATTAATATTGATAAATATTATCATTAAATAGCCTTATAAAATTATTTATCAATATTAATAATAAATTAGTCCCTAATTCATTTAAAATAATAATATTTATTAATATAAATAAAAAATGTGCCCGTAATCGATTCATTATAAATCTTTATCAGTGTCAATTCTTATTAATATTTCATATATGAACTAAAAATATATATTTTAAAATAATTAAACCGTAATTGTACGATCCAATTTCGAAGGCCTTATATTCCTACCGCATTACTACTGTCCCTCTCCCTTTTTTCTATAATTTTTAACTTTAATGCTCTACACATAAGATTCATTTTTATTATCCATAAAATTTTAATTCGCAAAATATATGTAAGCCATCACATACGCGTCTCAGTCATAATTTAATTCCAATTAAAAATCAAAATCAAGTAATAATTTAATGCACCATTTTAAGGTATGTGGAAAACAGTACAAATTTAGGCGTATGAAGAATTGGGATGAGAGAATAAGAATTATTTGTTGAAAAAATTAATTTTATTTTTAAATTTTTAATTTGTAAATTCTATCTGATTTTAATTTTCATTCTCTCATCCCATCTCATAAAACTAGAGGTGTTCAAAACCGAACAAAACTATCGCACTTGAACCAAACCAAACCGAATTAGCACAAACCGAATAAAATCGATCAATGTTTGGTTTGGTTCGGTTTGGTATGTCGAAAAACCGAACCAAACCGCATACACATACATGTATATATATGTACATATTATGTTAAAATTTTTAAATAATAAAGTTTAAAATTTGTTTTTAAAATGTTAAATTAAACTTAGTCAATCTAAAAATTTAATTTTAGAACTAAGTTGATTGTATATTATAAGTAAATGAAATATTACTATACTTTTTATTATTTATATTGAATAAAATTATATTTTTTATTAATAAACTTAAATATGTAAGTTTGATGATATAAAAATCCTAAACCGCCAAATCGAACTGTTCAAAACCGCTGATTTATAATTTAATTTGATTTGATGCTATCAACTTAAACCGATAGATACACTTAATTTTCATCAAAAACCACCCAAACTGTCCGCCGAATACTCCTACGTAAAACCGTAACCTCAGGGACGTCGTAGTATCGTACTCAAAAGAATAATGCTTTCTATTTTGTATTACGATAAAAACAGGGAAAAAAAATGGCGTGAAACAAAAGAGAGGTAGCTAAGCTAATAGTCTAAACTCTAAAAGCTAGCTAGCACACAGTAAGCTACTTGCAGGTAGCTAGCTAGCTAGGCTCCCTCCTCTTCCTAAACTTACGACGGATGCAATCAGCCCCGACCAATGGAACCCCCGGTGGGCCCCACACCTCACAGCCTCATTAGCTTTATGGTCCCCCCTCTTTCCTCCCCACGTTCTCCTCCCTCATCATACGCATTTATTTCTATCCATCAAACCACGTGTACCCCACTTCTCATCTCATCCCTCCATCCCTCTAATCCGACGCTCTCCAATCACTCCCACACCACCTCTTCCCTAAACCTTAATCAATCCACACCCAAACCCAAACCACCCTTCATTTGACCATACACCAAAAACCCAACCAAAGAATATTATTTTTCTTTTTCATTTCATTTTATTTATTTATTTATTAACAAATCAAATCAGAATATAAATAAAAGTGCGTATTTGACGTCACCTACCTTTGACCCACTCTCTCTCATCTTTATGTTTAAACACACACCCCTCCTTTCCTTCCCTTGTCTGCTCCGTTTCATTTCCTACCCCTCTTTTTCTCTTCTGTTTCCCTAATTTTCTCACTCAACCCAAACGGTGCTTAGTGGTTACTTACCATGGTGATGAGGGATGATCTGTGCGTCACAGTTCCGAGCTTCTTCCGGTGTCCCATATCACTTGACGTCATGAAGTCTCCGGTCAGCCTCTGCACCGGCGTCACCTACGACCGTTCCAGCATCCAACGCTGGCTTGACAACGGCAACAACACCTGCCCCGCCACCATGCAGGTCCTTCAAACCAAGGAATTCGTTCCCAACCGTACTCTACACAGGCTTATCCAGATCTGGACCGACTCGGTTCAACACCGAGTCGACTCGCCCGTTTCCAAATCGGTACCTTCAAAGGATCAACTCCTCCGCGCTATCACAGCCATGGAGAGCCACAGCGAGAAAGAGAATCGGTCTCATTCTCTCGCGCAAATTCTATCCTTCGCTCAACAATCTGAGGAAAACCGAGAATTCCTCGCGAAATTGGAGCGGTTAGTGCCTCTGCTCGTTGGCTTCCTCCACAATAATGTCAATGTCGATGATGGTGGTGAAGTTACAGAAGCTGTTGAGTTTCTTGAGAGAGTCGTGACGGCGTTGGATTTGGTTGTGAGTAAAACGGAAGACGGTGAGGCATTGAAGAATTCGATGTTGAAGAGGCAAGAAGGTAATTCGAATTGCTTAGCTTCTATTCTTCTCGTTCTGCAACGAGGCAGCTCCGATTCCAAAATCGCATCGGCGAGGATTCTGAAATTCATCGCCGTGGACGTTGAGTCGAAATCCTTGATTGCAGAAAAGGAAGGCCTAATGTGCGAATTGATTAAGCTAATCGCGCCAGAGAAAGACGCGGTGGTGATCGAGAACGGCTTATCGTGCCTAATTGCAATCTCAACGCCGAAACGAAACAAGACGAAGTTAGTCCATCTCGGAGCTGTGAAGGCATTATCGGATTTACTCTCGTCGGAGTCGAAGTGGAGCGCTTCCATCAGCGAGAAGGCGCTGAAGCTGCTGGAAACGGTGTCGTCGAGCAAGGAAGGGAGGTCGGAGATCTGTGAGGACGCGAATTGCGTGGCGGCGATATTGCAGAAGATGCTGAAAGGATCGAGCGAGGCGACGGAGCACGCGGTGTCGATACTGTGGAGTGTGTGCTACGTGTTTCGTGACCAGAAGGCGCATGAAGCGGTGACGAAGGCGAATGGCTTGACGAAGATTCTGCTTCTGATGCAGAGCAATTGTTCGTTAGGTGTTCGTCAAATGTGCGCCGATTTGATCAAGATTTTTAGGGTTAACTCAAAATCATGCCTCTCTTGCTACCATACAAAAACCGCTCATATCATGCCCTTTTGATCTTAATACTCACTTTCCCAATATCTTCTTCCTGTTTGTGTTGAAGGAGACGCACAGATTTTAGAAGAAACAACAAAAAAAACAAAAGCAAGTTTGTAAATGAAAGGAAATTTTGTTAGTGAATAGTGAAAATGAAAAAGGGAAATTCAATTCATCAATTGTAGTAACTTGTTATGGTCTCTCAGTTCTTCCTAGATTAGATATTTGCTTCTCTGTATCATTTTTTTAACAAATCACAGAGGAAATTGGACCACATGAGTTTCTTTTCCTCACACAAAGAAATTTAATGTCATGGAAGCTGTTTTAATTTCTCTGAAATTAATGTGAAATTCAAAATGTCAAGGATGTTGAATAAAGCATTATAATCCCATTAGCAAGATTGCAATTTTATAATCAAAAGGCATTGGGGGTTAAGCAAATAGCCAAATACATTGTAACTAAAATAAGAAATTGATGAGAAAGGAAGTGGTAGTACAAATTCAGTGAAATTTTGGAGTTCTTGATCAGAGTGTGACATTTAGAAATACAAATCTGAACATCAGGACATTAAGTCATTTATTTTCCGCCGCCGTGACAAGTTACTTTGCATATTTAACTCGCATTTGTAAGCTGCGAGCTGATGTAAATGACTCGCTTTTCACATTTACGAGTCCAGACATTTGACTCGCATTTGATATCTGCAAGTCTAACTTGGATCGCAGGTAATAACTACGAGTCTTTTTTATTCACTCGCATTTGATATCTGCGAGTCTAACATGCACAGTAACTTGTCACAGCGGCGGGAAATAAATGACTCAATGTCTTAATTGTGAGATTTGAAGGACAAAATTGTCCTCTCTAGTAATTAATCGGAAATTCTGAGGTGTGTATTTTTTCATATGCAAAAATAAATGACAAACGTATCTTTGGAACCTTTGTTGTTAATTTTTCTTCCAATTTTTTTATTTTTTATTTATTAATGTTGTCCTTTTTATTAATACTAACAAAAAAAATTACAATAGATATTTATGTAACATCACACGTGATAAAAAAATAAAATAAGTTTATTTTATGTTAGGTGTCATTATTAATTCTAGGAAGTAACCTTTTGGAAAGTAAACTCTAAAAAAGAACAATAATAATATAAATTAAAACATTATAGATTAATTTAACAATATAATACAAATTTTAGGGCTTTATGACAGTTTGACATAAACTTTAAGTTTTAATTTGCAAACAAACTTTATCAACATAATTCATAGTAATATCAACGTTTGAGGTACCATATACTTTTGTCAAAATAAATCTAATAAACACATTTAAACTCTTCATAAAAATTAAAATACAGAGAATCCATGGTGGAAACGTGTTTGGATTGGAATATATTAATTAGAGGTAAAGCAAAGAAATAGAGATAGAGAGAGGAGAGAGAGTGGTGAATGAATTTGGTTTTGATTTTAGAGTAAATTGTTTGTTGAGTCAAAATACTATTTAGTCTTTGAATTATTGGTCAAATTATTATTTAGTTCCCAAAATTTGTAACTATATCAACTATTTAGTCCCCAAACTTGGTAAAAATACTATTTAATTCATGAATTTGCAACTCTGTCAACTTTAATGAATAACAGAACAGTTAGGAGACTAAATAGTTGACGGAGTTGCAAATTCGGAGATTAAATAGTATTTTTGTCAAGTTTAGGGACTAAATAGTTGACATAACTACAAATTCGGAGACTAAATAGTATTTGTGTCAAATTCGGGGACTAAATAGTTGACATAGTTACAAATTTCAGGGACTAAATAATATTTTTGATAAATTTAAAGACTAAATAATAGTTTGACCAATAATTAAAAAACTAAGTAATATTTTACCTCTTATTTGTTTGGAAGAAAGTAGAAAGGAATGAAAAGGATTGGAATCACAAGGGGAAAAAAGAAAAAGGATGGAGGGAGATACATTCGAAGTTTGACTTTGACCACTCCAATCCCTATGGCATACAAGCAAACTGGAAAAAGGGGTTTATGCCCCCTCCCTAAACAATACATGCCCACCCTCCAATCTCCATCTTTCTTTATTTCTTAAATCTTAAATCTTAATTAATTATCTGATTCACAAAATTCCGTGAAAAATCAAACATATATTATATGTTATCCTCTGCCTCTTCTGGTTTCATCGAAGCATTAATTGAATGTGCACAAGTTTGTGTGTGGGTGTTGTTGGATCATGTGTGGTTGGTAAGCACAAGGTCATAAACGAGAGGATACAATTTATGCAGAGACAAAGAGTTATAGGTGAACGTGTCACATAATGAATGGAGTTTGGGAAGACATGAATGTGCATCCACAATATTTAGTATTCACCATTCTAAGCAGATCAACAAACAATTTAGGGTGTGTTTTGTAGGGAAGAACTTATGCTTATGCTGTATAGCATAGAAAAGTAAGGACTAAGGAGAGAGAGTGTGTGATATATAAGTAGGTCTCATACATAAGTGGGTCCACATGTGGGATCTATTATGTGTCACTCTCATTCCTTACTTTTTTATGTTGTATAACATATGATCCATTCTCGTGTTTTGGTATGGGAATGTTGGAGGGAATAAAAATGTCATATTAATATGATATGATGTGATGTGATATGATGTGAGTGAAATAAAAATGGATAAAATGACTATTTTATCCTACATTACAAGTGGTAATGAAATAAAAGTAGGTAAAAAAATAAGGGCAAAAATATAATTTCATTATATTACAAAAAGTAAGATTTGTTTAGTGAGAAGAAAAGAGAAGGGAGAAGACTTCTCTCTTCCTTTTTCCACCATCATTTCTACCCAAAGAAACATGGCTTTAAAAATCGGAGGATTACTAGTTAGAAGAATGTTTTCTCTAACATTAATTTATATTTATTTCCTCACATTATAAGACTATGTTTGGTAGAAATGTACGGATGAGAAGAGAATGAATGTAAAGTAGTACGGTAGAGTAAAGTACCTTTGAGTAAAAGAAAGTACTGTAAAGAAAAGTAAAAATAGAGACAGAAAGAAAAATATTCTGTTTATTCACCCCTAGTTGGGGCTTGCTTTGTCCAACATCAAACAAAAATAAAAAATAAAAAACATAATTGAGTAAAATAAATTCATTTATTTTAATAAATGTTATAAGTTTGATTTTTAATTTTAAGTATGAAACAATTTTAAAATTAGGCTAAAGTATTATTTTGGTCCTCAATGTTTGCATGAAGTTTAATGTTGGTTCTAGAAGTTTTTTTTTGGTCAATTTTGGTCATCGAGCGTAACACCGTTAACTTTTTGCCGTTAAATGATGACGTGGCATGCTTATGTGACACACTCTCTCCTACATGTCATATTTTAATGATCTGGCATGACACATCACTGCCATATCACCCCAAATTGTCACATCATCATCTTCTCTCCTTCATCATCATCATCATCATTATCATCATCATATTTTAATGACGTGGCAGTGATATGTCATGACTCATGACAGATCATTAAAATATGACACGTATGAGAGAGGGTGTGCCACATAACCATGTCACGTCATCATTTAACGATAAAAAGTTACCAGTGTTGCGCTCGAGGACCAAAATCGACAAAAAAAAACTTCGAGGACAAACATTAAACTTTTAAAACATTGAGGACCAACATTAAACTTCATACAAACATTAAGGACCAAAATATTACTTTAACCTTAAAATTATTAGATCAATTATTTTACATTCTAAGATATCATTAGTCACTATATTATAAATGCTTTAATTAATTAAACTTGAAGAAAAGAAAGATGAAGGAACCCGTTTGTGATTTGATAGCTTCGTTTGCTCTTGTGGTAACCCTTCAGTCACACCTCTGTGTGGGAGGCAACATATATCATCATCCTCATTTATCACAACCACATTGATTGAATTTAGTCTAACAAACTTTATTTTAATTTTTTTTTCTAAATAATATTTCTTTATGAGATTTTAATTTTTTAAATTGATTCAAGTGTACACTAATTTTTCATTCTTGAATGATAGGCAATATTATAATTTAGTCCTTAAATTAAAACATCATAATATAATTTTTTTTGGTCCCAAGTGGATTAAAATTAAATCACATCAATTAACACATAAGTTCTTGATCTATTAATTATTAACGGTCCAAGCAATATGACCCACTAAATGTTGAAAGTAATAGCGTTTAATAATTTGTTGAATGGCTAACCCGCTGTCTACATAAAAAAATGACTCATTTAACAATTCGTGTATTCTAACTAAAAAAAGTTTTTTTTTTCATATTGATGAGTAATTCATTTTCCATATATTTAGTAATTCATTGTACATCCAATTTCGAATTAGACTATTCTTAATTCAATTTGTTAAGTTGATTCATTTAAAAGGAAGGATCTCATTTATAACTTCCATCTTCTTTGCTCTGCGGCAGTTACCAATTTTTTTCTCACTCTGCGACAGTGCCATTTCTTACATCTCTTCTTTTTTTATCTTTTTCTTTATCTTTAACAAATTTACAGAGAGAAGTTGTAATTATTATAACTCCTCCCTGATTTTATCTTTTTACTTTGTTTTTTTAATTAAATAAATCAGATATTTTAGTCCCCCAAGGGTGGTGGTGCTTTGTCCAGATCTATTTCTGGTTTCAGTCTTTCTTTATGAAAGATTCTGTTTCCGATTACTAGATCGACACAGGTCTGAGCATCTATGCCGAAAAGCCTTAAGTCTCCTATCAAATTGATGGAGAAGTCAATGTCATCTACATATGTGCAGAATAATACTTATTTGGTATGCAGGAAGTGTAAGGGTAAACAATTTGTTGGCAACACCAAGATCGGTGTGATTTTTCATCCTAAGATTATCTTCTTTATAGGATTAATTGTGATTTTCTTTTGCTTTTTAGTTTCAACAATATTACCAATTATCCTTCTGTTTTATTGAAACGTTGATTCATTTAACCTATACTAAATGAACCGATGGATTTAGAGAGAAGAATAAGAAATTAAAATTGGCCTTTGACGTGCTTTTGAATGCCACAATTTCAAAATTGCGAACTTTTGATATCAAAATCCAATTTCTAATTTGACAACTCATTGTTTGAAATGGACGTTTGATACATTCATTCATTCTTATTGGTTTTGTTGATGTGCACGTGCAACCTCTCACCTTTGGATTCAGGTGGCTTCGAATTTGAAATCTTGAACCCAGCAAAAACCAGCTTTATACAATCTATTATTATCAATTTTTCATGATGTAATTTGTTGCATGTATGCATATATTTTTAACTAATAGGATTATAATATATGGGTATGATAATTTTAGATGCAATGCAATTTCAACCATTGAATCGCATCAATGGCTATAATTAAGCCACATACCTATTGCATACATGCAACAAGTTGTATCATAAACCCACCCTTTACATAATACAAATATTCATAATTTCTTTTGCCAAATTAGATAGAAGAGTTTCAGGTTGTAGAATCACAATTTTCTGAATTTTTTAAATTTGCACTTAATTCATACAAATTTTTAATTTTAAGTACATAGTTCCTTTCTCGTTAAATATTTCGTCTATTTTTTAACATACTTTTCCTAACAATATTAGTAAAGACTTTGTCATGTCAATAAATTTTAAATAAGTAAAGGATATTTAAGTTATTTCACAAATTTTCAATCACTTATCCATTATTTACAAATTTTCAATCACAAATTTACCTTACCCATTTCCACTTGCCCTAATCCCTAATTGTCCCTAAACTTTTTTATTGTTAATTTCAATGTTTTTAAAACCGGATCGGTCATTGAACCGGTCGAGGCACTGGTTCACGGTTCAATGGTCGAACCGTGGTCGAACCGATGACATTTAAAATATATATTTTTAATTAAATATACTAAAATATATCATAAAAAAAATTATATACTTCATAATTATATGTTTCTATCTCGATCTAAGCATGATAAGAAATATAACAAGTTGCAAATTACTACAATATCATATTAAACTCTTCAAATAAGTTCAAGGATCAACATATTTAAGTCTCAAATCTTATCACAAACCAAACAATAAATACTGAAATAGAACAATCCTTACAACTACAAGTCACAACAAATTTTCAATAAATATTAAATCATAAACAACACAAATTTTTTTAAAAAAAGAACAACCGGTCGAACCGTCTAAACCACCGGTTTGACCGGTTCTTGACCGGTTCATTGGTTATTCCGGACCGGACTGGCAGCCGGTTTTCCGGTTCAACCGGCCGGTCCGGTCCGGTTTTCAAAACAATGGTTAATTTTGTTCCAAAAATTGAGTTACAATCGACTCTATCCTAACTCCAACGTCATCTAAATTATTAATGATAAATGATGACGTACTATTATACATGTCATATTTATGCTAATTCATTATTCAAAACAGCAATACTTCGATCTTCATATTAGGATAAAAGTAATGTACTACTGTACTATTGAACTTCGGTGCATCCCTTCGATCATGTAGTGCCATTTGTTAATATTAATAAAAAATCACATTAATTAATAAGAACATATCTTGAATGGATTAGGAACCAACTAATTGGAGGGATGTACTGAAGTTCAATACTACTGCACTATTGAACATCTATTCCTTCATATTAATGATGACTCATCATTTTTTTATATTAATGTGAGAATAAGAAGAAGAAACATCATTTTGGTATGCCAAAGAGATTATGAATTATGATAAATCATTAACGTTGTCCGTCATATATGTGATATCACGTCATCATTTTTCGTTAATAATTTAGATAGTGTTAGAAATTAAAATAAAACTGATTGCAATTTATAATATTTTGGGAGTACTATAAAAAAAAATTTGGAAACGTAAAATTTGTTTTTTTTTAATAATGGTTAAGTAAATTTCATATGAATTAATAATATCTTTGACATTATATGCTAAAGCATGTTCTTTTTAGAAGAAAATAATTTTCTATTATGTTTAAGAGTAAAGTTGAAGTGGTGTGTGAAGTCGTTGGTGGAGCTAAATCTAAGTCCCACTTGTACAATAATAGAAGTGATAAAGGTATATATGTTCTTTGTTGTTGGGTCTACATTCTACAATGTGTGTTTATCCCAATTTTATTATTATTAGATATATATATCATGCTCACATTTTTCTAAATTTCTTTGTCCATTACCACCTATTAATATTAGATGTGGTGTTTGCTTTCTCAATAATACCTCACTAACCATAAATTGAGGGCACAACAGAAAGGGAATCCAAATCAATCCAGACCCACTCAAATATGAAAAAAATTTGAAAAATTGATCGAATTTATCATATGTCTAAGATAATAATACAAGAAATTATAAAATTTTTTTTGAATTAATTACATTAACTTGGGGATAGTGGTATGGTACTCACCTCAAACATAACCATGCTATTATAAATTGCATGTTTAGATATATTTTTATACTATAAACACATACATAAATATATATGTGTGTGTACTATTTGCGTTAATTTTCTCAATAAATTTATTTAGTTCTAAACTTTACATAAAACATATTTTATAAAAATGATCAAAATGAACTTTTTTTTTTGTAGATTAAACAAGACAAAATACAAGGATTGAAAAAGTCCAATGATTTTGAGATGAAAAAAGATTGTTCCTATTAAAAGCAGAGTCTGTATTAACATTATATCAAATTTTAAGGATATTAAATATAATTTTCTAAATATTAGATAAACCATGAGTATAATTAAATCAAAATTTTAAAAAAATTCATGTATTCCTCCGGTTCACAATATATATTTTGTTGAAGGTTTTTATTTTTTTTCAAAATATCTGTTGTCTTACAAAATTAAGAGAATATTAATTATTTTTTTTACAATTTTATCTATGCTTATTCCCAAGATAAGATTAATGAAGAAAGAGTAAGTATGAGTAATTTAGTAAGAATAATTTAGTCTCTTTATCTTATATTTTTTTAAATTTAAAATGAATTAATAATTTTTTTAATCTGTGCACATTTTTTCAACGAAGCAAATATTATGAATCGAGAGAATATTTTATTTTAAACTTCCTAAAAAAACTAAAAAAAAAAATCATATAGTGCATGGGTTGGATTTTTGCATGACATTCCCCAGCTTGGGTAGGGTCATAATAAGGGAATGACAGCTTGTCCAATGTCCAATCTGTGGGTGGTAAAAGACAGAAAGGTACATATCCCCTTCTTCCAACCATCTTAATATTCTTGATTTGATTGTGGATCAATTAATAATTCTATACAATAATAAATAGGATAATATTAGGGGAAGAAGGTCACAAACTTCGTTAAATTTGTTTTTTTAATTTTGAAATTTGTATTAAATAATTTTTTTAAATAAAAAAATTAAAATAATGCAGATTTCGAGATAGATTTAACAATTGAGAGATAGTAAAATCAAACACATCACGTTCTCAGAGTACTAATTTTTTTTAGAGTCTATACTAGAGTATTTTTCGTCAAAAATACCGTGATTAATTTTTTTATTAATTTATAAGCACGATAAAAAATGAAATAACTTATTCAAAAATTTAAAATTATTTTATATCCAAAATTAACTGTGGATGGAATCATCAACACTACCCTTAACTTTTTATAGTGAGGAATGAATTTATTGATAAGGTGATTGATTAGACAAAAGGGAAAAAAAAGAAGAAAGAGGCATGCATGCTCATTCATTTTGCATTATATAATGTTTTGGAAACTAGTCCTCACTCTTTCTTGTTGGAGCATTTTGCATTTCCCCCACTGTTTCAATTTGAAACAATGCATTCTCTCACTCATCATTTTCAATTCTGTGTGCATCCATCACCCATTCACTTAATTAAAAAGCCAATGCCTTATTTATTTATTTATGCCTATCCCACTTTCCTCCTTATAATGTGCCTCATTCAACTACTCAAGAGCTACCATATATTACACAAACACCCACCCATCTCGTGCGTCTGTCTTTATTATAATAAATAAATTAACATTCATGAATTCTTTTTCAAAGAGATATGGTCATTAGAGTACTGGCAGTGGTAGATACTCTATTCTTCGTAAACAAAATTTTGAATTTAAGTCTTGCGTATGAAAACATTTCAGTTGAGAGAACTATGTTCTTGTTATTATGATACATCTGTTAATTTGAACTGAATTGTCTCTAATAAAAAAAATACATGCAGGAATGTTTGTGGGAGGTGTTACATTGATTGTCTTATCAGACAACTATAATTCTAGCATTATTCCAATTATGTTGCCGTGTAATGTGGGAAATGTACAAGAAAGAATGAGAAAAAAAAGATAAGAATAATTAAGAGGTATATGTAAATATCATATGTGTGTGTGTATATATATATAAATGTGTGTACGTGCAAGAATGAGTATTTTGATGATTAAAGCACATATTTAATGTCAAAGGGTTGCCATTGCATGCTTTGTCTCTTAGTAATTAGTATGGAATATATCAAAGCAAAATCCATGATTCTGAGTGTGAATAGAGAATGTGGTTTTATGAACGGATTAGAGTGATGGAAGCCTCAACAAAAGAAAAAAAAAAGACCCACCATACCAAAACTTTTTTGTTTTATTATCAAAGGGTAATACTATGGAGCTATCAAAAGTTCAAGTTCATCATCTGTCAGCCGTTTGATTTATCTGGAGATCTGTATCAAAATATTTTTTCTTTTTAAAATATAAGATGACACAAATCTCAAAACATATTCAACAACATATAACTAGTGAGTTTGAGCTATTGATAACTCTAAATACTCACCCGTTATCTCATTCCAAGTTTAAAAATAAAACGGTAAAAGTATTTTTGATGCTACTAAATTATAGGGTCTTTACTCTTTATCAATAAAATTATACCCAAAACTCTATTTTGTGGTCATAAATTTTTAAATTGCAATTAATTATGTCTTTCATTCAAATTTTAATAGAAATGTGATTATTGTTATGACCTCTAATATCAAATTAAAGTTTTTTTTATCAACTTAGCCATGATTTATATTATATGAACTTCTGGGTTTATGTTGACCACAGTAGTTGGGAAATAGAGTTGTAACATTTTGATTATTTTCAATATGAAGTAATGGAAATAAAATAACATTAAAGGCCCACTTATTGTTTTGGGCCGGACCTTTGGGAAGTGAGCTCATTAACATTAGGGAAGTCACAGTGATGGGCTCAGCAACCTTGGGCTTCAATTGGTTAGGACTCAGCGAGCTTGCACAAGCCTTTCACTTTTCTTTTTCTTTTTAATGTTATTTTTTTAAAACCATTTTATAAAATTAATTTGAGAATTCATGATGGTATTTCTTTATATATATAATATTATCAATAAAAATACTTTCTATATTTTTTTCAGTTTTAAAATATTAGAGTTCAGAACAAATTTCAGTTGTTTTATGTTTGTTTTCTATAGTTTTTTTTTGTTTTATGTTCAAAACAGTAACTCAAACTTTTCTTTAAAAAATAATTTTTTTAAATTGTATTCAAACATGTCATTGGTCCAACCGCAATCTAACCGATTTTAATATATATATATATATATATATAGTAATTTTTTATTATAAATATAGAAATAATTATATAGAAATTAAAATATGTATATAATAAACCTTTATTCTTTTTTAATATATATATAGTAATTTTCTCATTCTCTTGTATTCTCAAATTTTTGTTTTAAGTTTGTACTTTGTATTTTATCAAGACTTGTATCAAAGTTTTACCATTGAATTCAATATCTGTAAGTTTTATTGTTATTAATAAATATTTTATTCTCAATATTTCTCTTTTATCATTATTTTACCTTATTATTAATATTTTGTAATTATTTTGTTTTTACATTACTTACTTTCATAATAATCTTTTTTTACTTTATTTATCACGAGCTTTACTCCAGTCCACTTTTTGGTATCAGAATCTTAGGAGTTGAGAGAGACATAGTAGATAAGAATACCTTAATTTTTTTAAATTAGTAAGAAATTTCTAGAGTTTATAAAAGATATTAAATTTAAATAGATTGGTTTTGTTATGTTATATTAATATATATATATATATTATTTTAAAATTAATTCGGACTTTCAAACTTTTGAGCCAAGTTTGGAAAAAGCTTAGCCCAGTATATTTTTTATTTGGACTATCTTAAAAACAAGCTTTTATTTTCCAACTCATATTGCATTTTTGTGGAATTAAACGGGCTTTCAAGCCCGTGATGAAGTGGACTTTGCAATCTTGAATCCAAAACCCAGATCTCGAGGCATTTCACAGTGAAGCTGTCTCCAATCCATGGCCGACATATGTTACATGAAGCTGGAAGAGGATTAAATGAAGTGCAAAATGTGTAAAGTATATGAAGTGCATCATACGGAGCGTTAAATTCAAATCGAGATTCGTGTTCGTACTGTAACAATTTCATCCGACGATCCATGTTATGCACTTTATCGGATTTACACTTTAGCAGATCCGGATCACTCTGGTTTGATTTCTGAGTCACACATCACACATCACGTCCCTTTCTTTTTCTTCCTTCCTTCCCTTTTCTTCTTCTTCTTCTTCGTCCTCACCTTTTCTTCCTCCGCCAATTTCTCTTCATCCCCAACTCTCAACTCTTTTGGGTTTGGGTTCCATTCAGAGAACATGAAGGGTACTGGGTGTGAAATTGACCCTTTGACTTCTTGAACTACCCATAAAAATAGGAGGGTCGGTGATAATGTTTGATTTTCTTATTGCTCACCGTTCAAACCTCACAATTCAGAAAGGTTAGCCTTAGCCACACACACCCAAATGTGATTGCTTGTATAGTTGTGTTTGATTATTCTATTCTTGTATTGGGGTTTGGGGAATATTACTTAACTCCAGAGTAAATTTACATTTTGTTACTTCACATATGCAATTTGTCAACTTAGAAATATTAAATTTAGTCAATTGATAGATGCATTTTCTCTTAAATTAGTCCTTGAAGATTAAAATGTTATATTTCGTCTCCTGAAATTATAAAGCAAATGTTCAAAGATGTAATTTATTTTAATTTAATTCATGAAAGATGTAATTTATCTCAATTTAATCTTAAAAATATTGTTGAGTATAGTTCCTATATGTTGAACTTATCTCAGTTTAGTTCTTCTAAAATTTTCTATCAGATGTGCTACTGGAAAATTATTAGGCACTTTATAATTAAATTTAACATTTTCATCTTTCGTAGACAAATTATATCTTTCAGACTAAGGGTACGTTTTTAGGCAGAAACGAAAACGGAAAGAGAATACATTTATTGTGTTTGTTAGTAAAAATTGAGAATGGAAATAGAATGAAAATGTATTAAAATTACCACTTTACCCCTTATATTAAAATAATAGACATTTTGTATATTGTATTTTCTTTTTTAATTATACCCACTTTTCAAGATGAAAATAAGATAATATGTGGGGCCAACATGTTTTTTTTTTATTACTCTTTTCTATTCTAAAGAACACGCTCTAAATTTAATATTTTTATCTTTCTTTAAGGACTAAAATAAGACAAATTGTATAAATGAGGGACAACTTATTAATTTACTCTTAATTATATTTATTCTTTTTCAATATTGGGATCCTACCCGAGGCTTAGATAGAACATGCGGGAAACTCTTGTCATTGGTGGTCTTCTTGAGCTGCTAGATGGTTCCTCGTACTTAGCCCCTTCTTGTTCTTTTTTTTTTTTTAATATATATATTATATTCACTCGAGTTTCACATAATCAATGAGCAAAATTCGGACCGTGAATTGGGGTTTGTCTTGGCTCAATATTTAAGCACTTATGTTAGTTGTTGAGAAACTAAGTGCTGTTTGGAACAAGAACCTTGTTTGTCTCTTAAGGACAAGATATGCTTAATTCTAATGAAGCAAATACTGAGATATTCTTTGACTCTTTGGATTCCCTGTCACCTCAGGACTCTTCTTCTGTGTATGAAGTTTGGTTGAATGAGCCTGAGAGTGTGAAGGAAAGACGACGTCGTTTTCTACAGGAGATAATGGATTTACCTGATCTCTCTTCCAAGGATTATTCTCAAGAGAATAAGAATAACACCTTGATTGAAGCAAACTTTTTGCTTGATGAACATATTGGGTGTCAAAAAGATGCAAACTTTGAGAGAAAAGTGCATCAATTGTCTTGTTCAGGTGAAGAACAAAGACACCCAGAAGCTGAATTTGGTGCTTTTGGTATGGGAAAAAAGAAGAAGAAGATGAAAAACTGGTGGAAGTACTTTGTGGAAAGTAGGAAAGGCAAAGTTAGATCAAAATTGAAGAAAGAGATGGGTGAGAGTAGAAGAGTGAATGTGAAGCAGAAAAGAAAGAAGTGGATGGAGTTGAGTGATTTGTATTTTGGACAAGAGATAAAAGCTCACAAAGGCCTAATTTGGACCATCAAGTTTAGTGCCAATGGTCAATATCTAGCAAGTGGAGGTGAAGATGGAGTAGTACGTGTATGGCGTATTGTATCAAACCAACCCTTCCTACTCCATCCAAACAAGGCTTTCCAAATTGAGGAATCGCCACTTCAAGAATTCTATGGTCATTCTAGTGATGTTTTGGATTTGGCTTGGTCTGATTCAGATGTGAGTTAAGCATGCATGAAGAAGTTGTTATGTTATTACCTTCTTGTTTTCCTTATTATACATGTGATCTGGAGGTCACGGGTTCAAATCTTAGAAACAGCCTCTTTGCTTGCAGGCTGTAATTCTGTCCAGACCCCACTGGTGGCAGCCTCGTGCACTGAGCGCACAATATTCTGTTTACAATTTTCACGAAAACTGATCTAATTTTTCTGGTTGCAGATTCTACTTTCGTCTTCGATGGATAAAACAGTTCGCTTGTGGCAAATTGGTTGTAATCAATATCTGAGTGTCTTCCAACATAATGACTATGGTACGTAATTATGATCAAAACTCACAACTTTTTCAGTTTGTTCATGTTTTGATATAATGGAATATATTGTAATTGTGTATCTTCCATTTAGCAGTGACATGCATTCAATTCAATCCAGTTGATCACAATTACTTCATTAGTGGATCTATAGATGGTAAAGTGAGAATATGGGGGGTATGTGAAGAGAGAGTTGTAGATTGGGCTGATATAAGAGATGTCATCACTGCTATAAGTTACCAGCCAGATGGGGAGGTATGACTATATATGAATACTTAATCATTCCTTTACTTTTTTCATCCTTTAAATTACCATTTCGGTCCCTCAAAGATGCAATGTGTCTCAATTTAGTCTCTGAAAGATGCATTTTGTCTTATTGTAGTCCCTGAAAAATCTGTCTGTTTCGCTAACGTAGAGTTGATGACCAGATGGAAGATAACCCAATAACTAGAGGCAGGAAAAGGCCAGAGAAAACAATAGGAGAAACTATTATGATATATTTAACTATTAATAATAAAACCAACGAAATTAAATGAGTAAAGACTAAACACGTGAGCGTCACTAGATCGATTTAGCCGAACCCTACCTAATGGGTAAAAACTTTGATTGTTGTTGTTGTTTTGATAATGGGGATTCTCAAGAACTCAACTGAAACAAGTCACATATTTCATGGACTAAATTTGACATTTCCATTTTTAAGGACTAAATTGAGACAAATTGTATCTTTCTGCGAGTATTATGGTAATTTTTAACTACGTCCTACATGCAGGGGTTTATAGTTGGTTCCATTACAGGAGCTTGTAGGTTTTATGCTTTATCTGGTACGTACTTGTTGATTATTATAGTCATGAATGGATCCCCTATTTCAAAGAAAAAGAGAGTGTCTAAATTGAATTTCTAATGGTTTAGGCAAACATTTCCAGCTTGAGGCACAGATATGGCTTCGTGGAAAGAAGAAAAATACTGGAAACAAGATTACTGGCATTCAGGTTTTAATCTTGAAATTCTTCTCTTTTAGAATGTTATGGTTTTGTGCTTCATTGATTAACATTGTAAAACTTTTCTTCTTTGCAGTTTTCCCAGGAAAAACACAAGAGAGTTATGATCACATCAGAAGATTCCAAAGTTCGAGTATTTGATGGCATTCAACTTGTCCAGAAATTTAAAGGTAAGGGGCACTTCAGAGTTATTAGCAAGACATACTAGATGTAAACTATCTGTGTATGCTAAATTACTTCAAATTTGAACTTTTATTGCACCAATTTTTAATTTGGTCCTTAAACTTCTTTTGCGATCAATCTTGTCCCAGAACTTTCGAATTGCAATCGATTGTATTTTCAAAGTTTTGTATTTTGTCCTAACATTTAAAATCGTCCAAATTACTAACAAAAAATAATAACATGACATATTTAATATTAATGTTAATTTATCACTCAAAACGACGTCATTTCTTTATATTAAGAAGAATATAAAGAATTAAGAACTAGAACCTTTACATGCACATATGCACGTAAGTGCATGTAGCTTATTTTTTACTTTTTAAAAAATATAATATAAAATAATTATAAAAATATATTTTAAAATAATAATAAAATATTTAATTATTTTTTAATTCTTAACTATTACAGTAACTTTTCATCCATTATCTTGTCTTTCTCTCACATCCTTCCATTAATTTCTCACCCACTATCTTTCTTGTCTCTCTCCCACATTCTTCCATTATATAATTTATTTTGTATTTTTTAACTATATAATAATTGTTTTGTGACACCAAAAAAAGTGTGACATTAAAAAAGGCAACAACCATATTAATATAGATATGAAGACATGGCGTTGTTTTGAATAATGGGTTAGAACTAATATTACATGTGTGATGTTTAGGTATTAGAACGAAATTCGAAACTTTTAGGGACGAAATTGATAACAATTCGAAAATTTTGGGACAATATTAACCGCAGAAAAAGTTTAGGGACGAAATTGAAAATGAGTGTAAAGTTTGCATACATAAAATGTGTTTTTTTTCTTGAACTTATGATGTTGATCCTAATTCTTCTAACAGGTCTTCCAAAGTCAGGAAGCCAAATGTCTGGTTCATTTACATCAAGTGGAAAGCATATAATTTCAGTTGGAGATGACTCCCATGTGTACATTTGGAACCTTAATGACATGGAAAATGCATCATCCAAACAGGTCATAAAATCTAACCATTCCTATGAGTACTTTTTCACAGAGGGTGTTACTATTGCAGTACCATGGTCAGGCATGAATAGTACATCTTCCCTAGAAATACAAGATCACCAAGAAGCTTCGTCCGGCGGCGTCAGAGAATCGGAGCGATTTTCTCTCGGTAACTGGTTGAACATTGATGGAACATGTCGCCGAGGTTCCGTGACATGGCCGGAGGAGAAACTTCCTAGTTGGGATTTGGATTTTCTAGAAGATGAACATGAAAGATGTGTATTGGAAACATGGGGACTATCCATTGTGGTAGCTGATTTAGATGGAAGTATTAAGACATTCCATAACTTTGGATTGCCTGTGAGGCTTTAGGACTAGGCCATGGCTAATGGGTTTAGGGTTAGATTCTCATTAAAATAGAGTGAGTAGATAAAGGTTTAACGCTACAGGAGTATTGAATTTGTTAATATTAATAGAGATTCATTGTAAAAAAAATTAAGGATCAAATTTTTATTAATATTAACAAATGATAAGTAACGAATGAAGAGAATATCAAATTTTCAGTACTTAGTATCGAACTTTCTCCTCAAGGAATTTGTACATTTGCACTCATGGTATGGGTTGCAATTGATTTAATGTGGTTCTATAGGTGAATTCTAAAGCCACAATAATATTTATCTTTTTGTGAATATTACTTGTACACGAGTATATATAGAAGAAATGCAATTTTGAGTTACAATTTTGTCTATTGGAGTATTTACTTAGGGTATGTTTGTTACGCAGAATGGAAATGAGATTATTACGTTTGTTAGTAAAATTTGAAAATGGGAATAGAGTAAAAGTGAATTAAAATTATCACTTTACCCCTTACATTAAAATATTATAAAAAAATTATGATTGTATCAAATTCAATTACATAATAGACATTTTACATGACTTTTTTTCCGTCAAACTTGCACCATTCCTGAGAAGGAATCACGCACTCCTTCCTTCTTGCATTCCATGTGGGATCACACCATTCCATCCTCTTTTCCTTAGTCTGTTCCCGCTAACGAACACACCCTTAAAATTAGTTTCAATCATTCTTTAAATTCAATTCAAGTGGATTACTTTCACTCATTGTCCAAACTCAATTAAACACCTAAATTCTTTCCAACTCAAATAAACTCAATCCATTATCATTTAATTGGATTAGTTTCACTCATTTTTATTTTAAAAAATCTAAAATCATTTTTATTAATATAAATCACACTAAAATTCGTTGCAATGTTTATTGCAATTCAAACGCATTAAATCAAACTATATTAAAAAGAGAATAAAAGCTAAAATTAACAATCCATACATATTATAAATATTTATCACAAACACAATAATACTGAAATTCAACAATAGTCAAATTTATCGTTTTTCAATCCAAAAATTTTGCAAGAGTAATGACATTCAAACACATCTATAAATCGAACCCAATGAAATTAGACATATAGTTTAAAATGATGTATTTTAATAATTATTCAAATAAAAAATTATTATGTAATTTATATATATATATATATATATATATATATATATATATATTATTAAATTACAATATTACTAAATTGATAGGATTGATCGATTCGGTTCGAATGGTATCCAGGCATACCCATAAACTCAACTAATGGGTTCGAGTTTCATATTTTTCCTTCCAATTAATCTAATAGATAGTCAATTTTAATTGATTTTCATTGAATCATTTAGTTGAAATTATATGAGTTTGAACTTGAATACCTCTATTTAGAAATATAATATAAAAATAATGATTTACTCTATACTATTTCATTATAATAAATAAAATAGAAATTATTATTTAACTCTTTACTACTGTAACTTCTCCCCTTCAAATTTTATTTCCTTTTTTCTCACTATTGACATCATATATATATATAATAAAAATAAATATTTTGAGGGATTCTTGTATAGAAGCAAGCAAGAACAAAGCAGAGATAGAGACAGAGGACTCTGTTTTGAGAGACCACTAAATAATAAAAGCAACCATATAAATAAAAAAGGTTAAAACAGAGGACAGAACAGAAAGCGGTTTGTTTAGCGTTGTTGATTTTGGGCATCGCAATGTTTTTCATTAGTGTGATGATGATGGTTCCTCGCAAATCCACAAGTCAACCCTTTTTCCTCCGACGCCCAAAGGTACTTCCTTTTCTTTCTCTTTCTCTTGCTTCGTGCCTTCCTCTGTTTTTCCTTCAATCTTCTTGTATTGCTTCTTTTCCTCTCAATAGTTTCAAGAAAAGTGTGTTTTGGTCAGTCTTGTCGTATTACAACACGTGTATTCAAATTCTCTATATCTTCTTTCTTTACATCGATTTGAATTTTAAGTCGATTCTCCTAGGGTTCGGTCTTCATTTAAGCGTGAATTTCTCTTTCATCACTGAGAGCAAGTTCACACGTTGAACTTTTAAAAAATATAGAATAGTGAACTCTCTATATATATATTTGAAGTTAACTTTTAGTTATATATCAATGGTATTATGTATTCTAAGCAATTTATACTATATTTTCTAAATACAATTAACTAAATCTCATATACAACAAAAACAATTAAAAAAGAACATAAATAATCTAATTAGAATGAGCTCTTTAGGTTTTCATTCACTCATTTTCTCTTTTTTTTGGGTCATCCTATTCTTGACTCAAGTATGAGTCATGTTCGTAGCATGTCTAAGTTGCATTTGACGTGTGTCCGACCTGTGTCTAAGTCATGTTCCACACACCTATGTGTGTGTCGAATGTGCGTCATAGTGTGTCGGTGTTGTTCCATGTGACGAATACGTTACAATGTGACATGCCTAAAGATAAGCGTGTTTATGCCCTATGTCGGTGTTGTTCCATGTGACGAATACGTTACAATGTGACATGCCTAAAGATAAACGTGTTTGTGCTCTATATGAATTTTTTCCCATTGTCAGAAGAACATTCCAATGTTATCTTCATTTCATGCTATGGTATTAAATATATGTGTGTATAAGAATACTTCTAATGATCTCTTTTCAGACAAACATTTGTGAAAAATGTGGTGATAAAGGAAATTTGAAGCGCCTAGTATTCTGTGTACAATGCCAGGTTTCTGCTGAGCATAGGTATGTATTTTGTGTTGTCATTCTTGAGTAATCACTAGCAATATTTGATCTCATATTTTTATGGCCCATTCTGAAGTGTATGTACACACAAAGCATTGTAGATTTAAGACTCAAACATTTAATCAAGTTGATTCATACTATCTTTGGTTAGGATGAGAAGTCCAACTGCCATTGACATTTATATGCCATGAAAGGAAAAAGAAGATAGCCTAAGAAGTAAGAACTACCAAAGTAATTCTAGGAACTAAATACACACACCCCTCTTGTGTCGCTAGGCATCTCCTTGATTGATTCAAGAATGGATCCTTTGAAGTGCACATTAGTGAAGGACGTCTCTTTTGCACATTAATATGCTAGCGAGTTAATATGTAAAACAGTGATTTATTTTACACATTAATCAATCCGCTTCACACATCTCACTCGATGCGCAATTCGGAGGATCCAAATCCTATGATTCTGCCCAGCTAGGTGGCCTTCATCTTATGTAACCTAAGAGCTTGTATTTGGGATTCTTATAATGCTTATTCCTACAATGACATAGTTCTCTTTGCTTATCCTCTTTCAGATTTTTAGGGCCCTCCCAAAGTGAAGTCTTTTATTCGGATTGCCATACCTAATAGTAATAGACTAATAGGATTAGTAGGAACTATATTTTCTTTAATATAAATTTTTGAAATATATATATGTAAATGCTTTAATATATCTACATATATACAAGTGTAGTTATTGTCTGGACAACCTGCATAAAGAAGATGATGGAACAATTAGCTGGAAGTGTGAGGAATGCTCTCAAAAGGATACCAAATGTGGATCAGTGCAATTGAGGAAAAGTGGACGAATAAGTCAAGCCATTGAAGATAAATATAAGAGGATGAAGATTCAAAAGAAACACATTAATACACTTAAAAGGAAAAAATCCTTTGTCCTTGATCAGGCCTCTATGAGCAAGTCATCAGAAGCAGATAATTCTAATGACCTCAATAACTATTATGAAGATTTCCCAATGAAGAAAAGACAATTGGACCTTGAAGAAGATGATAGCTTTTTCAATGGGGATTCTGAGTCATTCAAATGTTCTTCCAATACTCAATCAGAAAAGCCAGCATTGCAGCCTGAGAAATATGTTCACACTAATAATAGTAATGCCATGGATGAGTCTGAATCTTGTATGTCTCAAGGATTGCTATATCCAGAGTGTAACAGATATAGCCAGGTTGAACCAGTTCTTAATCCAGCTTGGAGGTATAATTTAGTCTTCTATTTGCTAATATATGGTGCTTAGTGTCCTGACTGTGGGATAAAAGTTCAGTACTATGGGATTACTCAATTTTCAGTACTTCCCTCCATTCATTTCTCAATATTAATAGGGATCCACGCTAATAGGGACCCACCTTGAATGGATTAGGGATCAGATTTTTATTAATATTGACAAGTGGTAAGTAACGAATGGAAGAAGTACCGGATTTTTAGGACTCCCGTAATACCGAACATCCTCTCGTACACGTGAATAAGAAACGTTGTGTATGGAAGAAGTACTGGATTTAGCCTTCATTCTAATTGTTTTTTGAGTAAATTACTATTTTGATCCCTGAAAGATTTCACTTGTCTCAATTTAGTCATTGAATCATTAATATATCAAATTTAGTCCCTAAAAGATTCCACTTGTCTCAAATTAGCATGTGAATCATGAAAATACCAAATTTAATCCCTGAAAAATATCTCATGTCAAAATTTAGTCCAAAAATCTTTCAAGAACTAAATTTGATATTTTCATGATTCATAGACTAAATTACAACAAGCGAAACTCTGTAGGGACCAAAATAGTAATTTACTCTCTTTTTTGTCATCCAAAAAAAGTATTTGGTGTCAAAAGTTTTTCAAGTACTCTCTAAAATCAAGATTCATAATTGCTTTCAAATGGGTCATTTATCACACATCTTTCTTAAAAAATACAATTTTCTTCTTTTTTTCTTGAATAGGGGGCTATTTAGAATGAACAATATGACTGTTTTAGGTCTTGTTGCTCATTTGTCAAGCATAGCTTGCTCAAAAGTTCACTTCGCAGTAACTGGGCTTCCTCCACAGCTTGATGTGGAGATATCATCAAGGTTTGACATATGGCCTTCGAGTTTTCAGATGTCACCACCTACTGAAACTGACATTGCAGTTTATATTTTTCCACAATATGAAAGGTACTTCTTTAATTGGATTGTAAAACTATTTTTTGCCTCTAGTATTTCTTCATAGTTGCCTAAAATATCTGACATTATGTCTTTCCTTGTATTAGTGATGAGAAGGATTTTGATAGTGTGATGAACGATCTGATTGAGCAAAATCTGGCTCTTAAAGCATCCATCACAAACAATGTGGAGCTCCTCGTTTTTTCTTCTCGCGTATTGCCTCCTGAAAATTGGCGTAAGTTTTGAAAGATTGTGGGCTAAAATACACAGAAGACCCTTGAATTTTGGGCTAGGGGCACATAACCTCTTTCTGTCTATTTTTTTAACACTTTTTAACCATGTCAATATTTTTATTCAAATAAGTGCAGGGTGTTTTGATAATTTCACTTAAAACCCTAAATAAAAATGCTGACGTGGCTAAAAAGTGTTGGAACAAAATTACCAAAATACTCTTCACTAATCTAAATAAAAATGCTGACTTAGCTTAAATGCGTTAAAAAATAGATGAAAACCTGACGGAAGGGGGTTGAGTGCTCGAAATTGAAAGGTCAGGGAGTTGAATGCAAGATTTTGAAATTCAGGGGTGTTATGTGCCAGTGACCTTAAATGCAGGGGCCTTCTCTTGACTAAATTCCATAGAAGATATATATTCTTGGGACTAGACTTATATGCAGTTCCTTATATCTTTACTATCAGATTCTTCAATCAAAATAAAGCATGTGGAAAAAAAACTTTTAAAAAGAACCAATTATGGGAGAGATGAGTTGTATAAATCATACACGTGCTAGTTTCTAATTAGAGAACCTGATAGCAAAGATATAAAGATTGTATCTAAGTTTCTTCCATATTCTTATCAGTACATTGATACAATGAATTGTCTTCATTTCTGCAGGAATCAATAGGAAGTACTATTTATGGGGTGTTTTCAGGGAAGAGGGAAGTAGTAAGGAAACTCTATCCTGTCCAGTTCCTCCTTTAAGCTGATCAGATTACAGTGAGTTTTTTCTTCTCTTGAAGCCAAACGTACTATCTATGTTGTGTTGTTGTTGCTTGTGTTTGAAGCTAGGCATGTCTGGATTCTGGAATCGTCTAAATTCCTTATTGAAGCAATTTTCATTTCTTAACGAGGATGGATCCTTTAAATTGTAATTTTTGTTAAGTGTTGAAGTGCGTTTGCTGTATAAAACGATGATTTATTTTTGCATAATGGTTGATGTAACCGGCTAATTAGTTAATGGACAAAAACAACACATTTCAGCATTCACAAAATTTGCACTTTAGAAGATCTGAACTCCTTCGTCAACCTCCTCCATGACTAGTGGCAGTAGTGTGACGAGAAAAGTTCGTTAATGTAGGTTCTAAGGTTCAGAGGAAGGAACAAGAAAACCTCAAAAAGACCGAATTGAAAAGTTTCAGGCAAGGAGCACTTGGAATTTACTTCTGTGGGATCTTTTCGTTGAGCTGGATTCAGAACACGTTGAAATGGTTTGGTCCATATGTAATGTACCATTTATTATATATATGTAGTCCTTTGATGTGAGTAATTTATAAGGAAAACTATTGTCACATGAACTAAGTCTCCTTTATTTCATATGTACCTTTTACTAAAGTCTTTGTATATTAAAGAGCTTCTTTTTCTAAGGCCCACATGTGAGCCTGAGGGGCAATTGATTCTGAATCCAATTTATTTGGAGAGATGCCAAATGAACCCTTTTCCCATATGCCCAAGGACAACTTTGGATGCTAACTCTTTTTGGGTGAGTCTATGATGCAACTTGTTGTCTGCATGCAATGTGATTTCGGTCGATAGGATTGTGACATGTGGGTAGGATGACTTGAGATGCAATGCAATTTTCCACGTATCACAATCCTATCGGCTGAAATTGCATGCATGCAACAAGTTGTATTTTTTTTGTACCTAGATTAGCAAAGTCTTGAATTTAAACAATTGGTTAGGGAATAAAATTAAGAGAGCAAATTACTCTTTTCTCCCCTAAAAAATTTTAGTTGTCTGAATTTAGTTCCAAAAATATCAAATTTTATCTATGAAAAATTCTATTATCTTTCGAATTGTAAAAATATCAAATTTAGTAGTATTTACTAATTCATTTGAAGTAAGTTCTTATTAATGTGGATTTCTATTAATATTATCAAATGACATTATATGATTGAAGGGATATATCGAAG